>JAEMOT010001087.1:272589-285713 GCA_019297695.1 Apostasia ramifera | reverse complement strand
ATATATATATATATATATATATATATATGTGTGTGTGTGTGTTTGTGTGTGGATGATTTGAAAGCTAAAAAAATGATGCTTACAGTAGATCATTGACGGATAAATGCATAAAAATTATTATTAGTTCTTGTGATGAATATGATCTCTCTTATTTACAAAAAAATCATATATATTATAATAAAGTTGTAACAAATATGTGATTAATGTAATTAAGTAGCTGATGCCTAATTTGGAAATTTCAATGGCAAATATATAGTTGATGCCTAATTATGTAAATGGCAAGATAATATATATAACAGCCAAATTTGACTACTTCATTACCTAGGCAGCTCACAAGTCTTCTCATAGTTAGGTGGCAAATTGAAGGGAGAAGCAAAGAAAATACAGATATAGTTTAAATTTTACATATATGTAAAAACAATTATAAATTAAGTAGCTTAATATAAATTACCTTATTGCTAATGTTGGGATCAGCTTGGTTGGGGGATGTCTTTGAGGAATCCCCACTAGAGACAGGCTTGGCACCCATAGCCTGAAATTCAAGTGTATGTCTGCTCATCAGAACTTAATTTATAACAAAATTATGATTTATATTTCATAAGATGCAATGTTTTTCATCAAGAAAATTGATATGATGTGCATGATATATGTATGTATTGTATGTATGTATGCATGTGTTAGTTGTAATATTAAGACCATAACCAGCTCATATATATCAGTATATAAAAACAATTAGATTCTAGTAAATATAATTAATTAAGGAAGATGAGAATTAATTTGAAGATAAATCTGGGGAAAAGCACGAATTCAGTCCCATATAATATGCCAGATAAATCTTCACATAGCTAGGTTGATCTCTAATCAAGATAATTAAATACAATAACTAACAAGCACACTCCCAGAGAGAGGGAGAGAGAGAGAGAGACAGAGATGAAGAAGGAGAAGAAAAAGGAGGAGGAGGATCTGAAGAAGAGAAGAAGAAAGAAGAAGAAGAAAATTTGAGATGATCAAGAAGAAGAAGAATTAAGAACAAAGCGGAGGAGATTGCATTGAGATGTAAAATAATTGCCACAATTAAGCGCAAGAGGGTGGGATGCAGTGGGAGAAAGGGAGATAGAACTCAGAGAGAGAGAGAATTGGAATTAAGAAGGAAAAGGAGGAGAAGGCATCGATTGCTCTTCTAACTGGAAAAGAAAAAGATCTCTTGAGATGAGAGAGAGAGATGATCTCTTGGGATGCATCCAATTAGAATTACCATAAAAGAAAGAGAGAAGAGAAGAAGGACAAGAGATCTAGAAAAGAAGCAGAAGTAGCCGCAGCAGCAGAAGAAGAACAAGAAGCTAGAACCTTTTCGGTATACTCTCTGCTACTTTCTTCACCCTTAACGCGCTGATCATCAGCCTTCGCCGCTACTGCAGTCTTCTTCATCAGCATCACTTCCATCGATCTAAAGAAAACCTTATAAACTAATTTCCCTCTCCCCCTCGATCGATCTTCTGTATGATCTCCTTCTTCTTCTCCCCTCTCCTCTCCTCTTATAAACTCATGTTCCCACTGCTTCTACTTTGACCTCCATATACTTGTCAAATATCTTACAATAAGTCTCACCTGCCTCTCCATCTCTCTTCCAATTCCACCTTCTTTCTCCTCCATTAAAATATCAACGTCTCCTTCACATATTAAGAAACTTGAAAGTCCTAATGTCAACGGTCCCATCTTCAATATCCAATAAACAAAAAGGAAAAATCTAACCTAAATTTAATTTAAGCTTCATAATTTCAACGTCTCAGAGACACATCGTTAACATCCCTTTCGTCATCCTGCGGCTTTAGCCACTCTCTTAAGCCAAGCCTCTCCTTCCTCTCTTCTTCCTCCTCTGCAGTCATGGGGTAAAAACAATAGAAGAATTATCTAAATATTACTCAAATGTATGTAATCATCAGAATATTGTGATTTTATGCGAAGTTTAATTTAAATGCATTTTAGGGACATTAATTAGAGAATTATATATTAATTAGTGATATGATGAGAAACACTATATAATATTCACGTAGGAATAATGCAATGCATTTGAGATACTTGAGTAATTAACCACTTGATATATATATTGTTTTCACATGCAACATGCCTAGATCGGGTCATGAATTTGCTCACAACTCCCATTATATATATAGGTAAGAAATGTCCAATTTCATGCATATCATAGCATATATAATTAGTGGAGCAAAGACTACAGATCATGGAGATCATTTAAACTATTTAAAACAAGAGTTTTTTAATTATAATCTCTTGTAAGATTAAAAATTTACAAAAGTAGCATATTTTTATTAATTAATAAATTATAATATGAGATTCAAAAACTCTTGTTACATATTTAGTAAAGACAATTTTAATTACTAAGAGGTATCACATAAATTTTTTACTTACATGAAATTAAGTGACGTGCGACATATATAATTGATAAGAATTTTTAGATGCATTGGTATGATTTTTTTTTTGTTAAAAGTACCCAATGAATGAAGGGGTGTAATAAAGAAATATAATATAGAATTTAATTATAATTTATTAATTAAAAATACTATTATATATATTATAAAATTGTCAAATTAAGAAATTAGGGGGTGTGCAATTGCATTATCGCCTAAGCATAATGTGGATTCGCCATAAAGCTATCCACTACTTCCGTCTATCACTTTTAATTGCCATGCATATACATATATACTGCACAATCCTGATCTATACATCTCTAGTTATTATTCCTTAGTTGATCCTCTTGAAATGGCCTTATAATCATTATAATAGAATACTTAAATCACATCCTCAACTTTGATTCTATCAATTAATGTACCTCTAGTAAAATAACTTGAGAACTTAGATCTATACATTTCTTGTGATCTTCATCGCAAGAATCATATCTTAGCTTGGATTTGTTGTACTCAAATATTATGTATCAAATTGTTTCGAGATTACAGCCACAAATACGGTACAATTTAATTTCTACTAAATCATTATGTTGAAACTATTTTTTCCAACGTGTTCAATGGTCCGCTTGAGGACCAAATATCTTAATTCATACGTACCAAATATAGGCCCATGTCTTTCTAATAATTATTTTTATCATTGCATACTCCTACAAATATGACATCAAGTATATATATATATATAGATAGATAGATAGATAGATATAGGTAAACAAAGATGAAAGTTGCCATGGCTGATCTATATTTGTTAAGTCTATTTTGAGCTATATATATATGTGGTTCCTAATTAATTTTAAAATAGTTTGGGTGTTATAGTTTGGTTTAGGTGATTAATTAATCCTTACAATTGAGTTGGATTGGATTATGACCAATGTTAATCTGATGATCTGGTTTTATGATCCGAATCAAATCTGATCAGATCTAATATTAATTCTAGAACCAACATGAACAGTTTGCACGCGTAATTAGCTAAGTCAATGAACAAGTTTATTGATGATAGAAAATTAATTACTTCACATATTGGGTCCCAACTAGCGTGAGATCCAAGAGCAATCATTAAACCATAGTCTTCTTAGTTTACATATAATAATACTAATAATATAGTTTCATAAGTTGTCATTTAAATAGCTCTCTCAAAAGCTTGAATGGTGATGGAATGAATAGATTAATTAGGGCAGATGATCTCATATAGCTGACTATGTAAAAAAACAAAATGCAAATTTTTTAGAGCTTAGACGCTGGGAGTTGGTTGATTATTCTTACACTCCTCGTTCAAAATTCTGCACTTGATCCAAAATTATGTGAAAATGACGAGAATGAAAAAAGTTTGTTTGCTATATATATATCTTAATTAAGAGAATAAAATTACTGACTCGGAAAGTAATTTATATTAATAACAATCTCTTATGTAGAATACAAAATAAATCTATAGATGTTCCATATATATGAAAGGATCCAGTATGTCTCTATAAGATTATTGCGATAAGATGTCAAAGTAATTATACTTGAGAGATATATAAAATCATAAAACTGATATAGAACAGTCAAAACGGATAATACATCAATATACTCCTTTCATATTCCATGATGTGTATTAGTTGAAACAAAATCACATAAACTAATTTGAAGCTCCCTTTATATTCAATTCTTATGAAAGTAATGCTTAATCTATGCAATGCATATGAATTCCTTCTTTACATTTATCTATAATTCTTCCATTATTTGATTTTGTTCTTCTATTAAAGTTGAAAAATCTAATAGATTTTGGATCAAATCTATTTTCATTTTCTTTGAAATCTAGCTAAGAATATTTTGTTGTCTTATTTAGCATTATATATAATATATTAATTGTGCGGTCAAAATTAATATCATGTCAGACATTCAATTGCCCACGTGGAAAAGATTAGGCTAAGTATGACTTTTAATAGTCCCCAAATAGTTCGTACTAAGGACTGAGTCGACCCAGGCCTAGCCAAACCACATCGTCAAATAATTTGCTCAAAAAACTCACCCTAACAAGCTATCTAGTTAGGCCTGATCTCTTTTCTCTCTATAGGGCAATTAATGTTGCCTTTCACCCATGCCTCTACAACACGACGTCCAAGGTTAAAGAGGTAAGCCTTAGCTAATTAATGAAAAGTAGCTTCTTAGTATGGGTTATAGTTGATCGCTCGGCAAACCCACACCTAGTAGGTGTCTCACTGATAAGAATTATCTGCTCCTCCCACTGCACCTATGTGCTACTCTCCCTTTATAAATACCTTTATTTAATACTGAGTAAGGGCTTTTGGACTAACTCCTCCTTCAATATTTTATTTTTATTTTTATTTTTAAGCTATTCAATTGGATCCCTAGCTAGAACTTCAGCTCACGTGGTTACAACCTGGTCTCAATACTTATCCTAATTCCTATGGTAGTGACATTCTACACAATTCCCTTTCTCTCTCTCCTCCTTATAGGGAAGCTCTTTCTTCTCCCTTACTCTCTTTTTAAAACTTGTAATCCATATCATTAGTGGGAAGTATTTATTTTCCTTTTCTTGATTCTACTTGTAATCTTAGTTTGGATATCTTTCTTAAACAATATTTAATGTGAATGTTTATTTGATAAAAATGAGAGAGACATAAAATTAAAGTATATATACACATTACCATTAATTAAGCATTCAAATGATATTATAATTATATGATATAACATGCTTAATAGTTCAAGATGTTATGCTAGTGAACTTTGATTTAATTAATTACTCGAAATTCAAGTCATAATTGTATTAATTTTGAACTATTTGACATTAGTCGAAATCCTATAATTTTTTTTTAATTCAAATTGAGATTAATTTGCTCAATTTGATGCCAAATAGTATCATAGCTTGGAGATTTGGCGTGTAATAAGGGAGAGGAGGGTGGTTTTATCATCCATTGACCATTTGGATGAGCGCGCTAGCTAGAAAAAGATAAATTGGGCTTGTAACTGGACTGTGCTGTAGAAAGAGTCTTCCTTTTTTGCAGAAAGGACCTCACTAAATGTGATTTTGCAAATTTCTCCTATTGTGCAAATTTTGTGATTATGTGTCGGAGTCAGAAACCCCGAGTATCCAGGAGAAAAACTACGACGCAGTACAGACGATTTGAATCCACTAATTGAATCTCTTCTCTTACAAAGCTTGAGGGTCTCTAAAGGGAGACCAAATGAATACAAGAAAAAGGGAGAGATAGAGAGGGAGAGGGGCAGCTCGGCCAGAGAGAGAGACCTCCTCAGAGAGAATCTCATTGAGCTTCTCCTCCTCCCCCTTATTTATAGCTTAGAGAGGAGGGGACATAATAGGTACGGTCTGTCACATCTGACACCTATTCCTGCAACGGACTATTAGAGAGTGGACCATCATGCTGCCTTAAATGTTGAGTTGACATAGTAGTACGGAGAGTACGGTCTGGTGATATTTCTTTGAGCTGCTGCTCGGCTTGAGCTGTTCTACTTGAGCTACTGTTCAGCTTGAGCTGCTCGACTTGAGCTGTCCGACTTGAGCTGCTGTTCGACTTGAGCTGTTGTTCGGCAAGGGGTGTTAGAGAAAGTTATAATAAGGCCTTCAATCCAATTGTCGCAATTTTTTTTCTTTCGAATATCATTTAATATTTTTGCGTGTGAGGTTAGCAAAATAAGTTTTACATAACAGCATGTTGAAGTTTTGTTCTAAATGAACCAAAGTAAGATGAATAATATAATTTGTTCAAGTTTTTCATAAAAAAAATTTTCTGAACAAGTTCATATTCATCTATTATAATCCAACTCGATTCTTAAATAAAATGATATGTTGGAGTTTATATTGTTGGTGCTTGATTTTACAAATAAACTTTCTTGATGATAATCTTACAAACTAATTTATGTGTGCTCGAGTTCATGAATATAGAAAGCGGTTATAATTAAACTATGGTGATCAATGCATGTGTTTACAATTCTCCAAAAAAAAAAGTTTCATGTTTTTACGAAGAGCTCATCATCATGAGTTACATTCATGACTCATAATTTTTTTTAGAATAATAAATAATATATATTAAATTAATTAAACTACTCACCAATTAAGAACATGCCTTATAGTCGATCATAATTCAAATTTTGGTACAAAAAGTTCACAAATATTAACAAATTAAACGTTATTATATTCAAATTCATTCATTTTCATACTATACTTAAAGCTTTCAATAAAATTATGTTCAAACTTATTCATTAAACCTAATGAATTGAGCATATAAAAATGCAATATTGTTTAACTGAATATATATATAATTGATTACACTTACAATTTTAACAAATTAACATTTAAAAATAAGACATAGACCAACATTTAAAAAAATATTGTACATAGTATAAATTTATTTCAAACATTAAGTGATTTTCTAGTGTGTTTTGAGTTTCAAACATATTTTTCACCTAAATGAAAATTTTAATGATATATTTATAATTGAAAATGTCAAAAATAGAATATTATATATATATGATTGACGTAGATCTAGGCAAAGAAACAATGTACTTTGAAATAGAAAACTCATTACCGGTTCTAAGAAGTCGCATGACAGCAGCATCAAAGAAAAGAAAATTCAATAAACCATCAATTTAATTAAAATAAGACAATAAAAAATTGGGATAATTACTTGTATGCCACACTCTTTTGCTTTATTTATACGTTACCCATTCATTCTTAGTGAGTTACACTATGCACACTCAAAATATTATAAAATATATATACACATACTTTCACTTATTTTCATTATAATGAGCAATTATAATTTTTCAATAACCTAACTATAGTTAGGTTACAAAAAATGTGAACCGTTCATCATATTATTTTAAGGATATTTAAATATATTTTGAGCGAAAATCTTAAAAGTTTGATGTTTAGGTTGTGGCAAGGGAAAGAAATATTCGCGACGTGAATTAATTTTAGAACAGATCAGCGCTTTAGTGTGACATCGAGGAAGAAAAAAAATATGTACTATTAAGGGTAAAAATATAATTTTAATAATTTACTAACGAAATATTTTTTTTTCAAATAGATTTTGACTAAATTTTAACTTAAGTTTGTGTATAAAAGATTTTATAATCTTTTGAGTGTGCATAGCGTAATTAACTAAGAATGGATGGGTAACGCATAAATAAAGTGAAATGATGTGGCATGCAGGTAATTATCTCTAAAAAATTTTAAGGGGTAGTGTGGATCACTAATTCAGAAATTTTTGCTTGAGAATTGGATAAATTGAATCTGAGTTAAATCCATTGATAAGTAGGGACAAAATTGTTAAATCGTATTTTTCTAATTGAGAAAAAGCTAAGCCAGACACAGCTCAAGCTCAATTGGTTGATTTATAGATTGATCTTTCGAGTTTAAATTGGGTTCTGCCCATCAACCACTTAATTTTGAATTAGCTTAATCATTAATCAAGCTATTCCAAGCCCCTAAACTAAGTTTAATTTGAATTAATCTGAATTTATAATGGACTAATCTTAATTTGTTAAAATTATAAGTAGTAAATAAATATATATATAACCATAGTGACTCAACTGAAAAAAAAAAAAAAAACTAGGGCCTACATATAAGGGGCTCGAATCCTAAAGGCCAGTGTGAAATTTCTCATGAAATAATTGGAGGGATTGAGTTATAATTATACATTTTGTAGAAGTGCAAAGTGCAAATGATGCCATGCCCTTTATCCACATTGGCATATTCTCAAGAGTTGAAATATGGTAGGCCAACTGGCGTGGAGATTCCAGTCTCCTCTCTGAATTCTTCAAAGTTGACGTTTATAATTTTTTTTTCTTTTTACTTCAAATTATTTATAGGTTTTTCTCCTTTAAAATTATTAATAAATTACTCTATATTTTAAAAAAAATTAATTGCTTAATATTCTTCATTAAAATATCAATTAGATCCCTATAATTATTATTCAAGATCACATAAAAATCTTAGAAAAGATAAAATTATTTCTATATTTAAAGTTCTAACGAAAATTTTCTTAAACAAATTATGTGAAAATGCTTTAAAGTACTAGTAATTTTTAAAATTTATATTTCTCCGATAATCATCTTTATTTACACTTCATGTTAACATATTAATATGGTCGACAATTTTAAATGTACCTTAAAAATCATAAAACTCTCTCAATTTAATTTCATCTCTAATTGAAATTAATTCAAATTATTTTAAGCTTTGAATCATATCTAACTGAAATTTGAATGAAAAATGTACTATAAGTTTATATACGTATATTTTATGCTAAGTTTGAGTAAAGCTATAATATTTTACATTGAACTCACTCGTGCTCGTCTCGTAGCGGGCCGCAAGCTAACACACAACTATGACCTAACTGAAATATTATAATGAGAGGGACCTGACTGAAGAAATTTAAAATGTGGAGCACTTTGTCAGTTATCCCAAAGTACAAGGATCTATAAATAAATTACCTTTAAATTGGATATATAAAATAAATATTTAAATGTTGGAGAGTTTAATATTTGGGAGCGGTAGACTTGCAGTACGGGTTAGGTCATCGGGGCTGCGTTTGACGCGCGCCACGCGCCGCTTTCTTCGTTTACGGCATCAGCCTCCTCCGAGCTCCATTCTCTCTCTATCTCTAAAAATGATACTAATTACCAAAATACCTGAAATTTGCTCGATTTTCTTATGACTTGAAATCAAAACACTCGATATAGATATATATGTGGGTTTTTCGGATAGTTATTAAGAATTTTACGAGCGCAAATACATATATTGTGTAAGGTTTATATTAAAGAGATTTATGTATAAATACGTGTATAATATGATATTATATGATCATTAAAAATATATTAAATGTAGAATGAATATTTAAATTAGAAAATGAGATTAAAAATTTAGTTTCATTCAACTCAAAATCGATTCAAAATCAAGAAGAGTTTAGGTGGTTAGATTAATCAAACTTGAGTCAAACTCGAAAACTTTGAGTTTGAGTTGAGACAAAATCATTTGGATTAAGCTCGGATCAATGTTTAGCAAGAAAATTGTGCTTTGCAGGTCGAGCAATTTACAATTAGCGATTTATCGAGCCAATTCAAGCCATAAGTGAATCGAATCGAATATACCAGACTGAGCTGTCTCTGTGGATATAACATGTAACTTGTTTAAGAAACATAATATAAGTGTGATATGTGGTTAGGATATGCGTTTGGTTGACGTGCTTGTCATTATGACTAAAGGGGCGTTTAGTTCAATGTTATCTTGATGTTATGTTATGTTATGTTATCTAGAGAAGGCAATTGTTTGGTTTAATGACATCTACAAACAATCTTCTATTAGATTATAAAATTATTAGTTAAAAGATGACATCTAGATTACATAACATAACACCAAGATAACAATGAACCAAACGCTCCCTAACTCAAATTCGTATCACACCGAAGGTAGCTCATATAAAACTTTTTCAAAATAATTTCTAATTCTTTGGGAACTCGAGATGCTTCAATTAATTAACAGCTCAAAATCAACTGCTTCGCGAGCCGAGTTAGTTTGAGCCTTGAGTCATAAGTTTGTGTTGTGCATGATTTAAACAATTTTTTTCAAAGTAATTCTCAATATTTCTCAATAGAACCAAAATTGTATCCTAAATCTTCTTTTTTAAAAATAATTCGCAATATTTCTATATCGAGCTTGAGCTTGCATAATAACTGAAAACTGATTGTTTGTTGGCTCGAACTATTTTGAATTATGATTTGAGCTCAAGTCAATCCCAGTGAACTCATTTTGAGCTACGTACATAGGACTCCAATAGAACTTTTATACATAAATTACTCATCTTTAATAATAATAAAATTAATTAACTAAAACTTATGTGTGAGATGTAATGAAAATAAGGTTTTAATTATATTAAATGTAGTACAGAATGTAAAATAAATAAAATTTCATATTAAAATTATTATGAAATATAACATTTAATTAATTTGGAATAATAAAATAAAAACACTTTTCAAACCAAGGTAAATGAGATCTAGAGGTGTTTATAAGGTAACTTTTATGTCAAGTTTATTTACTTGAATAATTTTAGAACAATTGGCCAATCACTATGATATATATTCACTAGTTCATAACTAATAATATATATATATATATATAAAGAAAATGATACAAAAGGAAGTATATTTAGAGTGTTTTTCTAATGAATATTAATATATGGTAAGTATAGAATTTAATGGACTAGTCTCATAACTTTTATATAATAAAACTAGTGAGTATTAATAAATAATTTTGTGTGCAAGATTTAATTCTTAAGTTAATGCTAATCCATTTTAAAAAAATTCAAATATATATATATATATATAAAATAATACAAAAGAAAATATATGTAGAGAATTTTTCTAATGAATATTACTATACGGTAAGTATAGAATTTGATAGACTAGTCTCATAACTTTTATATAATAAAACTAATAAGTATTAATAAATAATTATGTGTACAAGATTTAATTCTCAAGTTAATGCTAATCCATTTTTAAAAAATTCGAAAAGCTTCGAGAGTGAGAATCTCTAACTTTTGAAATTTTTTAAAACAAATTTGGCTTATAAAAACTCGAATGAGATGAATAGTTATTTACTCGATTTAGCACATGTTCATCAAAATTATATTTAATAATAATAAAGTGTAAAGTGATATATATAAATATATATCTCCAAAAGATATGCATTGAATTATATAGTCCAAAAAAGCAAGCTATGCATTTATTTTGGTCATGGTAATTAATATTTTTTTATCAAAAAATTAATATCATTTTTTTCCCAAAAGTTATGCATGGCCACACCTCCAGTGGCCGTTGACTAGTCAACTTTAATTTTTGTTTCTACCAAAAAAGAATAAAAAATAAATAAAAATATTATATATTTTATTTCTAAAGTCTCCAATTTCTTCTAAATTTTTGTCAACTTATGTTCATTTGAGGTAGGATTCGAGATATGGGGGTTTGAACTCCTTTTATCGGATGAATATTTTGATTAATTATTTTATTATATACATATATAATATAATATTAAAAATAATTTAAAAAAAAATTGTAACACATTTTTGCGGTACATATGATAGTTCATTATTCTATAGATATTGAATATTTGATTTTTGGCTCACTTCTTGAAGCTCTACTTCGTTAAAATGTCTTCATTTTGTGGTTTTTATATGCCACAATTAGCGTGCCAATAAATATAAATAAATCATATATGTAAAAAATAATAAAATTAAGGAGCATTTAATTTATTATTATCTTAGTATTATATTATATAATTTAAATATTATTTTTTATTAATAATTTTAAAATTTTTTAATTTTTTTTTTATAAATATTATTACATTAAATAATTATTTTCTCTATATAATATGACATAACACTAAGATAATACTGAGCCAAACATCTCACGCTCTTAAGAACTTAAAATAAATAAATTAACTAGCTAGAAATTAAAAACATATAATAAATATATAATTTATATGACTCGAAGAAGGGTTATTTACATTTATGACGGAGCAAATTAGAGTTTTTTAGCCAAGAAAGTTCACATCTTTGATTTGTCAAACTTGTTAACTTGTTCTTTTTAAAAGGAGGAAAACCTCTGTCTATAATTAAGGACGATGATAGTGATGCTGACGAGAGATATTCATTTGTCGCATTACTGATTTCTAGCTAAAATCAATCGTAATTATACCGTAGAGTAGAAATTTGACGGTTGAAAGTGTATGATAGAAGCCAAAAGACAAAGGAAGAATTTATGTGCCCTAAGCAATTAATCTCTCAACTAATCTACATATTTTCAAACTACATTCTTATGAAATATGCAATTCTTTAACAGCAAGGAATTCCAAAACTATGTGCCCCTTCACAGTTATTAAGAAGCTATATTTAATTAATGCTTTTCATTTGTGCTTAAGTGAATTTTACTCAAAATCACTATCAATCAACATGATTCATTTTTACTTATTATAAGAAATTTACATTTGCAATTCCTAAAAAAATATTTTTATAAGCGCAATTCTTTAAATTAAATATTTATAAACAATACTTTCTATTTTAAAAATAAATTTACAGGCAGCAATCTAACACTAATTTTTGTTAATTATCATCTATTACTTTAACTTAATTAGGTTGACGCAAGTGATTAAGATTATATCTATCCCTATAATCTAGTCTTTAAATGAAATCCATTATCTATATTCTTTGTCTTGTTTCTTTCTAACTTTTTTTTTCAACTTTTGTTCTTAAAAATTTATTATTATAAATCTCCTTGAAATGGGTCAATGTAATTTTAATTATATGTACTAATTCTAATTGGGTTAAAGAAAAAGCAAAAAAAAAAATTAAAGAGAGAGTGATACCTTTAAATTTACCTTCAAAACTTAGTCGTGAAAGTTATTATTAAAATTATTCTCAGTTATTCATTACATTAAAATTATTAAAATGAATAACCCTACCTAAAAGTTATAAATATTTTTTTTATAAAATTTTTCTTAATTCATATTTATTTAAATGAACATCTCTATTACACGAAAATTTGTCATTCTCAACAATTGATTGTTCTTAAAAGAAACACATCACATTCCTATTCATAATTTATCAGTATTTAATATGTAAATATGAT
>JAEMOT010001087.1:240804-260566 GCA_019297695.1 Apostasia ramifera | reverse complement strand
ATATATATATATATATATATAAATTGATTAAAAATTTTTAAAATATAAATATATTTGAGTGACCAAATTATAATTTTTTAAGATTTAAAGTCAAAACTAAATGAAATTGAAAGGTTAAATTATAGTTATCATAATAAGAAATTAAGGCCTAAGATAAATACTAAGACAAATTAGAAGACTAAATTATAATATTTAAGATCTAATGCTAAGGCTAAAAAAAATCCAAAGACTACATTATATTGTTTATCATAAAAAGTTAAGACTTAAAAAATAAGCAAAATCAAGAAATTAAAATATAATTTCTTAAGAACTAAGTGAAATTGTTAAAATTATAATTTCTTAGGATTTATAATAAAGATTAATAAAAATTATGAGGCTATATTAATTGTGACTTAAAATAAATACTAAAAGAAATAGTGAGAGTAAAATACAATTCTCATAAAAAAATTAAAAAAAATTATAATTTATTAATCCGAATGGTTAAGTGCCTCTCACATCTGGTTGTACACAACCAATAGAGCCATGCCATATGACAGCTAGGGCCCGTGAGTAGGAACACAAAGTGACGGGCACGTCACGATGCATTTCTGCACAAACTTTTTGTAATTGAATACAGAAATAGAAAAAAAAAAAAATTTCATTTTTTTTCTTCATTAATGTTTTGTGCTAAAACACAATGCGGTGACAAAAGTGTTTTTTCGCATAGAACTTTTTATATTTCATCGTATTTGAATACGAAAGTAAGCTTCTCTGAATTTTTTTTGCCTAGATTCTTTTTAATTTCTTTAATCATTTAATCATATCTTTCTCTTCGAAAGAACAGCCTCTTCAGTCTTGACTAAAGTATCATGCTCCCTCTTGAGACAAATGAAATTATAAGTGCGAAGATCATTTTTGGACTGCTCCAGTGTAACGGTATACTTCTTTATCTCTATAATTTGTTATTAGAAGAAGGCTTTGTCTCTATTGCTCTCTGACAGAAGCTTGTGAAAGTCCACATTCTCTTGTACAACAGCCTCAACATCTACAGGGTACATTCTTCTGCACATATCCTCCATATTCTTGCCTATGTCAGCCCCTGTGGACATGAAGAGAAAGTAGAAGAATTCAAGGGCAGACTTTAGCCTTACTTCTTTCACATTCAAAGAAGGGGGAACATCCATGGATTCTTCAAAGAAGAAAGGAGAAGTTGGAGCGGAAATCATAGGCGTCTTGGAGAATCAGCTGGCCTAGGAGAATTAGAAATGAAATGTTGAATAGAAAGAGGATGAATAGAAGGCTTTTGTCTGACGAAACTCTCATTAATTTCATAATCAGAATTAGGAGAGGGTGGAACCTGCGAAACTACATCTTTAGAAGAAGAGGGCTTTTCTATAGAACCCTCCTTCAACAGATCCACTGCAACAATTGGGGCTTTGCCCAAGTCATTTCCCACAGGAACTTTCTCAATCTATGCCCCAATAGTCTCCTTTAAACTAATATCCTTCAAAAATTCCTCAGTTATTTCGCAGTCTGAGCTAGAAGAAGGACTAGGTAGTCTTTATTTTCTATACATGCCCAAACTAATGAGGCAAATTGAACAATGAGAATCTCAGAGACTACGACTGTCAAAGGTTCCTTTGAAGCTGTCTGTAAAGAGATATTCTATTTCCCATTGGCCCACGAGGTCCCTCTAAAACAGGGAGTGAAGAAGAAGGTTTTGAAGTCGACAGTGGAGATTCAAATGATCCTGTGATAGAGACTGCACCATCTGAAGCAAGATGCAAAGAGGGACTCTTCAAAATCGAAGGAGTAGGTTCAAAGGACTCTAAAGCAGGAACAACACTATGAACAGAAGGATGGATTGAAAGAGTAAGATCCATGTTTGGATCTAGTTCTGTAATCATTTTATCAACATTAAGAGTGTTTTTCTCTACAGGAGGAGGAGCAGATGAAATATTAGAAGGGAGATTCTACCCTGAAGACAAAACTGGAGGCTAGAGATAAAGAACTAGGAAAAGGACAGAAAATCTCCAATAATAGCGAGTCAAATAAGCAAGAAAAAGAAGTGGGAGAAACAATAACCAACCCACTTGTAACCACCATGTAAAAGAGTCTCATTAAATAGCCAGTGAGAAGGTGAAGAGTTAGAAAGGAGTCTTCAAAATTCAAAAGCCATCCTTCAAAAAAGGCCTACAAAAAAATTCCAATATTGAATCATATTTGAATACAAAATAGAACATCTGTTTTTTTTTGTGCGACAATTGGTTTTTCCTTTTTTTATAATATATCGTATTTGAATAAAAAATATTAGTTACTTTTATTTTTGTGAAATAGATGGTATAACTAATTGCAAATAAAAATTGTGTTATTTGATACTTAAGCAAATGATAGAGTTTATAAAAAAAAAATTCATTATTAGAATCTAAAAAAATGATCAACAACAACAACAACCAAACCTTAATCCTACTAGGTGGGATCGGCTATATGAATTTTTTGTTTCCATTGCGCTCTATCAGTTACCAAATTCTTATCTAAGTCTAAATAACTAAGATCACTCCTTATAGTTTCTTGCCATGTCTTCTTTAGTCTCCCTCTTCCTCTTTGTACATGGGCAAAATCCAATAACTCAATTTTTCTAACTGGAGCTTCAATCGGCCTACGATTTAGATATCCAAACCATCTAAGTCGACTTTCTCTAAGTTTATCCTCAATTGGTGCAACACCAACATTCTTTTGGATATACTCATTTCTCATTCTATCCTTTCGTGTATATCCACACATCCACCTTAACATCCTCATTTCTGCAATATTTATTTTATTTATATATTTTCTCTTTGCAGGCAAGCATTCAGCACTATATATCATCGCTGGTCTTACTACAGTTTTATAAAATTTACCCTTTATTCTGGATGAGATTATTCTATCGCACAACACACCAAAAGCATTTCTCCATTTTACTCATCCTACTTCATATCTATCATGGATGCTATTAAATTTCTCAGCAACACTTCCAACATGTCCATTTAAATTTCCTTCAATAAATAATCTTTTCTCCTGAAGTATCTCTTATATTAACTCTTCGTAATTATTCTAAAACTTTTCCTTTATGCTTGCATCCAAGCCTATTTGGGGAGCATACACACTTACAATGTTAATAATCATTCCATTGATTATAATTTTTAAGTCATAATTCTATCACAATTTCTCTTAACTTTCACTACGTGATACTTCAAGCTCTTATCCAGAATTATACACACTTCATTCTTATTTTTATTCTTACCAGAGTACCAAAGTTTAAAACCTAAACCATCAATTTTCTTAGCTTTCTCTCCAACCCATTTTGTTTTCTGCAGGCACAAAACATTAGTCATTCTATGAATCATAATATCCACCAACTCCATTAGCTTGCTCGTCAGGCTACCTATATTCCAAGTTCCTAATTTAATTCTACTGACTTGAGTTCTAGTATGATGGACTAGCTTCTTTACCTGCATCCGTCCATGATGTGGGGTCCCCTTTGCTCACTTTTCACTACACCTAGGCGCTGATGCAGCGGCCCTTACCCATTTTTCATTGTATTCAAGCAATACAACACGTCACTTCTAGAAAACGCCCTAGCTTTAACACAATTTTCTAAAAGATTTATATCATAATTGATTCGATAAGTTTTACGTTGGCTGTCAACTGCTTAACGCAACCCTTCGCGTTTCTCATCCGGGACTTGGAACCTGATAACGGGACGTTAATCTAAAAAAAATAATAAAATATTTAAATATGAAAAAGACAATTTCTACATTTTTACGTAAAAACATTAATCTTTTTGTATTCAAATACAAAAAAAAATTAATTTTGTGTATTAAGTTTTCTTAAAATTATTAATATGCTTTATTGTTTAAATTTTTCTATCATACAAACGAGCCAAACTATATATTACATCTCAAAAAAATAAAAAATGCTAAGCTTAAATGTTAGAAAAAAAACATAATATAATTTTTTCATCGATAGAATGGATTAAAAACAATTGCACATAAATGAGATTCAAACATAAAAATAAAATAAAATTCCCACCATACATTTCTGCCTTTCCACTAACAAATCGTACTTTAATACAAACATAAAAACATTTTTTTCGCTAATAAATCACAGATTATATTTGAATACAATTGCTTAATGCTATTTCTGTGTTTCTGCCGTTCCTCCTTTCTACTAATGACGCTATTAGATTTTGCAAAATTATACGAATGTAAGTGTTGCATCGTATTCTTATCCTTTCTCCACAATGAAAGGATAGAAACCAAGTCAAAAATATCTTTTACACCTTATATCAGTAAAGATATAGAGATGAGATTGAGACGACGTAGACTTGACCCGGAGACAACCTTTTTAGTCAGTTTTTGTCTGAGCCTAATTGCTTAAGTTGACTCTTAAATCATTGGTTCAAATTATACGATGTGTTCGATGGAGCAACATTCACCAATACTCTTGGTTTACATGAGCCGAACTGACCAGGTGCTTATTTGATTCATGACTAAAAAATATTAAACTAATAATTTAAGTAAAGTTATTAAAATTTATCTTAAATTTTAATAACTTTACTTAACATTTAATCATATCAAGATAGAGCAAATTTAATCATATCAATGTGAAATACAGTAGCACAAGAGCAAGAACAATCAATCATATCAAGATAGAGCAAATTTAAATCCAAAACAAAATAAAGTTAATTTCATATAAATCCCAAAAGTCTTTCCAAATCTCACATTTATCCAACTAATTTAAATTAAAAAAAAAAACTTTACAACACGATCAATCAATACATAACCCAAAAGTGAATTTGAGCTTAGTTCACTAGATTAGATAATCCGGTGAAGTAAACTCTTTTTTTGTTGATTGTAAGTAAACTCTAAGGTATCGTTTGGTTTGAGTGCATAATAGAAAGTGCATAAGATGTGAAATAAAGTTGATTCTAAGCTTTGTATTTGTGTAAGATGTGTAATAAAATTGATTTTTACAATTGAAATTTGTGTTGAGCTAAAAAAAAGCCTCGAGGCCTTAATCTCTGTCCCTTTTGCGTGCACTGTAAGACTACCAAAAATCTAACTCCTCCTAACTGAAGGGCTACTTCGAAACGAAATGTTAGAAGATTAAGACGATTTGCATAGTATATTTACGAATTAATGGGCCCGAAATACAAAGTTTAGAAAGAATTACAGGATTAGCCCGAAACCATTCCAATCAAACATCATCACTAAAAATTAGACATGGTATCTTTTATGATATTTAAACCTATTTAGTCGAATATATGAACTATCTTTTATTTTTGTTAGGCAGTTATATTAAGTGCAATATATGCTCAAGGTTTTACCAAGGGAATGATTTTTGCCAAAACTCCATATGATCGCCATGATATTATACTAAGAGATGGCATTATAATTAACACAGCAAATGAATGAAACTATAAAAAGTCCAGCTACATATTTCCAATAACTAATCAATAAATTAACTAATTATTATTTAAAACTTTAATTCATTAAATTATTCAGTAAATCAAGCGCTAATTTACGGAGTAATCCAACAAATTAAGACTCTAAATTATAATTAGTTAATTTGTTGATCAATTGTTGAAACTGCAGAGCAATTTTCAACTAGAAAATAGATGCAGGGATTACTTACTTTGGTGACATTCCGACCCAGCTATCCAAACTCCAGTTTGTGACCACTCCTGGATGTCCTCCAACTCCAAGTTCTCCTCCAATACCTGCTATGAGCAAAATTAAATGAGAATCTTAAATCATGCACAAGTGATTTCAGTGATGAGTCCCCAACGCAAAGCTCCCCCAATATTGAGCTCGATTTTAGGAACGATATTTCGAAAGTTCAAGTTGTCAGATGCAATATGTGGTGTTAATTCAAATAGTGTTATATCATTTTTATAACTAACGACATTTCACCCTGCTCTTTTCTCTTTTTACTCTAACTAATTTTTTTTTTGTCTAGTACGTTTAATTGTGCACATCCTCATCATGTATATGCTTGTCCATTCAACTAAGTCTATTCTCTAAAATTTTATATTACTATTACTCCAACATTCTCTCAAATAATATAATCAACTTTTACTTTATCTTTTATAGCGGTAAGAACATGACATCGGACCGTCGATTTATTTCAGGAAGAGTTTACGCTCGACGTCCGATATCTCATAAGAATTAATGCTAAAATAAAAGATATTTAGTTTAAATTATAGATTTATAATTATTTTTTGAAATGGATATAAATTGAGTAACCTATTTTAGAGTAATAAGTGGTTATGATTGTATATTAGAATTTTATCTTAATATAATAATCAGAATTATTAACATATATAAATATATATACAAACATATAACTTTAGCTTAACCGTCTTTCCCTCTCTGCCATATCTCTCACGCCAACACCTCCTCTCCCTCTCCCATCCTCTCTCTCTATTCTCTCTTTACCTCTAATTTTTTCCCACGCTCTCTTTTGAGCACGAACAAGAAAGCAACAACGACGCATTGAAGCTCAAATCTTGCAAAAAGATTTGTGGATCGTCGTCGTTCTTAGCAAGATTGATTCGAAGAAATTTGATTTGAGCTTCAAAGTGAGTTTCTCATTTTTTCACCTAAATATCATCATTTCTTTTTTCCGAGTCATCGATTCTTGCCATAGATTGTTATTTGCAAATTGTATAAAGTATGTAGAGATTAATGCTTTATTTATTTAAGAGATTATTGAATAATTAAAATTATGTTAGAGATAAAATTATATATAAAATATATAACTGAAGTTTTGAGTTTAGAATTAGATCTTTAGATGGGTGTTTAATTATCTTTAGTATTTTCTCTAGAGTGTGAAAATAGAATTAATGTTAAATTTTTATCTAGAAGTATAAACTCTGTCCTGAGGTGCGGAACGATTCTACGCACGACAGATTTGCAGTTTATTTGAGGTAAAGGCATATTCATTTACATATGAAATTTAAAGTTATGTGCTTATGATATAGATCATGATTATGTTATATATGACGTGATTATATCTTATACTATGTGATTCATGTTATCATACTTATGATTTTAACATGTGCCTATGAATAAATTAAAAATAATATAAAATTTTTCCTGACATGTTAGATATGTTTGAGGGGAGTAAAGCTTTTTTGCAAAGTTTAGGAGAGGAACTCCTCCCTACAGAGCTAACTAAGGAAGAGATTTTCCTAGCAAAGAAAAAATATGAGGAAAAGTAATTTTCCAATAGAGATAAATAAAATGCAAGTAATGTTGATCTCCTTTAAAAAAAATACAAGAAAATAATAAAAAATGATTATTTATATTACATGTTTTATGTTCATGTACCTATACTTATGTGTCATATTATTTCACATGTTTCTTGATATGTTGCTTACTAGAAGTGAGTCGATAATTTTAGTTTCCATTGAATTGACAACTCATGCCCCTCTAGATTTTGCAGGTTGATTGAAGTCTAGGAACATTCAGAAGATTCGTGCTGTTATAGAGTTAAAATCAAGATTTAGATTTTTATTTTACATTTCTAGTTTTTATTAAATATTAAGAACCTGTTTGTTTGTAAGGTTAAAATTAAACTTGAATAAAGATATTTTTTTATTAAAGTTGTGAATGATATGAAAAAAATTAATTATTATGTTGGGATATGTGAGGGATGTGATATAAAGTTAGTTATTATGTTGGGATATGTGAGAGATGTGATATAAATTAGTTATTATTTTAGTAATGTGTAAGATGTGAAATAAAGTTAATTTTTATTAAATTTTATGTGTGATGTGATATACAACAACAACAACCAAGCTTTAATCCCATTAGGTGGGGACGGCTACATGAATCTTTTATTTCCATTGCACTCTATCAGTTACCAAATTCTTATCTAAATCTAAGTACCTAAGATCACTCCTTATAGTTTCTTGCCATGTCTTCTTTGGTCTCCCTCTTCCTCTTTGTACATGGGCAAAATCCAATAACTCAATTTTTCTAACTGGAGCTTCAATCGACTTACGATTTATATGTCCAAACCATCTAAACCGACTTTCTCTAAGTTTATCCTCAATTGGTGCAACACCAACTTTCTTTCGGATATACTTATTTCTCATTCTATCCTTTCATGTAGATCAACACATCCACCTTAACATCCTCATTTCTGCAACATTTATTTTATTTGTATGTTTTCTCTTTGCAGGCCAGCATTCAGCATCATATATCATCGCTAGTCTTACTACAGTTTTATAAAATTTACCTTTGATTCTGGATGAATTTTTCTATCGTACAATACACCAGAAGCATTTCTCCATTTTACCCATCTTGCTTGAATCTTACTAATAACGTCATTATCTATTTCACCATCATTTTGTATGATTGGTCTAAGGTACCTAAAGCGCTTACTTTTCTTGACAATTTGATCACCAATTGTCACATCTCCAATATAAGTATTTCTTTCTTGACTAAATGTGCACTTCATATATTCAATTTTTGACCTACTGAGATGAAAACCTTTAGATTTTAGGGCATTCCTCTAAAGCTCTAGTTTCTCTTTAGCTCCCTCTTTAGTTTTCTCAACAAGAACAATATCTGCGAAGAGTATACACCACGGCACTTCATCTTGGATATGTCCAGTCATGACTTTCATAATCAAAGCAAAGAGATACGGACTTAAAACCGAACCTTGGTGTAATCCAACTGTAATAGAAAAACCATTAGTCAAACCTCCTTGTGTCCAAACACAGATAACAACTCCTTTATATATGTTTTTCATAATTTGAATATAAGCAGTGCAAATTTCTTTCTTTTCTAAAACTCTCCAAAATACTTTTCTTGAGACTTTATCATAAGCTTTTTTCAAATCAATAAAAATCAAAAGTAGGTTTTCCTTTCTCTTCTTAAATTTCTCCATTAAACTTCTTAATAAATGAATGACTTCTATAGTAGATCTACCTGGCATAAAACCAAACTGATTCTCTGTACCTTAGTATTATGGCGTAACCTTTGTTCGATCACCCTATCACAAAATTTTAAAGTATGACTCATTAATTTAATTCCTCTATAATTGACACAATTTTGTACCTCACTTTTATTCTTATAAATAAGTACTAATATGATTTTAGTCTTCAAAATCATATCAAACAATCTAGTGAGCCAAGAAACTCCTTCATCTCCTAAGCACTTCCAAACATCTATTGGAATGTAATCTGGTCCTAGTATTTTTTTATGCTTCATCTTCTTTAAAGCTTTTCAGACTTTCAACTTTACTAATATGTCAGATGTAAGAGTAATTTTTTACTTTCTTTTGAGGTGCTGAATTCCGTAAGATCAATTGAATTTTCACAATATTCATTAAAAAACTGTTGAAAGTAATTCATCCATCTATTTTTGATATCTTCTTCCATGAAAAGTACTTTTTGATCTTTATTTTTAATACATTTTACTTTAATTAAATCTTTAATTTTTTTATCTCTTGCCTTGGCAATTCTATATATTTGTCTTTCTCCTTCTTTAGTGTCTAGCTTCTTATATAAATCCTCAAGAGCTATATTTTTTGTATTGTCTACTGCTTTCTTAGATTCTCATCGAGCCACTTTATATTTCTCTCACTTATCCTTATTTTTATTTTTAAACCAATATCTATAACAAATCTTCTTCTCCTTAATTTTTTCTTGTACATCATCTTTTCACCACCAAGTATCTTTATTATTTGGAATCATTCCTTTGGATTCTCCCAGCATATCCTTCGCCATCTTACGAATACAGTTAGCAACTGTCAACCACATAAGATCAGTTTTCCCATTGCCTAAGTTCTAAAATCTTCTTCTTAAATATACATGTTTGATGTGATATGCCCGGTTAAAATTAAACCAGATTAATTTTCAACAGCCAAACAAACAGAGCCTGAGTGTTTATTTTATTTGGAACTAGTTCTTTTAAATATTAGTTTATGAATCTGAGTTGTGTAAAAAGACAATAAATTATAACTGGATCTTTTATTTGATTAGTTGTATTTGATGATTAAAGCTCTGATTAGTTATTTGAAATGATTTAATTGAATGTGTTCCCAAAGACTATGTAAATAATTAATGTCACCCAGTCTAATCATTATGCCATTAGAATCCTGAATAACGGTTAGGATGGGTGTGACAAATTGGTATTAGAGCATAGGTTATGATCTTATTTAAAAGGAGCATAAATTTATGATTTATATGAGAATTTGATATAGTAACGATTAAAAAATTATGGATTTTATGTATTTTATTTATTTAAAAAATTTTAGATTGAACTTTACCTTATTGTAGCTCATGGCTAGAAGACACAAAGTTAGTGGTGAGGCCTTTACACCCCATTCATCCAAGCTTACTTGAGATACTGCTACCTATTTCGAGGCACCACAGAGTAGTGAGAATGACGTTCCTCCTTTAGGTGGGGAGGGAACTACTTCCTTTAGCGATATGTCTAAGAAGATGTACTAAACTTCAATGTGTTTTAAATAATTCTCTAGTCCATCAAGTTCAACTAAGATAATAATGAGCAATTGATGAAGTTTCGAGAAAAAAAAATGTGTAATTTAAATGACAAAAGAGATCAATGGAGTTTTAAACATCTAAACCACACAAAAAACTATTAATAGGAATCCTATGAAGAAGTAAACAATACGCAATTAAAAACAATGGGTTGAGGACTATGTGCATAATGTTCCTATGAAAAAACCAACTATAATACCCAAGAATCAATCTAAAATATAAATAATTATCCAGCTCTCAATTCTTAGTAGCAAAAGTTCCATAAATCCACCAGTTAGAAGCATACAACAACAACCACCAAAGCTTTATCCACTAGGTGGGCTGGCTACGTAAATCTTTTGTTTCCATTGCATTTCATCAAATAACTAGTCTTCATTTATCTCCAAGTACGCGAGAACTTTTTTGATGATTTCTTGTCATGTCTTATTTGGTCTTCCTCTTTTAACACGAGCAAATCCAATAACTCAACTCTCATTAATGGAGCTTTTTTATCAGATTACGATTTATATATCCAAACCATCTAAGCCAACTCTCCCTAAGCCTATCCTCAACTGAGGCTACCTAAATGTTTTCACGAATATACTTATTTTTCATCCTTTTATGTAAACCAACTAATCCGCCAGTTAGAAGAATAAATTAAAAAAAAAACATTGAAGTTAACTCCTCAACTAAAGAAATCTAAATTGAAATTACCATAATAACTCTCAAAAAACAACAGCAAATCACTTATCAATGAAGCAACTGAATTAGTCATCAAAATGCTAAGACAATTCAGAAATAAGCAAAAAAAACATTGTATTGAAAGCAGTAACTCTGTAACAATGCATCAGTATCTAGTTGGAAAGTTGCCTGCAATCCATGCAAACAGATTAGTGATGTATCAATGAGTATCGATGCATTCTTCTCAGAATAGAACCAAAGGAATACATCCAGCCTATTTAACATAGTGCACTGAAACTTACCTGTAATCTATCCAAGAAGATTCATTAAAGTTGCCTACAAAATATAGCCTTCGAAGCAATCAGCTATCCAACAATCCAGCATCAGCAATTCGAACCAATCAGCTATCCAGCTAACCAGCGCCATCAATCAATAAGCAACTCTGAATTTAAGTACAGCCAAGCAATCAGCAAAAGAAAATTCAAAATAGATAAAAAGGAGAGCAGAACCAAATACAAATCAAACAAAATCCTAATAAACTAACAGCAGGATTAGAAACTGAATAGACTAGGCTAAAAAGCAATCAATAACCAATAATGACAAGGAAATAAATGCTAAAGAGATAATCTAAACAGCATGAGTGGAAAAAATAAACAAAACTGGCATGCTCCAAATGAGAGCTCCTAACACTTCAAAAGAAAAAAAGAGAGAGATCCTAAACTCTAGCACAGCATATTATCAATAGATTAACAAAGAAGAAATCATTGGCCAAAGAGAAAGCAAGTTTCAGACCTGAAAACAAGAGCAAGTCTAAAAAAGTAAACAGGACAAGCTACGTAGAAAACTAGCTATGAAATCACATTAATTTTGCAGAATTAATTAGAATGAAAAACCAAAACAAGAAATGAAATTCTACTAAAAAAGCAAGTTCCCCAACCAGGAAAGGTAGCAACAAAAGAGAATAATAGTACAAAGAAACCAACCAGGAAGTCCAGCTAGCCAAGGAAGATAAAGCGAGACTTAAAATCTGATAACAAAGCATCTAGTAATCAACAATCAGCATTTGAAGCAAAACTGAAGAACCGCAACATGCTAAAACAATAAATTGATTTTAAAGCAAGACAAGTGTATCTATTACTATGAACTAAGAAATCTGATGCAAAAAGTAATTTTCCACTATGCAAAAAAAATGTCTATGAGGTTTCTGTTTTTTGGATGAACAAGTTTATGAGGTTCACTACAGAATATAGTTGCCCATCAGACTGCAGTAGACGAAATTTCACTTTGAAAAACAGCTAGTACAGAGAGAACACTTAGAATTCATAAGAACAGCTAGAGCTCAGAAGAAACAAGTATTGGGAGTAATGATCTGACGCCCAGATAGGGTAATTAACTATTAGGATCAGATAGATTGGCATTGAAAATAATTTGACAATTTTATTGATACATTGAAGATGATGAGAAGCAAATACGTGAAAAAGGAGACAAAAAGTGCATTTATTCTGTGGAGTATACAGTCAATCTTGCGCAGCCTCACAAAGCAAAGAATGGAAAAACAAAAACAAGCAAAGAAGCGAGGGATTGAGAGATCTATACCCTGCAAAACCTTAAACACCATGCCGAAGGCAAGGTAGAGAGGACTGAAACCACACAGGTGGAGAGAAAGAGAGGAACTGCAATAGGTGAAGATAGGGATGACATCAATTCAGCGAGAGAAGACAGGCGTTGTGAAAGAGATGACAAAGACACAAGGCCAGTGACAACAGGCAAAGAGGGCCACAGATGACACGAGAAAGAAGCTAGCAGTTGCTGCAACAAGTGAGAAGGTTGTGGAAGACGTTAGGGGTGACGTGTTCAACAATTTCAGTTGCATGAAGTCATGTTGTAGAGGCATGTTTAGGGTTGGGGCTGCTTGGTCCTAAGACAGAGACAGAGCCAACAACAATGGGAAAGAGGCAAAACAACACACAAGCGAGGGCAAAGGGAGCTACCGTGCCGCTAAAGGATGAGGCAACGTGATAATGGAAATTTTCCATTGCTTTTTCATGTTCCTAAATGCTAGCTGATTTCATTTCATGATGTTAAAAATTATCTATACACCAAAGTATCAACAGGAATGTGGTATTAATATTCCAATATTCCATTTTTCTAAAAAAATTCCAATATTTCACCTCGAAAGAGGCATAATGTAGAACCATAATTACATCCTCACAATAACTCAAGCTAGCAAATACTCTAGGTGTTTATTCTTTCACACAAATGGCACTCACCTCAAGTATCACATAAAATAAGGAGCATTAACAATGTGACTAGGTTCATATAGGAAGCAAGAATTGATTAGTGAGGTAATGTACTAGATCAATCTTGTCGCCCCCAATAGCGAGCAGGAGATCAACCAACCATTTGATGATCATGATGTAAAGCCGTAGCTCTACAGGAAGAATTGCGCAGTGATGATCTCGTAGGGAGGACAGATAGAAAGGAGGATGTAGGTTTTACCCCCTCAAGGTAAAAATTTCGATCTCCCTGCTTCTTTTTTTGATATGCTTGTTTTTAGTTTCATCTTAGCGGCAATGGAGAGCCTTTCAAGGGGCCATAGTTCTTCAAGGCCTGAGAAACAGATGGCGCCATGCATATCAATCTAAACATCCTCCTTTTGTCAAGGGCTACTGATGAGGTTTTTGAAGATATTTGAATGAAGAGCACTCAGTCCCTCCAAACTCATGGACAAGTTGAATGCTTGAGAGGACTAAATTCTAAGGGCCTGGCCAGAGAGAGTCTCTTTTTGAGTTTGAAGGTGAATTTCTCCCTCTTTCCTTTTTTTATTGCTTCTCTTTATAGATTTTCTGTGAAAAGTTTTATTTTAGCAAGTTATCCCTACGAAATATTTCCTTTAGCAAGTTTTTTGACTTCTTGATTTGCCTGTCTTTTGCAAACAAATTTCTGCATAGCAGCATTGTTGAAGGCCACTAATGTCTCGTTTGGTTCAAGTTTTTTTTGAACAAGAGAAAAATATTTTATTTTTTAAATTTAATGGGAAAGAAATTTATTTTAATATTAGAAAGTGTGTAAAATGTGAAATGCTTTTAATTTTAATATTCGTATTTGTATTAAATGTGAAATAAAGTTAATTTTTTTAGTTAAAATTTGTGTTGGGTAAAAAAAAATCTCGAACCAAACGAGACCTAAAAGAGAGAAAGCTAAGGCTGACCAAGAGTACACCTAGCACTTCCAGCTAAGTGCAAACTTTGAGAAAGTATAATCTTCGTTGCGCAAGGCTAAGGAGGATTCCATAGCAGCAACCCAACAGATAAAATGTTTGAAGGGCTCCTTGCAGAAGAAGGATGAGCATATTTCTATCCTTTGAGAAGAGCTGGCTCACAAATCTGAAGATCAGAGTAGGGCAGGGCAAGGCCAATGAGCAGATTGCCACCTTGGAGGAGGAAAGTGCTAGATTGAAAGCTTCAGTTTATGTCAAGGAGCTTAAGGTAGAGCTTAGAGTTTGGTTGGCGCACCGTGAGAATTTCACTTGTGGTGGATTCTTCGATTCGCACAAATACGAAGATGGTAGTAAAGGCTCGAGAAGATTTAGCAAGATTAATAACCTAGCATCGAGAGATAGCGGCCATCAGGACCAACCATCTTTCTAAGATGGAGGCTAGGCAAGTTGTTGTGAAGAACTGTAAGAGGTCCCTGCCATTTGTAAATATTAAGAGAGATTGCTTAGCCGATGGTAGCACTTGGCATACATTACTATCGTCATAGGGCTTTGCACCAAGTAGAAATTGAAGCCCTTAGAGATGAAGAAGTATATTGCTAAAGTACCCAACACATATGAAGAGGAGCACTTCAAGTCGACTAATGAGGAGATCGTAAGGTACTTCGCCATTAATGATAACGCTCCTCCACCAACTAGGTCAAAGCCAGAATTTGATGAAGGGAGCAAATATAGCTCCACAAACTCCAAGGATGCTGCTTTAAGACCATTTTTTTTTATATTTGCTTGATGTTTATTTCTTCTTCAATCTCACAGAACTTTGCTTATTACTGCATTTGATGATGTATGTAAGGAAGGGATGACCCCTTCACTTTCATGCACCCTGTTATCCTTCTATATGCATATCGGGACTTGTAGTAAAACTTTCATGTGAAGTGTTTATTTTCGCAAGACCTATGCAAAGAAATTTTCTTTGCGAAGAAATCCAAAGTCTTTTGTGAATACTTTTTTTACAAAAGCAATTTTCTTCTTCGCATAATTTTTTTAGGGTTGGCTTTCTCTGACCTTTGACGGTTTGTTAGATTGGGTTGTAACTTGGTCCATAATAGGAACTTATTAAGTTACATACAACCCAAATTTGCCCAACAACACTTTATGTAAGCTAGATTAGTTTATCGACAATTCAGTCCATAGAGGGAACTTGTTGAATTGTGGCATCGTCTATAGACTTCCTAATATAGCTTTTGAAGTTTACTAAACCAATGATTTGTTCATACGTTTGTTCGTTTTATGGACTTATTGAAGCATAGACCTATTTAGGATCTACTAACTCTACCCTGTTTTATAGGCCTGTCAAATTGGTTTGTAGCTCCGTTTTTTTTAAAGCTTGTTGAGGTAGATATGGCCCACAAGCAGATTTAGCCAGCCTTTATGCTTTTTCTGGACTAACACCCATACATAATTGGCTTGAATTAGAAGCATTTTTGAATTATGTTGATTTCTACGTAGGAATTTAGTCCAGTATTTTGAAGCTTATGGACTGCTTGTGCTTAAAACTCAGCAACTTTGAAAAGCATAGGCATTTGTAGAGAAACAGATTCCACAGTCGAGCTTGTTTAGAGATGGGAACTTCCTTTCTGGAGTAAGATTTTGCCCTAATTTCAACTCGGCTTGTTTTCAAACTTATTGAGTATTTAAGTAATAGCGTTTTTTAATTGATTTATACAATTACACCAATTTACTTCTTTTGCACAAGGACAATGAAGATTCCCTTCATCCTTAAGCATTATGCAAAGTAACTTTTCTCGAAGCGCAATATTTCTTTAGAAAACGCCCGTTGATAGGCAACACTGGCCTTGTGATGTTGAAATCAATCAACTGGTAGACTCCTCTTTCGTACGCTCTTTCAAAGACATACAACCGTTTCTAGTTGGGTTCAAATTTTTCTCTTGCGAGTTTACGGGGAATGACTGGGCAACATCTTATGAGCATAAGTTTTCCTAGAACAAAGCTCCACAGTCACAATATTCTGTCATGGGATTCTGTCATTCTGGATGGAGCCGTAGGGTTTAGAAAATGGAGATATTTACTAATATATGACTTAGACCTCTAATTTAGGAGACTAATCATTTAGTTAGGACCAAAAAATCTTTTTCAAACTACTAAAAAAATAATATCATTACTATATTATATTAATTTTACATGATTTACAAATTCAAATATTCAAAATAAGTGTAAATTACATCTAGCTTTCTCAATATAGGGTATAATATCATGCAGGTTCAATATTTTAAATTTTCAACATATTAGTCACTTAGTGATGTATAATACATCTATTAGGTCCTTTTCTAATTTTTTATTAGTACAATATTAAAATAGTGCTTTTATCCGCCCTCACTCCTCTCTCTCTCCTCTCTCACTCCTCTTACAGTCTCTTTCCTATCTCTCTACCAGCCCTCTGCCCTCACACTCCTCTCTTTCTCCTATCTCTCTCCCCCCTTCTGCAGTCTCTCACTCTCTCGCCATCATCCCCCATCTCTCTCCTCTCTTTTTCCCCATGGGATAGGACTTAAAGTTATCCCATCAAAGAAATCACCTTAATATCAATTTAGTTTATTTTTGAAGATTTAAGCATGTTCACGAGGCAACTTATAGAATTCAAGTTACTAGAAGAATATGTATCATATATTACTTTTCAAGACTACCAAAATTTCAAAGAGAGTGCCAATAACAAACTTCCTCTCCCAAAGTTATTTAAAATTCCTAGAACAGGGTCTCTTATAGAAATACTTCCAACCCTTCATATATTTAGTTATGTATTCTTAGAACCTATGTGCCAAAGCCAAGTCCAAGATCCTTAATATTAATATTAAATTATTTTTTAGGTCATATACATATCTTTAAAAAAAATAATATTATTTCATAGATAATAACTATAAATTGTGAATAAGCAATATGAAGAAAAATTCATTTTCTTTCTTTATTTCCTCCCTTAATGACGCTGATAATAACTTGTTGAAGGCAGATACTTTAACCTCACGGCTATCCTTCTTCACCAGTTCTAGTGGGGTGAATTTGTTCCCGAATGGCACAGAGATGGTTGACGTTAGCTTCGACTCATTTGACCAATCCGGAGTAGCTCGCCCTTGCATTTGTTGGGTGATATTTTTCACTTTTCTCCAAGCGTGGCAACTTATAGCAACTCAAGAAGAAGAGGCTTCAACATTGTTTGCCCTCAAGGTGAATTTGTTGATGGGGACCGTCGATGAAGTTAGCACACCAACGAGTGCCTGCTTTCCTTGTACAACAACAGACATTGGAAGGAAGGAGTTGTTGATAGAGACCCTCCTTTTAACCAGTGGCTGACCATTGGTATGCATTAACTTATCAAACACTGGACTCCTTTTGGTATGAGCTCCAGTGTTTAAGGAGGATAGGAACGATGACATTTTTGTTATTAATAGCAATTCTAGTCGTTGCAATAGTGATGGTGGCACTCTTGTTGTTATTATTTTCCCTTGACTTAGGGCTCAGATCTTCGAGGGTAATGCAGTCAAACTAGATGTAGGCTCCAAGTTCCCCAATTATATGGCGCCATTGAACGAGATAAAGACGTCACATTCTAGCCTCCTCATGGCCGAAACAATAGAAGCAGTAGCAGAATTTGCAAGCCATCTTACCTTATCATGAACAAAGTTTGGTTGTTTGCCCGAAACAACAGCAATATAAACCCTGTGGCATTTGTGGTTAAAAGGACTTACTTTACAAGTGTTCACTTTAACATTATGGTAAACAATTCTTCTTGTAGACTAGTCCCTTATTAGGGTTGAAGTTGTCACCTTTTGAGAGTGCTCATCTATCTCTCATGTAAGAACTTTATTTGAAGAAGTGTCTGCAAACAATTTCTTTTCACAGGGACCTTGTAAAGAATTTTTCTTCGAGGGACCTTTGTGAGAAATTTCCAGTCCGAAAGCATCTGAAAAAGTTTCGTTTAGAAGACATTTTGCAAAGGGTTTTGCCTCAAAGGATACTTGCGAAAAGTGTAAATCTCATCAAATTAAAAACCAAATTGAGAAAACTGAACAAGAAAAGTTGATATGTTGTAACTAAAATAGACAGTCAATTATAAGGTGGTTCAACACTAATGCCTCATCCATCCCTCGGGCTCCACTATATCCCCTAAGTCTAAACTACCCAATCTCCTTTGCAGAAGCTAACGGAGAAACCTTAACTCCTTCGAAGAGGTCGATAAAGAAACTGTTACACAATTAGGATCTCTTTCGCAGAGGTTAGTGGAAACACCATAAAACAAAATGATCTTAAATTAGCTAAAAAAAAGAAAATTACCTAAACAAGATCACCCAGTGAAGTTGTCCAAAAAGAATAAAAAGAATATAATTTTGAATGTTTACAATAGAAAAGTTGAGAAGAAATTTGAAGGTTAAGACTCAGAGAGATTGAAAACTTGTCAATTCATTCATTTCAGAACTTCGCTCTTTTAGAGAGAGATATTTTTTTAGTTAGAAAAGCTATCTTGTTATTTAAATAGCCTTTATTTATACTCCTCAAATCCTTGTGGTCGTTTGAGAAGGGTATGACAAGTTGGATGCTGAAGTGGAAATTTTAACAGCTAGAATTTTGAATCTGCGTACGAATCGGACCGTCCAATGTCAGTATCAAACCGTCGGGTCGCAATGCCATAAGTGGATCAAACCAAAAATCAAACTATTCGATATTAAACTCATCGATCTAATCTTAAGTCTCGATTGTTTGATAATTTAGTCAAGCATCCAATCACAAGTTTTCACCATCCGACTAAGATAATTGGACCATTCAATTTTTCTTGTTGTATATCACTTGGATTGATCAAGTAATACACAACAGATCTGATGGATAAGATCAAAGTTTTATTTAAGCTCGGTTGAGTCAAAATAATGTCTTCTTTAGTAGCATATATAAATATACTGATGCGGAACAATATGCGTGACGCAATCCTAATTAGAGATCAGTAAATAATTTAACAGATGAACATAAAATTTGTCCAGGAATATTGTTGATGGTGGTTTTGTAATAATTAAGAAATCACAGATTCGAGAAGTAAATCGATTTCAAATATTTAGAAACAAGCCCAAATGATATCTAATAAATTTATCAAATGATATTGGGCGACTATGTCTCAACAAGTCAGAGCCAGGGTACACGGTAAAAGGTGTTCTCACAATAAAATATTACCCAACAGCAATTTAATCGCACAGTAATGTCCAGGTCACACAGGTGAGCAAATCAAACAGTCCAATAACAGACGCCACTACAAGATCTCGCAAGATATTTGAAATATTCAGTTGATA
>JAEMOT010001087.1:192483-240646 GCA_019297695.1 Apostasia ramifera | reverse complement strand
GGCGCTCGCCGAAGGTTGGTGGGCCGGCCGGGTGGAGACAGAGTGGAGGTGAGGCTGGCGGCGGAGCAGCAGCGGGCGACGCGCGGGCGATTTCCTGAACCGGCAGTGAGGAAGGAAGAGAAATTGAATATTAGGGCTAGAAAATTACATCAAGGAGCCTGAATTTTGGTTGAGCTGAAATCATGATTTAAAAATCAAGAAAAATTGGGAAAATACCTTAAATTTTTTTAAGGTATTTAGGAATTTTCACTCAAGGCCCCAACCTTTCCCTTCACCGGGATATAACACACAATATTCAAACACAAAATAATTTCATTCCAGGATTAAGACAAACAGTACTAGTTCTTGCCCTTATATAGGTGATTACAATCGAATTTCAAATTGCAGAAATAAATGCGAAAATAAAAACTAATTACGACATGCCAAATGTAAATAACTAAAAATAGAAGAAAATAGACGAGATCCGCCAAAATTTGGAATATTCCCGTTCAAATCAATAAATTAATTTAAATGGGGATTTCCAATCCACTGATCAGCCACCAATCGTGCCTGCTGCCAAATCTGTCGATATCAATCCTCCATCCAGATCGACGTCACGTGGTGAGATCTCAGACGTCGAGTGTAGAACCTGCCTGGAATAAATCGACAGTCCGATGTCGTCATGTCCCCACCATATACGATCCTAATTCTAATTTAATTTGTCTAAGTCAAGATTATCTCTTCACTTTATTTTACGTTGCATTCTATCGTTTAACCCTAAATGGTCTTTAGCTTTTGAATCTTGTCATATTTTGTATTTGTAGTACTTCAAAAGATTTCTTTGTATCTCTTCTACAGTTCAACAGGTTGATTTACTAAGTCATTACACATCTATTTTTTGTGTTCTTTTGTGCAACTTACCTTGTATTAGCAGTAATTTAAGCACTCTCCAATAAAGTAATCCTAAGCTACAAGTACCTCTTCTTCCTAGTTTGAATCCTAAGCTGCAAGTGCCTCTACTTCCTTAGTAGCTTTGATTGCATTAAACATTTTAACAGACTATTCAGAATTCTTAAGAGTAGCATTGCTATTAATCATTAACTCAAGCATTTTATCACCCAGAATATTGCTCCATCCAGCAATATGATCTTTAATATAAGCCTAAATAACAAAGGCTACCTCAAAGAAAATCTTTTTCTTGTTTTTTTCCTCTAAGGATGCTTTAAGTGACCTGACATCTGCTGGGCGACTCGCGGTGGATTGTTTGAGCTTTGGCAAAATAAACTTAGCCTCATGGCGATGAGTAAGAGGTTCCCAAGACTCTTCCTATTCACCTAGAGACATAAAGGGAATGAAAGCTACGGTAGCAATAAAACTTATTTCGAAATTTTCTCAAACACATCGAAGAAGCCAAAAATGAGATCTAGAGTGATGGTACTCATTATTGATCATTCACTTCTTAAGCTGTTTTGCATTGTCCTTTTTCAACACAACTCTAGCAAGGGGGGAAGATAACTACTTCTACAACATTTGTGCTATGTTGCTCCCGTATGTGATTCTACCAACCTTCATTAGAATAGTAGAATTATTAGAGGATGCAACAATTTCTAAGGCTCTGTTTAGCGCAAGGACCAAAATCAGGACAAAAATGGTACTAGTTTAAAAAATAATAATAATAAATAAATTTTATTTAATCATTTTACACAAATTCTAATATAAAAAATATTATTTTATTTTACATACTCAATAATTTTCAATAAAAATATCAACTTTATTTCACATCCTAATCCAAAATACTTGTTTAAAAAATAATAATAATAATAAATAAAAAATTTTTAATTATTTTACACAAATTTTAATATAAAAAATATTATTTTATTTCATATACTCAATAATTTTCAATAAAAATATCAACTTTATTTCACATCCTAGACCAAAATACTTCGAATGTGAAATAAAATTGACATTTTTATTGAAAATTATTGAGTATGTGAAATAAAATAATTTTTTTCATATTAGAATTTGTGTAAAATGATTAAAAAAAACTTATTATTATTATTATTATTTTTTAAACTAATACCATTTTTATCCTGATTTTAATCCTCGCGCCAAACATGGCCTTAGTCTATAATATCATCTAAAGACTAGTGAAACAATCACATTATTGCATAGTATAAAGTTAAATGTTGATGATGAATATATTAGTGCACAATTTATTGAAAACTTATCCTATATGTGATATTTTTGATACTTTTATCTCAATCAATTAAACCATAATTGTAAAAGAACAAGCAACATAGCTTACAAGGCAATCGGGGAATATGTTGTTTGAGCCTATTGATAGAAAACTAGGAAAATATTTTTCAACTTGAATACTTCCATAATAGCAACGAGATGGATATATAGTATTACCTATTAAATTTTCCCATTTAAGATACCCGAAAAGTCTAGTCCTACAAAATAAAAAGATGAGAAGGAAAAGTAGTAAATTTGCATTTCAAAATTAACTTATCAAGCATTTGGTTTAATATTATCTTAATGTTATATCATATTATCTAAATATCATGAAATGTAGATATCATCCTTTGAGTGGCAATTCTATAATTTCTTAGAAGGATACCTAAAGATTTATCAAACAAATAATTATTTTCTCTAAATAACATAACATTAAAATAACACTGGACCAAATGCCCTCTAAGAAATATGTCAGAAAATAAAAAATGAAGACAACAACAGTCCAATTCAAAAATAAGTTTACTTGTTCCAGATTAAGCTATGAAGATATCATAAATATAAGGTATATCAAATATAAGGAGCATTCAAATCCCTAACCCACTAGGAGCCACACATGTCCATCCTACCAAACATAATATCAAGCCGTACATAGTGTCAATTGAACAAACCTACCTAAAGAAAATTGTATTTATCTCAAACTTCAATCTTGCATCATCAATTTGGCCTACACATTTCCTCTGATATTGCCCTTACCGATCTCTATATCAAATCAAACATAATAATCAGTAACCACAAAATCCAAAATCTTCCTGAATATTTCATCAAAAGCCAAAGTGAGAACCTCATCTCCTCCACTAGCTTGAGAAGCCTAGAAGGATTCTTGCTATTCCAGTCCCACAAGACACTCTTTTTCAACCGTGCCACCACTACCACTTCCCCCTCGCCATCGATAATTGGTAGAAAAGGGCGGAACTCTTCATAGAAGACAATATCCGGTAGCACAGGGAAAGAGGGCATTATATGCAATATCCCCTGTTCAAAGAAAAAGTTTGTGTCAAATTCAAATCAGATTACAGGGAACAAAAACGAGATCAAGTGGCTTGCATACACTTGACATAGTCGAGGCAGAAAGGGATTAGAAGGGTGAAGCGGTCGGAAAATCGGGAGTTCTCGCAACAGGACCAAATCTGCTCAACCTGAGAATGAACGAGTGAGCATAAGCTTAAACTAGGGCTTGCTTGCTGGTTAGGCAGGAAAAAAGAGGGTTTAGGGTAAATCGAGTCAGAAAGAGAAGTAAATCGGTACCCTGAGTGGCAGCGGAGAATGGATAAGCAGGTGCTTGAGCTGTGCGGACATGGTCGGCGGCAGCGGTGGCTCTGCCACCATGGCCACTCCAGCGGCAGGAATCGTGAAGCCGTGAACCCGAGGAAAATGGAAATTTGATACCTCGGACATCCTTTGAAATTTGAGAAATGCGTTGTAACCCCTTCAAATACAAATAGGATTCATGCGCGTAAACTAACAAAAATTCAAATTAAATTTAAAATTTAAAATTATTTATTGAAAATATATCTTATTAAAGTATTTTACGAGAACAAAAATCAGAATCAAAATAATATTAATTTAAAAATAATAATAATAATAAATAAATATTTTTAATTATTTTATATAAATTTTAATATAAAAAATTATTATTTTATTTCACATATTTAATAATTTTTAATAAAATATTAATTTTATTTCACATTTCAGACGGATGTGAAATAAAGTTGATAATTTTATTAAAAATTATTGCATATATAAAATAAAATAATATTTTTTATAATAAAATTTATGTAAAATAATTAAAAAATTTATTTATTATTATTATTATTTTTTAAAATTAATACTATTTTGATTCTTGTGCCGGACAGGACCTTAGAAATTATTGCATCCCCTAATTACACTATTCTAATGAAGGTTGGTGAAATCACATGCTTGAGCAACATAGCACAAATGCTGTTGAAGTAGTTATCTTACTCCCTTGCTAGAGTTGTGTTGAAAAAAAAAATACAAAGTAATTGTCTTTTAAATGTACAGTAAATAAATATTTGTAAAGTTAAATAAAAAGTGTTGAAAATAAAAATTAGAATTACAATATATTTATTTGAAATACAATGACAGATGATCAAATGATTATATAACTGCAGTATTCTATTAAAACACCTTCATATATTAATAAACTATGCTCTAAATACAAGAATTTAATTAAAATATGTCAATATATCATTAATTAGTTGTATAATTATTGGTATTTAGTTTAAAAATTTACACATATAGTAAATCAATTTCTAAATTAGAAAAATCAATTGAAATATATCAATATCATCTAATAGTTGTGTAACTACTAGTATTTAGTTTAAATATCTTGATCTATGACAAATTTATCTCTAAATACAAGTATTTAATTAAAATGTAATGATATATCGTCTAATAGTTCCATAGTTATAAGTATTCAGCTAAAATACCTTTATATTTAATGAAGCGAGCTTTAAATGTAAATATTGAAATGAAATACATTGATATGTTTTTTAATAATTATCTAATTATGAGTATTCAATTAAAATACAAATATATATAATAAATAGGTATTTAAATATAATTATTTAGATGAGATTCATTGATATGCTATTCAATAGATAGATTTACGATTAATTGCATTTGATTTAAATGTCTTGTTATTTAACAAACAAGGCTCAAAATATTAGTATTCAGTTAAAAAATTATAATGTTTTATTATATAATGAATCAATCTTTACATATAAGTATTCAGTTGAAATACAATGATATTTCATTTAATAGTTAGATAATTATAACTTTATGAATTTTAGTATCGAAGTAGGCTTAAGAAATTAGTTTTGAAATCTAAATGAAAAATAGTTGAAAGAAAGATTAAAAGAATAATTAAAAAATTAATTTAGGTCTAGAAAAATTTATTTTGAGTTCTAAATCCATGGGTAAAATGTGGAGTTTTTAGATTTAGACGTAATTGATCCTAATCTGAAATTGAATCAGTAATTAAGTAATGCTAATTATAGTTAATCATGCCAAGTGTGAAGAATTTTGGTGACACGTGATAAGCTTTACTTGAGAAAGAGAGAGAGAGAGGAGGAGAAGGGAACAAAAGAAAGAGAACAGTTGATCTTGCAATAATATTTCTCTCTTATCAATTTTAAGTACAATATATGAATAGAAAGTTGAAAAACATATACCTTCTAAAAGATAAGAGAGCTCTAATCAGTAAAGTGTAAGTTAATTTAATATAAGAACCAAATATTTTGAGTTAAAATTTATTTGAAATAATTTGAGCTTGTTTGAATTTGGAGATTGTTATGAATGTTTTATTTTTAAAATGAATTTTCCTAATGTTCCTTAATATTATTTATAGTTCCTTTGTAAGTTTGTGTGATGTGTTACAAAATATAACTTGTTGAATGAAATCTTAATTGAATTTATTTTCATAATAGACATGCTAAATAAGATATAATTTGTTATCTGTGCTACATTATATGTTGATACATTTAGTTCAATGTGATCCCTATTTGTTTTTTTGTGAAGATTAAATGTTCATTATGATAGATTTTTTTTTATACATGTAAATTTGTGAAATTGCTAAAATTTGTTTCTTTCTTTAAAGTTTATAAAAATTATTTGGAGTATTGATAATCTATGTGCAAAGCCCAACAGATTTTTTTTTTATTAAATTTTTTACTTAAGAGATAAGAACCCATAAGACTCTCATGGGTAGGTAAATAGAAATTAAAAAGGACAAGAAAATAAAGCTTAAAGAGAAGCCCGTTACATGTTAAATCAAAGCCCAAAGGTACAAGCCCAAGTGAACTTCAAAGATAGGCCGTGAAAGGCCCACAATAAAAGGCTTGGACTAGAGGCCCACAAAATAGAGCCCAGCATGATACAATTTCGTCACATTGCTATCACAAGGCCCAATCTGCAAAAAGCCCAACCAAAAAGTAGTAGCATAACAATGCAATATTACAGAGGTTCCAATTAGTGGGCCGAAATAGAAGCCCATTAATAATATTAAGTTTGGCCCACTATATGTAGAGATGAAAGGCCCACAAGCTGCAGCCCAATACCAAGAACTGAAAGCCACATGGAGAATGAGGCCCAACCTGATGAAGTACACCAAGCAGGCCCATTATGAAAAAAATCTGACCATAGCCCAGAAATTAATGGAGCCCATGCAGAGTTAGCTGAAGTATAGCCCATGAACAAAGGCTCCGAGTACTTGAAAGAGAAGGCCCACCAGGAAAAGAAAAAGGAGGAGACTCAAAAGGCCGAAGCCCTTGTTTTTTTTTTTTCCTTTCTCCCTAATTTCTTCCTCTCCTTCCCGGCAGCTTCCTTCGCCTCGGCCTCTGCCTCTAAATCTATCATTTGATTCTCTGAAGTCCAAAGATTTGGGAGCAATAGTCCCATCTGGATATATTATCCATATAAGGAGAAGATCGCAATTCTTCATATGATCATAGAAATTCACGCAACTTTCAAAACAATGACAATGTTAAAATTTGCAATCTTTTTGTATGAACGTCCAATCCACATCTTGATTCACCAAAGTGATTTTACCCAAATGATTTTCTTGTTGGGAGCTTGTTGGTGGCTCAGTTTGGGCCTGAATTGGCCCATTAACTTCATCAAGGGGAGAAGGTAAGGTTGGGCTTTGAGTCGACAATTCGGTCTTTAGGGAAGGCTCATTTGCTACTAGAGAGGGTGGTTTGCTATTAGAAGATTCTTCTCTTGCAATTGCATCTTGATGGGAGTTTAGAGGCTCATCTAAAGGATGAATGATTAAATTTGGAGGGGTTCCTTCATTTGGGGTTTTAAGCCTTGTAGGGCATTGAAGAGAAAAGTTGCAAATTGGAGGAATGGCTTGAGATTGAGGTGGGCTAGAAGCCATGAGGATGTTACGAGAGGTTGGGCATTGTGGAGAGTTTTGTGATCTAAAATGAATTGGGCTTTGTATACCTGCTAAGGCTTGGAGGAAAACAGAGATAGATGGTGATTGGGCTAGAGAGTTGACATTAGGATGAGCCTCATCTTGGCACAGAGAGGAATTTGGGGTATAGAATTTGATGGCTTGCTTCCCTTTTCGGGGCATTATGGGCCAACTCTGGGCTATGATTTCGTATAGGACTCACCACATTAGAGCTTTTCTCCACTATCATGGTTAGTTTTTGTGAAGTTGTAATCTCCAAAGGCTAGAGTGTTTGAATTAATATGCTTCAATTGAGTGTCCAAGCTTAAAGCAGTAACTGCAATAAGTTATGTGCACTTTTTGTCAGAACTCATTTTTGACGCCAATAAAGATTTCTGTAGGCCTTTTAGCATCAAAATCCATTAGTATACAAGCATAGAAGGTCTAAAGATTGAAGCAGAGCTATCCTTAAACCCAAAACACAAAACCATAAACCCAAAACTCAAAAAACCCAAAACCAAAACCTAAACTTAAACCTTAAATCCTAAACCCTAAACGTAAACCTTAAACTCTAAACCCTAAACCTAATCCTAAACCCTAATATTATACTCTCAACCCTAAACCCTAAACCCTAAACACTAAACCCTAACTCAAAACTCTAAACGCTAAACTCTAAATCATAAATCTTAAATCCTAAACCCTAGACCCTAAATCAAAATGCTAAACCCTAAACCCTAAACACTAAACCCTAAATCCTAAACCCTAAACACTAAACCCTAAATCTTAAACCCTAAACCCCCTAAACCTTAAACCCTAAAGCAAAACGTAAACCCCAAACCAAAACCCTAAACGCTAAATTCTAAACCCTAAACCCAAAACCCTAACCTTAAATCCCAAATCCTAAACCCTAAGCCCTAAAGCCGGTTAAAACCCTAAACCCTAAACCAAAACCATAAACCCTAAGCGCTAAACCCAAAACCCTAAAGCCTAAACCCTAAATCCTAAGCCCTAAAGCCTAAACCCTAAATCCTAAGCCCTAAAGCCGTTTAAATGCTAAACAAAAACCCTAAACTCTATACCCCAATCCCTAAATCCCAAATCCCAAACCCTAAATCCTAAACCCTAAACCCTAAACCCTAAACCCTAAAACTAAACCAAAACCGTAAACCCAAACCTAAACCCTAAACCCTAACCCTAAACCTTAAACCCTAAATCCTAAACCCTAAAGCCAAACCTAATAGATTACTAAATATTAGTTTTCAATTAAAATACATTAATATAGAAAATATTAGTGGTGTAATCAGAGTATTATGATAAAATACATTCATATAGAAAAGATTAAAGTCAAATTACATATATTCTCTTTAAATATAATAAAAACTAATTGAATTCTCACACAATTACTTGTATTCAGTTAAAATATCTTATTATGCAATGAATCATACTCTAAATACTTATATTCCACTTAAATTTATTGTAATATAATGAATAGCTGCAAAAACATCACTATTCACTCACATTCATTGATATAACAAATAATAGTCGTGTATTCAGAGTATTATATTAAAAGGCCTTAATATAAATAAGTTCAAAGCCGAATTATTTGTATTCTCTTCAAACATAATAAAATGTGATTGAATACTCATATAATAGTTAGCATTTAGTTAAATTAACTTATTATATAAAGAATCGTACTCTATAAATGTTTGTATTTCACTTGAATTCAATGTAATATAATGGATAGGTGCAAAAATATCACTATTCAACTCAAATTCATTGATATATCATAAATCAGTCTTTAAAAGAGCTGATTCTCTTAAAATTGATTGATAAACAGATAAAAAGATGGGTAATTATAGGTATCACATTAAAACTCAATCAAAAGTCCCTCATAGATTGTCAAATATCAATTTTCGATTGAAATACATTGATATAAAAAATATTAGTCGTGTAATCAGAGTATTATATTAAAATGCCTTAACTTAGATGAGATCAAAGTCAAATTACATATATTCTCTTCAAATACAATAAAACTTAATTAAAAAAAACTCACACAATTGCTTGTATTTAGTTAAAATAATTTATTATATAGTGAATCGTATCTAAATGCTTGTACTTCACTTGAATTCAATGTTAATATAATGAATATCAGAAAAAACGTAGTTATTCAATTCAAATATATTGATATATCATAAATTAGTTTCTAAAAGTGCCTATTCGCTTAACCTTGATCGATATACTATTAAAAAGATATGTAATTGCTTGTATTAGATTAAGACGTAATTAAATGTCCCTATACTTTGCCAAATATCTATTTTCAACTAAAATACATCGATATAGCAAGTATTAGTCGTGTATTCAGAGTATTATGTAAAAATGCCTTGATATAGATAAGATCACAGTTAAATTATTTGTATTCTCTTTAAATATAATAAAAATGATTGAATACTCAAATAATAGCTAGCATTCAGTTAAAATAACTTATTACATAAAGAATCGTACTCGAAATACTTGTATTTCACTTGAATTCAATGAAATGCAATGAATTGCAGCAAAAGCATTATTTAACTCAAATTCATTGATATGTCATAAATCAGTCTCTAAAAGAGCCTATTCTCTTAAAATAGATCGATATACTGAAAAAAAGATATATAATTGTAGATATTACATTAAAACTCACTCAAAAGTCCCTAATAGATTGCCAAATATCGATTTTCGATTGAAATATATCAATATAACAAACATTAATTGTGTAATTAGAGTATTATATTAAAATAACTTTATATAGATAAGATTAAAGTTAAATTGCATCTGTTCCGTTCAAATACAATAACAACTAATTGAATACTCACACAATTACTTGTATTCGATTAAAATAACTTATTATGCGATGAATCGTATAGTAAATGCTTGTACACCACTTGAATTCAACGTAATGAAATGAATAGCTGCAAAAACATCAGTATTCAACTCAAAGTCATTGATATGTCATCGCTAAAAGTGCCTATTCTCTTAACATTGATCGATATAAAGATAAAAAGATATATAATTTAAGGACTTACATTAAAATACAATCAAATGTCTCTAATAGATGCCAAATATCGATTTTCGATTGAAATACATCAATATAGCAATTATTAGTTGTGTAATTAGAGTATTATATTAAAATACCTTCATATAGAGAAGATCAAAGTCAAATTACTTATATTCTCTTTAAATATTACAAAAACCTAATTGAATACTCACACAATTTCTTGTATTAAGTTAAAATAATTTATTATACAATGAATCGTACTCTAAATGCTTGTATCACATTAATGCAATGAATAATTGAAAAAATATCACTATTTAACTAAAATTCATTGATATATAATAAATCAGTCTCTAAAAAAGCTTATTCTCTTACAATTGATTAATATACTGAGAAAAAATGTGTAATTATAGATATTACATTAAAACTCAATCAAAAATCTCTAATAGATTGCCAAATATCAGTTTTCAATTGACATACATCAATATAGCAATTATTAGTCTTATAATCAGAGTATTATGTTAAAATACCTTTATTTACGTAAGATCAAAGTCAAATTTCATATATTCTCTTCAAATAGAATAAAAACTAATTTAATACTCACATAATTGCTTGTATTCAGTTGAAATAACTTATTATACAATGAATTATACTCTAAATAGTTGTACTCAGCTTGAATTTCACGTTAATGCAATGAATATAAGTAAAAATATCACTATTCAATTCAAATATATTGATATATCATAAATCAATTTTTAAAAGTGCCTATTCGCTTAACCATGATCGATATACTATTAAAAAGTTGTATAATTGTCGGTATTAAATTAAAACGCAATGAAATATCCTTAATAAATTGCCAATATCGATTTTCAACTAAAATACATCGATATAGCAAATAATAATCGTGTATTCAGAGTATTATATTAAAATGCCTTAATATAGACAAGATTAAAGTCAAATTACTTGTATTCTCTTCAAATATAATAAAGAGTGATTGAATACTTATATAATGACGAGTATTCAGTTAAAATAATTTTCTACGTAATGAAACGTATTTTAAATGCTTGTACTCCACTAAAAATTAATGTAATGTAATGAATAGCTACAAAAACATCACTATTTAATTCAAATTCATTGATATATCATAAATCAGTCTGTAAAAGTATCTATTCGCTTAACCTTGATCGATATACTATTAAAAAGATGCGTAATTGCTGGTATTAGATTAAAACACATCAAATATCCCTAATAGATTGTCAAATATCTATTTTCAACTGAAATACATCGATATAGCAAATAATAGTCATGTATTCAAAGTATTATGTTAAAATACCTTAATATGGACAAGATCAAAGTCATATAATGGCTAGCATTTCAGTTAAAATAATTTATTACATCATAAATCATACTCTAAATGCTTGTATTCCACTTGAATTTAATGTAATACAATAAATAGCTGCAAAAACATCACTATTCAACTCAAATTTATTGATATATTATAGGTCAGTCTCTAAAAGAGCCTATTCTCTTAAAATTGATCGAGATACTGATAAAAAAATGTGTAATTGTAGGTATTACATTAAAACTCAATCAAATGCTCCTAATAAATTGCCAAATATTGGTTTTCAATTGAAATGCATCAATATAGCAAATATTAGTTGTATAATCAGAGTATTATGTTAAAATGCCTTAATATAGACAAGATCAAAATCAAATTGCATATATTCTATTCAAATACAATAAAACTAATTAAATACTCACACAATTGCTTGTATTCGAGTAAAATAACTTATTATGCAATGAATCATACTCTAAATGCTTCTATTCCACTTAAATTCAATGTAATGCAATGAATAACTTAAGCATAAAAAATAAATTACAGTGTAGAGCTCTATGCATACAGCAACTTGCCAAAGGTAAAAACTCATAGAAGTCCAAGATTAAGTTCTATAATCTTGGGGTAAGAGAAAAGAAGAAGGTATCTCAAAATATTCAGGAAAAAGCAAGCTTTAAGATATGAAACTATTAGCTACACAGTCTTGCTTTTATATTTCAACAAAAACAAAACAGTGAAGGTTCAGATTATGAAAAACTTGAAGCAACGACAAAACTCGAAAGCCAGGAAGGAATATAAATAGTGAGGATTACTGGTCTTGGCTTCAGAACAGTGAAAAACGCAGCACTCTTTCTTCCTTTTGTTTCTCCTTGAGGAGGTTTGTTTGCAAATAGAAGCTTGAAAGAGATCTTGAAAGATTATTGAGCAGGAAAGAAGTTTTGAGAACAGCAAGAAAAATGAATGCTTTTATTTTCGTACAGCAGGTGGTAAGCATGAAGCTTGATATATTTGCCTTTTATTTGAGTTAGCCAATTATAGACAATTATTTTAATATGTCATACAAGTGGACCAATGAGAGAACAGCAAGCAGAGGGCATTTCAGATATTTCTGGGTGATGAAGTGTCCATTGGAACGTTGGAGACAGATTGAGTTCAGCTGATTTTATATTTTAAGGATAAAGGTTAAGTCCAACCATGCTTAGAACAAGGGAAATAGTTTAAAAATAAAACCTAGGAAAAGAGGCTGATGAGATAAAGCATAAAATAGTAGTTTGTCTATTTTTCATAATCAAACATGTTGGAGAGTTTTGTTTTTAACAAAAAGGATAATTTAAAAATAGCTAAAAAAGACACAAATTATCACCCAAGGGTTAAAATAAAGAGAATGTGCCACCTGAAATAGATTATGACAAATTTAGTGAGTTTAGGTAGACAAAATATTCAGCATAACACTCAAAGACTATAGAAAAGAAAAAAATGGAATGGAAAATATAACTATTTTTCCATTTTAAAAAGAACAAGGAGTAAAGAAATAGTTTTTGAGGGATGTTTCAAATTAAAGTATATTTTTAAAAGTGGGCTACAAGGAACAAGATAGTGGAAATAAGATATTCTCAATTTTTGGAGATTTGGATGGGCCAAACGGTCAGCTGGGCAGCTGAGTTTGGGCCAGTCCAGAGAAATCCGGTCGATTTTGGAAATCGACCGGTTTTTCCTGCAGCTGTAAAGATGATTTTCACAGCAAAGATTATCAAGGAATGGATAGACCTTAGGCTAACTAAGATTGAATACAAGTTAAATCCTTGGCACAAACATGTATGCGTACCATTAAGTCCTAGAAAAGAAAATAAAAAATGAACTATGTAATACACTTCTTTTCTTGAACTTTGAACTTGGACATTCACCTTAATTATGATATAAATGACCTGAAAAATACACTAAATAAGATGATTAGTCCATAATGCTAAATTAATTGTAATCATTAAAATTAAGAGGTTCAACAATTACTATAAAAATTAATTTTCGAGCAGGATTAGATTCTCCCAGTTGGAGGGAGAGAGGTGGAAGAGGTGGAAGAGAGGTGGAGATGGAGGAGTGAGTAGCGGATTGCAATGGATATAAGCGGATGAGAAAACAGATGCCTCTACAAGCCAGAGGCTCCCCGTTTATATAGACCTAAAAATTGCCTATTATTGGTTGCTGCTTGGATGTGCTGAATTATTGAAGATGCTTTTAATTATTGAAGATGCCGACTCCAGAAGAAATAGCAGAGATTCCTGCTATTATTGTAAAGTAAAGATGCCTGATGTTGATCCAAAGTTGAGATTCTTCATATTATTGTTAAAGCAGAAGATGCTGATATTATTATTGGTAAAATTGCAAAGAAGTCCCTGTGGAGAAATTATTATAAAGTCTTTGTTTAGTCAAACTGTAAAGAAATATTATCTGGCGTTGAGGAGAATCCGACTTGAATCTCGGTAAGTAATTGTTCAGTTTGAGGTCCCATTGGAAGTCTAGATTATTATCTCTAATATTAATTTCTGTCAAATCTTCATCATATACCATGATTCTGTCATTGCTCTGAAATTTATATTTATGTCTTTCCTGATAAACTGATAGTAATTCTGATAAATTTTGCTTTTGTTCGTAGTCCCATGAATATCCAAAAAATTCTTTTAAAACTGGCTGTCCTCGAGTTCGCTTTCTGGTGAGGCGCCAAATCAGATATGCTGGATAAACTAAATATTGGTTTGGTTCAATAAATGTAGAGATTATTTCGAATTCTAAAATCCGATCATAAGGCTTGGTGGAAGATATAATTGTCTTAATAATCTGAGAAAAACTGCTCCATTCGTCATAATTATGAGTGTCGATAATAAATTTTCTGACTATGCCCGGTTCGATTGGGGGTTCCATATGTGGCGTGAATGCCACAAACATTCGTTGTCTTCCATCAGTTAGACTAATTAATGCCTCCTTTAATAGATAAGATAAGGCTTTGTCTTCATATATATTGTCCAGAATCTTTGTTTGTAAATCTTTTGGTAATATCGTCATGACTTTTCTCAGACATTCCTTCCTCTTGGCTTTTTTCATATATGGAGAATTGATATTTTTATGTTTATATATTACTTCAAATATATGATATAATTTATCATATTCTTCAGGGTGGTATTCCTCGTATTTCTTAAGAAGATGCTGAGAGAATTGTTCTTCACTCTGAAGTCTATTTATTATATTATGAAGAGTATATTCGATATGATATATGTGGGATATTATCTCACGAAGATTATATATCAGTGAAGAATTATGTTGTAATTCTCCTATTATTTTTCAAAGACTATTTATTATATTATATATCTTTGCAGACATAGGTATATTAAAGGATTTATCCTTATGATCTTGTTTTTGTCTAAAGTAGTTAATGTACAAAAACGTGGGCTTCTGTTAAATAATAATAGAGGATTATCAGAAAATACTTCTTATAATGATTCCATATATTTTAATTTAAAGTTTTCGGTTAAAGAAAAAACTTTTGGTTTATAATTCATTCTTATTAATTTAAGATGATTAAAAATTCGTGGAATTTTAATCTGTGTTTGTTGTATAGTAAATATATAATAAATTGTTTGTATAGAAGTGATAAATATTAATTTAATACATTCGTACTAATAATCATATCACAAGAGAAATCTTTACATATATATATATATATATATATATATATATATGGGAAAAAATAATGCTATATAATTATCTTCAGCTTGAGCTAGAAGAGTTATATTTTTGACATATTTTAAAGTTTCCATAGTATTATTAATTCCTGTGAACGAAACTTTTTCTTCGAGTTTTTTAGAGAATTTATCTACCCATAGTTGTTCATTTATGATACTTCGTGTTGCTCCAGTATCTATTATAGCATAAATATGAAATAGTTTATATCCTGGAAAATCTATTTTAATACATATTTTATTTAAATGTCTGTTCATATTATGTAGATTCATATTCAGGATTAAGTTTTGTAATAAGAAATATTATTAAATCAAATAATTTATAATTTTTTTCTTATTCGTATCAATGTGTTTTGTTCATTGTTTAATATTACAGCTTTTATTTCTCCGTTATAATCAGATCTAATAATTCCTTCTATTATGGTCATATCATTGTTAAATACCCAACCATTTTTTCCTTTGGTTAATCCATAATATCCCATATCTATTTTAACACTTATACCTATTCGGACTTTTGAAGATGTATTCGGTTGTATTAAGATGTCTTCAAATGAATAGAATTCATATCCTATTTCGATTTCTTTAGGATTTTTAGCATTGTGTTCCACTTTATTAAAAGATATTTTGTTATCATGTTTAGTTAAAACGCTTATAGTGTGTAAATTATATTCATCTAATCTTTTAATACTTATCATTTTTTCTTGAATCTGTAATTGTATTGTCTCATGATTAAGTTGTAATGGATAATATTTTTTTAAGATATCTTGACCAATTAACATATCAAATGTACTTTTTTCATCACTATAGATTATATCAAATTCTACACTAGTAGAGGAAAGCTGTTTTACGGCGGTTAAAAATCGCCTTTACAAATTAATATAACCGTCGCATATTCAAACGTCATAATAGCTAACAGAGCTTTGACGGCGGTTTGGACCGCCGTCAAAGAAATCTTTACACGGCGGTTGACCCATGTCAACCGCCTTCTATAGTATACCTATAAACGGCGGTTATCCAAAGAGAACCGCCCTCTATAGTTATACTATAGAGGCGGTTTGCTTTGGAGAACCGCCTTCTATAGTATAACTATAGAAGGCGGTTCTCTAAGAGAACCGCCGTCCATTAATTTTTTTTATCAAAAATTAATACGATAGACAGCAGTAATATACATTCATTGATACACAACAGTAATATACATCCATTGATACACAGCAGTAATATACATACAGAAGTCATTTTAACTATTGAATTCATAAATAAAACAACAATATCGATCACATAAAACATAACTTCAATTACATGAATTTTTAATATTACATAGCAAAACAAATGCAGATACAAAATAAGAAACAAAACTGCTCCATAAGCTCCATGGCCTCAAATGTACTTATTGTGAATGACTGTAGAAAGAAAAAATATATAAATATTATATTGAATTAAAAAGTAGATTTAACTACAAGATAAATAAAAAAGAACTAAATGAAGTCACAAAACTGAAGGAAACTCTAAAACAATGATAAAGTGAGCTATAGATGACAATTCACAGTGTATATAAAAGCTTTTAAAAAAATATAGTCCAGTGGAGGAAAATCAACCTAAAGTATGATAAAACTAATGAATTCTAGATACAAAGGTTCCAAGCTATTGAAGGTTTGTTGATCTAACTTGTAATTATGTGAACAGCCTCATAGAACCCCTCTCCGCTTAGCATCATCTGATCTAATTTGCTTATGATTCTACTTGGTTCATCAATTCAGGAAACATCGAATACATTTATAAAATGGTATAGAAGAAGCTAATAAATCCAATATGTTCAGAAATAATTAACTAAAAGTGTAAATCTCATTCACAAAAATATCATAGATTCTCAGTTCCAAAAATGACTGAATGATGCATACAGATAAGCGAAATATAATTCTTAAGCCATCTGTGAACACAAATGATATGTATTAATAGTAATATTTATGGTAATTTGCAAATTATAAGTATGAGTCTAACATGCATATGGTTTATATGAACTTTTGTATATAAATAAAATCATACCTTCGTAGTTATTTTCTTAAGCTCCACGATGTATACCTGTAAATTAAATTAGTAATTAAAATTTTATAATTATCACATAAATAATCAAAGAGATTATTTTAAATGTCATACTATCTCATAGTTTCCATTCATCCCATATATATGCTGCCAATGGCTCACGAATATCATTGTCAAATTCGTCATTACTATATTCGCTCTTATTTTCCAACAACTACAAAATTAAAATTAGTTAATAACATATAGAATTAAAAATCAAAATAAATATTCTAGACCACGTACAGTATAAAGTATTTCTGATAAGCCCGCAAGTACAATGTGGCGTATATACATGAGTATGTAATATCCACACTTAATATCATCTTGTATCAGACACTAATTAGGCACAAAATTGAGTATATTATAATATGATCATTAAAATTCACTCAATTGAAAAATATAATCTAGTTACAATACCTTTACAGTCTTTACTTTAACTGTAAACTTTTTCTTTTGAAGACGCGTCATACAAAAATTTATCATCGAACTGTCAAAATTCAGAAAGTGTTTATGCACAATAAAATAATAATCATTTATTAAAAATATAAATAAAAATATTTACTTACCGATTGACGATATATTTAAGTTTCTGCCGATAAGGCTGACTGACAGGATCTATCCAATATATGCATAATCTATACAGATCCAATGCAGCTAACATCCAATGGTCCCTATTAAAAGATTAAATGTTATATATAAATTTCAATATACTTAAAAAATTAAATTTTAATATTTTTAAAAAACTTGTTGAAACTTACCCACTATTATAAGGAATAATAACCAATGAATTTGGTCTAGCTTCCATTATTCTATTTTCCAATGCTGTGGCGCATTTGTTCTTATCATTTATTAAACCTGCAATGCTTTGTGGATCCACAAAGTAATATTTATCTCTCAAATTGCTATCTGTTTTTATTTGATTATATAAACACCTGTACGAATACAATAATATAAAATTAGAATTTCTTATTGAAAAATCTAAATGCATCTATAAAATGTGTATATATATACTTACCCGATGTAAGCACTTATCATCGACTCACTGATTTTTTCGAATGCGCCAAACTCCAAAATTTCTTTTTTATCAAATAATAATTGCTTGTCATACCCATAAACGTCGACAGGAATAAGAATATACATCAACACCTCATCAGTCAATGCATGAATTGCATGTTCCAACATCTTATTTAAAAATGACATAAGAACATGATCTTTTTCCTGTATGTAATTTATATATATTAGAATTATAAATTATAAATGTATGTAAATGTATGCCAATGATAATAAATAATATTATTTACCTGAATTTTTTTGCTTTGACTTGTTGAAAATTTTTCATTGTGGCGTGCTTCAGTAGATTTAGTTTTTAGTCGCTTTAAAAAAAATAAAAAATTTAATAATATAGAAAATTTTAAAATTATAACATTAATAAAATAAAATATTATACCTGATCATCATGAGAAATAAGCCATGTGGGCTAATGAATAACATATCTCAATGCTTCACCAATTGTTGTTTTATCATCAATTGGAAAAATGAGACTAGCAGACCCATTAATTATATGATCAACAATGACTGTACATGATCCATCGCCCATCGATAATGTATGTACAACATAAGCAACTGGATTCACCACTCTCCCATGGGCGACCACATTATTAGGAGTAACACAAGCAATCAAGCACGTCATTCCCTATGATATAAATTTATAAAATATAACTAAAATCATAATATAACGACTATCCTATTTTATTTAGAAAATAACATATAAATAATACATCAGCTAATACAGGAGGTGAGCTTGGGTTGCCTCCCATAAAAGAACCTGATACGCTCGCCAGAGGACTTGTCTAGGTAGATCCATACCCTCTCATTACTATTTTCTTCAACAATGTCATATCTTCCTCGAGGCGGGAGATATGTTGCTGCTGCTTAATGTTCTCCTCTCTCAACTGCTGAATATCAGCAGCAGTGGCCGAACTAGACGATCTTCCTCTTCTATTTTCCTTAAAAAAAGAAATTATCTGAAATTTTCTCCCAACTCTAACTCTTCCAGGATGCTCTGGCTCCTCGTAAGCCAAAGCAAACAGATCACTCGTACCTTCAGGATGAATCGTGCCTTGGGTAGCCTGTGTGACCAACTCATCCTATACAAAAATAAAAGAATTTTAAATATACATATTAAAATATTATAATTTGTATGCGAGCAAAATTCAATTTACTTACAATCCTGGTCCCAAGCTCTTTAGAGGCTACATTGATATAACGACTATTATTTTTTTTATGTGCAGCTTTCCATAGGTCTGACCTAGGGATAGGATCCTTAGTTGCAATTTCTTTTTGCTACAAAATATAAGATAATATAAATAATTATATTTCATGGTAAATAAAAACAAAAAATAAATATTAGTATATCGATCTACCATCTCCTGCTCCAAGCCTGCATAACCCTTCCTTGAGGTAGTGTGATGGTATTTCTGACTCTTTGCCCTTTCTACAGATGTGCGACTTTTATTCTATATAAAATATTAAAATCATAATGTAATTATTAATTTTAGATAATACATATGACTTCAAAAAAGAAAATTTACCTGAAATTCTTCAGAAATATGATAGTTGACAAATAAATTCTAATCCTGTTGGGAGATAAAATTATAGTCATCAGGAATAACATATCGAGCTTCTTCATCTTTCTCCTCGACAAATTTCTTGTACATAAAAGATTTCCACGTCCTCCACATCTTTCTCATATGAACAAGCAATTTGTCATGCAACTCATCCACTCTATCAAATATATTCTGAAGAAAAAATAATAAAAATATTAACAACTTAAATACTTTTTCAAAAAAATAAAGAAAATACCTTACCGTTATTTGTTTTCACATTAACTGTTTATTTGATTCTGGGACTGCACGCCAGTTAATATATGAGATAGGGGCTTTATGTCGAACTACGACTCCCAGATAACTCATCAACTGATCTGTGTTTCTCCTAGGTACTGGTAAGTCATTGACTATCTCAATTGTTAATTTTTTAGTATCCTTTTTATTTGTTGTCAAGCCTCTTTTTTTTTCCGAGCTTGTAGAGGATGATTGGTTCGCCATTAAGCTGCAATTATATTAGTAACATACGTTGATCAATGAAAAATTACAGAAGGAAAATAAATAATACGAATATAACAAAAATTTACCATTTGCTATTCTTTGCATTTCTAGCAATTTATTTTTGGTTTCTTTCCAGATTTATTTACTAACTCAGTATCATCTTCATCTTCGATTACGTTGGTAGGAGCCTCATCAGAATTATCATACATAGTCATAGGCAGTTCATTTGTAAAATCAAACAACTCTTCGTAAGTAGTATCATTATCTTCACCTATCATAAATTTTGGCTTATGATTGAGGACGATTGATTACTGTGGATTAGCAAGATCTTCAACATAGAAAACTTATTTAGCTTGGTTTGCGAGAATAAAACAATCATCTTTATGACCAATCCGATTAAAATTGATTAATGTAAAGCTCATCTCGTCAATTTTGCTCCCACCATTACTATCTACCCATAAGCATTTGAATAATGGAATACAAAAATCAATATAATCAAGTTCCCATATCTCTTCAATAATACCAAAGTAGCACAAATCACCCATATGAGGATTTTTATCTTTTGCACTTGATATTTGTATATCAAATTGGATTAAATCATAAAGAATTAATTTATTTAAGTGATATTTATTATTTAATAATAACTATAGATTAATAAGATAAGCTTATTACTTTGAATATTTATTAGTATTTTCAATAGATATTATTATCTTTTGAATTTTTACCAATTCGACGATTTATCTAATTGGTCCAACTATGAATCACAAAGTGATCGGGGCTTTTACACCAATTCGGCCCTTACAAACATTGATATGGGGTTGGGGGGAGGGTGGTTAAATTAGGAAAGGATTTAGTGTGTAAAAATTACGTTGAATTATAATATGTTTATAAATAAAATAAATAGCAAGTAAATTTCTCTAATTTACTTTCATTTGCACTAAATTTTTACTATTTATGTATTGTTTGAGCAATTAAAGAAACCCTGCTATTCTGAACAACTCGTTTGTTGTCCCGTTCTTTAGTGAAAAAGCGATATTCATTGATAATATATCCATCGTACTTCACCACACAGTGATTTGGTAAAAATGCTAAATACTTCAATGACTTATCGATGTTAGCACTTTCTGTTCCACATAATAATGTAGATATACGACAGCCAAACCATTCAATGAACTCTTTGATGTGCTTATTCTGAATCCATATCTCCTTTCGTGCATTTAAAGGATTTTCACTTCGTAATTGTTCTTTGTGCTCTTCAATATATGAATCCACAACCACTGAATTACGCAAAATATACAAATGTGCCTACCTTAACATGTTAATATCTACAACATGAGACTTCCCTGATGTAATGCCTCTTCTGTACTTGTCAACTGCAGTATGATCAATAGGAATTCCAATTGGGTTAATATTATGTAAGTATTCATTTCAAAATTCTACAATCTCTTCAGCGACATAGTTCTCAATTATACAAGCTTCTGGCCTGTAACGATTACGAACATATCCTTTGTGTATTTTCATATATCGCTCGAAAGGATACATCCACTGCAAAAAAACAGGTCCACAGAGTTGTACCTCTCTTACTAAATGAACTGTTAAGTGTACCATAATATCAAAAAATGAAGGTGGAAAGAACATCTCTAACTCACAATTTGTTTCAATAATACAAACTTGAAGTGCATCTAACTTGAGAGGATCTACAGTTTTAGCACATAAAGAGTTGAAGAAGAAACATAGCCTCGTTATTGCACTCCGAAGTTTAGCATCCAAACTACCTCTGATAGCAACAGATAACAATTGTTGCATTAACACGTGACAATCATGCGATTTCAAATTAATTAATTTCAATTCTCTGAGATTTACGTGACTTTTCAGGTTTGAAGAATAACCATCTGGCACCTTTAACTCATACAAAATCTTACAGAATCGCTTTTTCTCCTCTTTCGTGAATGTATAACATGCATGTGGAAGACATGTTCGGCTGCCATAGACCTTAGGAGCAAGCTGCTGTCGAATTCTCATACTTACCATATCTAATCGTGCATTTATACTATCTTTACTTTTTCCAATGGCATTTAATAGTGTACCAATAATATTTTCACAAATATTTTTTTCTATGTGCATGACATCCAAATTGTGACGCACATGCAAATATTCCCAATACTCAAGGTCAAAAAATATTGATCTTCTTTTCCAACAATTTATTTTTGGAGGATCTTGACCTATGGTGCTCAAAACTTGTATCAACTCTTTCTCATTAAGTGGGCGTGGAGCCTTGTCAAACTCAGCATTACCATCGAAAGCTTTCTTTTTTTTGCGAAACACATGATCTCGAGGCAACCACTTTCTGTAACACATATAACATAACTTCCTTCCATATTTTAAATACTGTGCATTAGTCTTATCACCACAAATAACACATGCATAATAACCTTTAACACTACATCCCGCCAAATTATCATAAGCTGGATAGACATTCACAGTCCATATAAGTGCTGCCCTTAATGTAAATAGCTCATGCCGGTAAGCATCATATGGCTGCACTCCTTCTTTCCATAATTTTTTAAGATCATCTATAAGTGGAGAAAGATAAACATCTATTTTATTTTCAGGTTGCTTCGGTCCAGATATCAACAAAGTCAACATGATAAATTTATATTTCATGCATAAATTGGGAGGTAAATTGTAAATAACCAAGAAAACAGGCCAACAACTGTGCTGACTACTTTGAACACTGTGCGGATTAAACCCATTAGTGCACAGCCTAAGTCTTAAATTCCTCGGATCTTCAGCAAAATTTGGAAATCTAATATCGAAAGATTTCTATTGTGATGAATCAGCAATGTGTCGCATCATTCTATCAAATACACGTCCTTCACAATCAGCATGACAAGTACAATTTTTAGCATATTCTTTATTTTAGAATAGTCTTACAAAGCGCGGTATCGGGGGCAAATACCACAAAATTTTTCTTGAAATACCGACTTTTTCTTTAATGCCATCTGCACACAACTTCCACCTAAATTTCCCACATTCTGGACATTGTTCTAATCCACTATACTCATTTCGATATAAAATACAATCATTAGGGCATGCATTGGTCTTCTCGTAATGTATTCCTAACTTACGAAGCATTTTCTTTGCTTCGTAAGTTGAATTCGGAAGTTGATTGGGAGCTGGTAACATATCTTTTAAAAGAATAAGCAACTCTGTAAAACACTTGTTGCTTAAACCATTTGCTGCCTTTAAGTTAAACAAATGCATTAGTGCGAAAAGTTTAGTAAAACTTTTATAGTTAGGATATAATGGACTTTTAGCCTCTTGAAGCAACTCTTCAAACTGTTCTGGAGCTTCTGATAAATTATTTTTAATATCCCAAACTAGATCTTCCATTCTATCTTTCTCGACTGTATTTTCAATGTTAACATTAGCACATGTAGATGACGTACTTCTCCCAATATTATTCATTTCATTTGTTATAGATTCACCGTGCCAAATCCATCTTTCATAAGTCTCATCAAATCCATAAAAAAATAAATGATCTTTCACAATATTGGCTTCAAATAATTTTATATTTTCACATCTCAAGCACGGACATCTTATTCTGCCATTAACTAAGCATTCATTCTTCAGTGCAAAATCTATAAAGGAATTTACTCTATTATCATATTCAAATGATCGTCTATCCATTTTAATCCAAGATCGATCCATATATAACTACCTATATGATAAGACATAATATAATTAATATAATTAATATGTGTTAATTAATTCAGCTTACATACAAAACAAATTCTACTTATGCATCAGAATGAACATATAAATAAACTGAAAAAAAAAACGGAATAAGTATTATTTACCTTATGTGAAATTAAGCAGAAACGATAGTTGAAAATTCTGAATCCCAATATTTTGCAATTAACCTGAAAAAATAATAACAAAATTAAAAAATAAGGAAGTAGATTTACCTTAAGAAATTAATTTTTGAATACAAATATTTCGGCCAAAAACAAAAATGAAGAAGAAGAAGAAAAAATGGTGGAAAAAAGGGAAGTTTGCTATATCCGACTTCGGCGGGGGTGTAGGGCCCGGAATAAGGCTAGATCCGGGGTCGGCCGACGTCGGCGAGGGAGTAGGGCAGCGAATGCGGCTACATCTGGCGTCGGGTAGGGTGTAGGGCCGCAATGAGGCTAGATCCAGCGTTGGTGAGGGTGTAGGGCCGCAATGAGGCTAGATCCAGCGTTGGTGAGGGTGTAGACCGACGTCGGCATAGTTGTAGGATTTTTTCGTTTGAAACAAATGAGCAAAATGAAGTCCAAAGAGCGTATATAAAACCTTTAGTCGGCGTCAGCGAAGGAGTAGGGCTGCGAATGCACCTAGATCCGGCATCGGCATGGAATGTCCGGCGTCAGCGAAAGTCTGAGAGAATGGCAGCGCAAAAAGAGGAAGATGAAAGAGGAGATCAACGCGCGCACCTTGATCCGGCTAGGTGAAGTCCACCGGCGATGAGCTACTCTCGCGTCGCGACGTGCGAAAAAAGCTTAGAGAGATTAGGGTTTTTCGTTTGAAACAAATGAGCAAAATGAAGACCAAAAGCGCATATAAAACCTTTAGACGGCGGTTGACTCAGCCAACCGCCGTCTAAAGGTATACATTAGACGGCGACATATATCAATCCGAGGTCGACCTGCAGCCGCGACCCTCAACAGAAACTTGGGTCATCTTGGGGGATTTTTTCAGGTCGACCTCAGGTCGACCCGAGGTAGTACATTAGACGGCGGTTGGCACAGCCAACCGCCGTCTAAAGGTATACATTAGACGGCGACATATATCAATCCGAGGTCGACCTGCAGCCGCGACCCTCAACAGAAACTTGGGTCATCTTGGGGGATTTTTTCAGGTCGACCTCAGGTCGACCCGAGGTAGTACATTAGACGGCGGTTGATGAGGCCAACTGCCGTCTAACGTTGTCGACCCGAGGTCGACCTGCCGCAGCGACCCTCAACAGAAACTTTGGTCATTTTGGGGGATTTTTTCAGGCCGACCTCAGGTCGACTCGAGGTATACAAGGCGGTTAACGCATCAACCGCCCTCTAAAGTACTGACTTTAGACGGCGGTTGGTGGGTTGAACCGCCGTCGAAAATATATCTACAGTGGTTCACATTGTCAACCGCCGTATAATGTTTTGTCGAAAAGTTTTTGCTGCGGTTTCTCTTTTTAACCGCTTTTATAAATGTGCCGTAAAATGCATATATTGTACTAGTGAGATTTTGTAATGCATTCAATATATCTATAATCATTAAATTATCTATGATGACTTTATATTTTAGTTCATGTTTTGTTTTATTAAAAGTATAATATCGTTTTTTTTCTGTTTTAGATATGTTGTTTTTAATTAATTCAGATTTTATATGTGATAAAGAAGCTCTTGTGTCTATTAAAGCTTTTAATGTAATAGTTTTTTCTTTAAAACTAATTAAAACTTGTATTATGCTTAAATCTAGTTTAGTGTTTTTTTCTATCACATTGGTACTAGACTACAATCTAAATCCTCTTGATTTAAATCTTTTATTTGTAATCTTTTTGATATATTCATATTATCTAATTTTTTATTTAATTATCTAGTATATCCAATAGATAATCTACCTTCGTTTATATGTAATTGTTTAGTAGGAGGTTTTTCAATTAGTTGATGTTATTTTATTTATTTTATATTTAGATTTCATTCTAATGGTAATTGTATGTCTTTATTAGTTAATTGTTTCGGATATATTATTTCTGAGTATTGGTTATGCAGGTCATCTAATCTAATATCGGAGGGTATTGGTTTAATTTCAACATTATTTGTTTCGGAAAAATATCCTAGTAATCTCCATATAAAAGTTAGGAGTTTACTTCCTTTTAGCATAGGTATATTTTCTAACTTATGGAATATCATTAAGCTTTGATCTAAATTTTTATCTTTTAAACTAATAGAAAAATTAGGAAATATTTTGAAATTTATTACTTGATATAATAAATTTGATTGTATTATTCCCATTAAGGACTGTTCCGTTGTTATTAATCTATTATCTGAAACTATTAAAGTTATGGGAGAATCTAATCCTGCTCGAAAATTAGCTTTTATAGTAATTTGTATACATCTCAAATGAAGGTATCTAATTCTTTCTGCGTTTGTAACTTTGTTTAATATTTTTTTAATCTTAGTTTTTGTTATTATTTCTAGTTTGGTTATTGCTATTGGTTCTTCAAAATAATCTGTATTGCCTTCAAAATATTCAATAAAATGTACTAATTTTTTTGTTAGTTGTAGACAAAATTTTTCTTTATATATATTTTTTCCTTTAGTGTTATTTTTTAATTTAATTATTTTCTGATATAAATTATTGTCAAAAATAAATTGTTCATTATGATTATCAGATGATGTATTTATTAGTTTTTTTATATTTTCTTCATCACAATCAGTTTTTTCATGTAACATTAGAATGTGAATTAGTAGATTCTGAGTCTGAGTATGACTCAGATGTATCCATTTTATTTTCGGATTCACTATTGATATTTAAATTATCATTATCATCGATTGATGAAATTTCATAGTCAATTTTTGATAAGGTTTCTAAGTCATTTCCTGAAATAATATTATAATAATTTGTTACCATTTGAAGTTGTGTTTCTTCTAAGATTTTAATGTCTTTTTTACAATTATTAGCATAACGACCTTCTTCGCCGCACTTGAAATATTTACAAGATTTTTTAGAAAAGTTTGATTTACATTTGAAATATTTATTATATTTTTTAAGTTGTTGTGGTTTGTATCTTATTCGAAATCGTTTATAATAGTGTTTTCGGCGTGGTTGTATAGGAAAATGACGTATGGTTTTGTAGTATTGGTGTTTATGTTGTCGTTTATGTTTATGTTGTTGTCATTTATGTCCACCATGCTTGCTGCGTGATGGTAGAATTTCGAATTTATAAGTTGGTAAAATATTAATACAATATTGTTTATGTTTTGCTTTATATTTATCTTTAGAGAAGGATTTTCTTAACTTTTGTTCACAATAATATTCTATAAAGAGGTTCATTGCACATTTAACTCGTAAGGCTAAGGTATCAAATTTTAAATATATAATATCTTCTGTTAAAACCTTATTAATAAATGTAGTATATTCACGTTACATTTTTCATCCCAAGGTGTTGGTAGTTTATTAAAATAAATCTATGCCCAATGATCATATTGAAAAACAAGTAATTTTCAAATATATTTCATATATTTTTGTGAAAATTCTTCAATAAAACATATATTACCTATTTGCATACGTGATAAGATTATTTCTATCCGTTCTATATCTTCAGTATTATCTAACGATCCGCCTGCGAAAAATTCTAATAAGAATTTTCTGAGAAGGATAATTGCTTCATCTTTATTTCTTTCATCTTTTATTTTTTGAAATTGAGGAAAATTTTCAAGGAATTTAAGAACCATAGATGCTGATCTAGTAAATTTAGATGTTATCATTTCTAATAATTGTTGTGTTGACATATAGGCATAGATATTTTTCAATTCTCTAACTAATTGTATCAATTGTGAAATATATTATTTTCGTTCCAATATGAGAATTTTATCTATATTGAAAATATAGGGATCAGTTTTTGGATGAGATTTATTTTGGAAAAAAGTTTTTTCATTTGTGTATATATCGTCAAAAGGATCTTCCTTTAGTTGATAATGTTGATCAGCATATTCATTAAAATGTTGATAAGGTGAATTGTGATGTGGTGCTCCATGTGATCGTTTTCATCCACTGGGTTCTCCTACTTCCATATAAATTTCTTCGGTTATTTGAAGATTCTCAATTTCACTATTATTATCTAAATATATTTCATATTCAGGTGTATAATTATATAAATGAGATAAGTCTTCTTTTTCTCTATATATGTCTTGTATAGCTATAAGTTTATCTGAAGTTGGATAATTCATATAATCTTGAATTTTTTCTTCTAGGATTTGTTTATTAATTAAAAATAAGTTATAATAGTCTTCGAAATTTTCGAAATCTTCTAATACATTAATGTATTCTATTTTATTATGAATAGGAGTTAACTGTTTTTTATTTAATGGGACGTTCATCCAATGATAATATTTCTCATTATTATCATCAAAATTTTTTTTAGTTTTATTTGGTCTTTTTATTATAGTTTCTATGGCTTTTAGATCTTCTTTTATTTCAATTAAATTGGTTTGATTTTGAATAAATATATTATCATATACTTCATTAAGCATATCTATTATTATTTTAACATTATTTGTTAAATTTGTTCCACTAAGTTCTTTTAAATACTTATTCTTTATTTCTATAATATTTGAAGGATAATTTTTGAGTTTTTCAATAATATTTGTAGTAAGTTCAGATATAGATGACTGTTTTGACTGTTTTGACTGTTTTTTGATCATGGTGGTGACAGCTTAAGCATTTCTATAAACTAATAGTCTTGAAGAATTTGTTTGTTTGGTACCTAAGATCGGTGTTCTTACCCCACCTTTTCAGGATGCCATCGACATACACTCCACAACGGCACTCACAGCCTAAAAGAGATTCAGAGGCATAATTACGGAAGAACGTATAGGTTTTAACAAACCAAATTCAAACTATAGTTTTAAAGTATGAACTTAAAGTTTTTTGATGCAAAGCTGCAAACCTGATCAAAAAATATACAAAAATTTAAGCGAACATGACAATGAATTAAAAAAAGTTTATATTAGTAATACTTACAACCTATTACAAAGCTCGGAGGCTCTGATACCAGTTGGAGGGAGAGAGGTGGAAGAGGTGGAAGAGAGGTGGAGATGGAGGAGAGAGAAGCGGATTGCAGTGGATATAAGCGAATGAGAAAACGGATACCTCTACAAGCCAGAGGCTTCCCATTTATATAGACCTAAAAATTGCCTATTATTGGCTGCTGCTTGGATGTGCTGAATTATTGAAAATGCTTTTAATTATTGAAGATGCCGACTCCAGAAGAAATAGCAGAGATTCCTGCTATTATTGTAAAGTAAAGATGCTTGATGTTGACCCAAAATTGAAATTCTTCATATTATTGTTAAAGCAGAATATGCATTTATTATATCAAGTAATAAATTTCAATATATCAGCATCTTCTGCTTTAACAATAATATAAAAATAATATCAATAAGATTAAAAAAGATAAATTTAATTAGATATTTGTGCATGTAATTTATTTTATTTAACTTATTGAGTTGAATTCATCTACTGAGTCCTATGATTAGACTTACGTTATTTTTATAGTATCAAAATTACAGATTTGTAGGTATAATATGATCACGGGAAGGAAAGTTAGCAATACTCGATTTTTATTGATCTGATTTTGATTATTCATATTATCAAGTTAGTAGCGACCGAGATGTCACAAGTAGTTCCTTGAGTTTTTTTTTCTTCTCATGTATTTCTCTTACAGTGTCAAATTTTCTAACTCTACAGCACAAATAACTACTCATCTCTTTTTTCGTAGGAATCACAATATACCTTATTTTTTAAAGAAATAATATGCCTTTTAATTAAGAATATATCTATGACTTCATTTAAGCTAAAAATGGTTGTACTATTTCAAGAAATTTCCGCAATCCAGGATGCTTGAATTTTGGTATGTCTAATTATGGTATGATACATTTATTTCTTGGCATTAAAGTGGTACAACCTCTTATTGGTATATACATTTCACAAAAGAAATTTGTATAAGATTTCAAGAGTATTTGTACAAGAGATTTTATATAGGTTACAAATGAAGAATTATAATTCTATTATCATCCTAACTGAGTTTGGTTTCAGTAAAAAAAGGATTTTATTTGAAGAAGTGAATTTCAAGAAATAAAAAATCAGTTCAATTTACTGCAGCAACACTTCAGCTGTAGAAATCTTTACAAAAATCCTATTTTACGAAGCAAGAGGCAAATATATGTGAATTTTATTTCTCTTGCACAGTTCCACTACCTATCATTATTAACCTACAGCAAGCGGTCGGAGAGGCTCGGCAGCCGCCTGAAAAAGTTGAGCCCCGCCGGCGGCATGGGATCCCTGAACATCGGATGCCGGAGGAAGTAAAAACCTAGAGCAACCGCCACCATCTTCGGCGGCACCACGTACAGCACCACCGACACCGCCAAGCAGACCCCGACGAAAACCCTCGTCGCCCTCGGATCTCTCCAGCTTACCAGAGCCTGCACCCTCTCGCCCTGCGCCGCCAGATCCCCCATCACCGTCTGCACCCTCGCCGCCAGCGCCCTCAGCCGATCGTACCTTGCCCGCACGGTCTCCGGCGGCCTGCCGCTAGGCACGCCATCAAACTCCTCGTCGAGCTCCTCCGCCTCCGCCGCGTCCGCCTGCGACAGCCGCGGATCCATCCCTGGAGGACCCCGCGGCCGGAACCTGTAGTACCAAGCTCCGATGAGGAAGACGTAGAGCGTCGCCGTCGGCGCCGCGAGCTCCGGGTACCAAACGAGAACCAGGTAGAGTAAATGTACGAGCACAGTCGTCACCGGATTCCGCCACCGACGGACGTCGTCGACCCATCGGGCCAGCCCGACGGCCCATGCTATCACCGCCATTATCCGGAACCAGTTCGCCTTGCTCCGGCGAAGGCTCCACGAATGGGTGTCCGCGTCCAGCATGTATCTTACCACTTCCGGCCCGAGCGGCGGCTCCGACCGCGCAAGCCACGCCGCCACCGTCCGGATCGCTGCCCCGCGCAGAGCTTCCTGCTGCGCCACCCCGATCGGCCGGAGATAATGCATCCGCGGCAGCATCGGCGTGGCATAGAGGGCGCAGGTGTCCGGCAGCAGAGCCGAGCTAGTGAATCGAACCGCCACCTGCACTTCCCCCATCTTCTTCAGCCCCGATTTCAGCAGCACCAGCAACGGGTACGATTGGGTGTAAATCCGGTTGCTCTCCAGCGTTGAGACCCGGATTCGCACTTTCCCGATTCGGTAATCTGGCTTGTCTTCTCCGGCGTCGGCGAACATGCGCCAGTTATCGAAGACGCCGATGGTGAGGACGGTACAGGGGTCGTAGACCGTCCATGTGTACTGCTCGTTCCACCGAGGATCGAAGCTGTCGGTGATTGTTCGGGTTCGAACCCATTTCTTCCCGTACTTGGCTGTGCAGTAGGCGTCGGTGGCACCCTTGCCGCCGCCCTTCGTCTTCATCGGCTGAAGCCCTCGCGCACCAAGGATCCCCAGCTCCAGCACCCCCACCGCCGGCTGCCACAGCTGCTTTGCTGTCGGCCGGAAGTCGCTGCTAACATGTGCAGCCTCATCCAGGACGTGGTACCCAGCTTCCAAGCAGAGTCGTAAGTGGATCCTCCCGCTGTAAGCTCCATGTCCATTGCCACCGCCGGCTGCATTGCATCCCTCTAGATTGAACCACTTGGAAGGAAGAAGTTGCCGCTCGTCCAGCCGCTGCTCGATGGCGATCACTGGAACAGTTACGTGTCCTAGAAGCACGGGCTCCTTCGCAGAGCGGTCCTCCACGAGGACGATCAGATGATCGTCGAGCGGTTCGGAGACAACGAACATCAAATCTTCGAGCCAGGAGAATGAGGAAGAGTTGCTGTTGGAGGCGTTCCGTCTGGTGCGAGCGGACTGGAAACCTACCTGGATCTTCACGCGGATGTCCACGGGGCTTCCCGCCGCCGCCGTTGCCAACCGGAGATCTTGCGCCTCCATGACTGTGGCGCGAAGGTACCAGAGCTTCGGGGAATGATAGACCTTGGAGCGAGTGTAGCTTAGATAAGGTGCGTCGGAATTGCAGGACTCCGGGAAGGACTCGTCGGCCTGGGTACCAAGCCATACGGCGACCATGATGTCACCAGCGACATGGCGGTCATCGCCTCCTTCTAGGCGGTACCATTGCGGAGCTAGAGGGCCATCCGGTTTCTCCCGAACTGGGACGTCGGAGAGATCGAAGCACACGCCACCGAGAAAGGACTCGCCGGCGCCGCCGTCCAAGACGGAGATCTCCAACGTCGAGTCGGGCTTCGATTGGCTTAAAGCGAAGACTTGGTTCCACTCCGGGTTCCCCGACCCGTCACGAGCCGGTCTGGACCGCATCGTATGCGAACCGGACCGGATTTTGACAAATGGTCTTTCGCCTGCGCGAAGCCCGCGGGCACGGACGACCCGGACGAAGAGGTACTGCATCGGTTCGACCAAGTCGTACGCTGCCGGGATCGGGTCGACCGTCGGTTCGGTCGAGGGGATAAACCGGCCGGGAATCAACCGCGGGGCGTGAACCGGAGCAAGTGCCCCGTTGCTCGGCCGGCGGGAAACGCGGACGCGCTCCGCTCTCGATGATGTTTGCATCTTCTTGACCTCCGGCGGGTACGTCTCCGGCGTTGGTGGCGAATCATCCGGCGATGTCGGTGGAGCCTGATCTGGTGGCGGCGGGATCTCCTCGACTACGATGACTGGGGCTGGGTGCGGGGCTTGAGTCTCGACAGCTGTTTCGGTCGGAGCAGGAATCTCCGGTACCTCGCGAGGTGCCTCGGGCAGAGGAGCCACTGTCTCCGAGGCAGAAGGCGGATGAGATTCGCCGGAGGTGGTTTCAGGCTTCTTGCCTTGGTCCTGATGATCGTCGAAGTAGTATATCTTGAGGCCGATCTCGCCGCGGATCCAGCTGAGGATGCTGCGTTTCTCGAGGGGGAAATAGACGAGGCCCTCCTCTCCGCGGCGGACGAACTGGGAGCCGTAGACGCGGACGCGCCCAAGAAAGTGGTTCTTACGGGCAGCTGCACCGCCGCCGCCGGCGGAGACAGCGAGGCGCTTGTCGTTGTACACCTCGACATCGAGCTCCTCGAGTTCCATGGCTGTGGGATCGGAAACGACGAACTCAAGGCGCTCGTGCCACTGGGGGTTGAGGTCTCTGGGGCGGGTTTGGGTGCGTTTCCGCTGGCCGGCGAAGTCGACGACGACGTAGGGGCTGGAGGTCCCCTGCCCGTCCTTGGGGACAAGGTCGCGGGCGTCGACCACCTCCACCACCAGCTTGCGGACCGTCGGCGGCGCCGGCGCCGGCGTCGTCATGCTCTCATGGCTATGTGATCTCTCTATCCGTACGTATCTGTAAAAGGAGGGAGAGAAGGGCTTGGGCGGTTGGTTTCTTTCGCTTTTGAAATGCCAGAGTTGGCCGGGAATTTGCTTTTGCCTCTTTTCTGAATGGCGATGCCGTTTTCTTTTACGGGATGATTCCGAAGCTGACTTGCGGGTGAAGCTCTTCGCCTTGTTGGCTTGTTCTTATTCTTGCTCTTGGGTGGCCGAGAACGACAGAGAGAGAGAGAGAGATGAGGGGACGGAAGGAATAGGATTTGTAAGAAGCATTCAGGTTTATGAAATAAAAAATTTAAGGGAGATTTACGTACAGAACATTGAATTCATCACAAATTATACATTTCACCATCATTTAATAAATATTACGCATATCACACTCTCCTTATTATTATAATAGAAATATAAAACTCATAAGTAATATAAGGAGAGTGTGATATGCATAATATTTACTAAATGGTAGTGAAATGCGTAATTTGTGATGAATTCAATGTTCTGTACGTAAATCCCCCAAAATTTAAATATCACACCATAATTAAATATATGTGTTAGAATCTTCTGTAACAGTTTTAATCGAACAGCCCTCTTCAAACAGCTCTAATTGAATAGCTTTTTAAGGAAATATCACCAGATTGTACCCTTCCTATTATTATATTAACTCAGCATTTAAGGCGACATAGGGGTCTACTTTCTAATTGTCTTTTACAGAAATAGGTGTTAGACGTGACAAATTGTACTATTACGTCCTCTCCTCTCCAAGCTATAAATAAGGGAAGAAGGGGGCCGAGCTGACTCTTACTCTCTCTCTTTCCTTCTCTTTTGTATTCATTCTTTTATTCGATTTTCATTTTGAGACTCTCAAGCTTTGTATGAGAAGGAATTCGATTAGTAGATTTAAATCGCCTAAACGGCGTTGTGGTTTTTCTCCCGAATACTCAGGTTTTTATGTAAAAATTAAAGTCTTATTTGATTTTATTTTGATATATTTTTTTATCAATAATATGTTATTTTATAATTTAAATTATATAAAAACTTTCAGTTAATATTTAAAATTTGTATAATATGTATGTAAATCTTTATTTTCTTTCTAAGTTTTAAGATTTTTTTAGCTCATATTCATAGTATTTAATTTTCGTAACGTTAATTATTTATTCTTTATTTGTTTCAAGGATTTGCTTTCTCCTGTAAATTACTTTCAGATTTCTGAGATTAGATTTTATATTTTTAATTTTTTTAATCTTTAATTTCCGATGCAAGTTCTTAATCAGGTCCAGAAATAGTATTATACACTCCATTCAGGTGATGATTTTTTTTATTTAACCTTATTTAATTAACTAATTAATGTAATTAAGGAAAAATTAATAAAAGGAGTATGTTTCTGATGCTATAAGGGATTGTCATTAAGTGGTGCGGGCAATTTTTGAGTTATTTTATTTTAAAAAATTTAAATATTATTTTAGAAATATTTTAATTTTTTTATAATTTAGTACATAATAAGTATTCACAACGAAATTGTATTTTTTTCATAAAAATATTATTTTCAAATCTAGAAATAAAACGAGTGTATTTTATCTTATTTTTTAATTATAAATTTTGTATTACATGATTTGCTAGTAGGTCGAAAATCTTGAAACGTGATATCATTATACAAAAAATATAATTTGCATCTTCTATTTTTATCTATATTGTATCATGTAGATTTTTTATATTGATTATGTCATCTTTAAATTATTTTTCTATATTTCTTACATCCACCCGTTCCTTTGAACTTGAGCATCGACGCTTATATTTGACATATTTCAAAAATACAATAGAACTAAATAAAAAATATAAATTATAAATGAAATAAAAGAAATATATACAATGATGCATGACAAAAAAAAATTTGAATGAATATTATGTTCAATATAGTTAAAATATTACAATAGTATACTATATAAAATGTGTACATAATCTCTGCCTCTCTCTCCTACGCTGTATAACGCCACTTCTAGGTGTGTACGAATTCGGTGCCCTACGTCGTCGCCGGTAGAGTGCATGCACATATATGCCACCACCATCATCATCATCATCATCGACACAATCATGTGCCTGCTCTTGGTCTATCGGCGGTATAACGTCTAGGTATTTGAACTTTTTATATTGTCTTACTAATTTGAATTACATGTATGTATATTTAAAATTTAAAATTTAGTTAATAACTTGGTTGAGATGCTATTGCTACTGGGTGTGGATGCCAAACATCGTGTGCGAGATTAAGGTTGTACAGCAAGCCTGATCGATTTATTATCATAAATGATGGACATTACATCGTGCACGATGATAAGTTGTGAACGATAAATAGAACATTGTGCACAAGGATACGTGGAGAGCAAATACCACATGTACAGCTGTGGTTCAATATTGAATCCAGGTGTTGACAGTATCTTAGGTCGGTTAACTATATCCTAATAAGTTGGTTTTGGAGTTTAGTATTCAACCATGCCAAGTAGCATGACCTTCATGCCGTGTGTAAGGGAATTGAAAATTTAAATATCATGTGTAATGGCATGAAAATTTGTAGGAGGAAATATTTAAAAAAAAAAAGAAAAGGGGGATTATTTGATGAAAGAATTTAGGCCTCTATTTGCTCTCTGTTCTCCGCCTACTTTGTCCGCCTATTTTCGCTAAAGCAAGAGCAGCAGTAGTAGCTGTTGGGAAAAACAGAGAAGAAAAAGGAGAAAAAGAAGAAAGAAGAGAGAAAAGAGGAAGAATTAGAGAGGGTTTTAGTGGTTGCATTCATGCTGGATTGGTGAATTTGGAAGAGCAAAATAAGAGTGTCACTTTGCTTGCTTCACAAGATAGGCAAATCATATCCATTTTCTCTAAAATTTGAGTATGTTGTAGAGTATGAAGTCTATTACATGTTTCTATGATTTTGAATCTGTGGTGGGATAATGAGTTCTTGAATCTAAACTATTGCAAGTAAATATTTTTCTAACAGAGCTAAGCATAAAGCGTAGAATTTATATCAAACAAAATCGGATTTGAGTGAAATTATGCTATTTAGAAGACTTCTATAGCTTTAAAATGATGTATGTTTCTATAACAGAGGATTTTGGTGGTTTTCATAGAGTTTAATTTGGTGTTCAGAATCTATTTACTGTAATTCAGATAGAAATTTGAAGTCTAAATTGTAGCAAGATTTAGTATATTAAATGATCTCTAATTTAAATGAAATTTGGCAGAGGTTTACTCCAATATGTTAGCTGCAACTTTTATGTTCAAACTTATGAATGTTTTTGAATTAAAAATTAGTTTTGGTGGCCTTGAATCTGAGTTGAAATATGAGAATTCAGATTAATTGATACATATGTTGCTTCTGTGATAGATAACCTGTTCAAATGTTCTAATTGTCTGAAATTATCATTGATTGTTCCTATTTTTAGCTGGAATAGTGAATTATTCTCATGATTTCATGACTATTGTGATTCTCTGGTTAGTATGACCAAATAGCTTTACGATTGTATGGGATTGTTAAGCAATTAAAATTGCTAATTGAATAATTGTGAGTTTATTATGCAAAATAGTATTGCTCGGCTATATATTGAGTTGATGACAAGAAGAATGTCAAGTCTGGTATACGTGTCTGCTCAAATTGAGCATTGATGATTTTAAGTGTTGGTCGTTATGAACTGTTCATAATGATGTTACTGATCTCCAGTCTACTGCTGAGGATATGATTGATAATGATCTTTGATACTTCTATCTTAGTTAGTCACTGAGAACTATTCAATTTTGTTTGGGTAGAGTGACGATACACCGAGAAATCAGGGTCAGTTAACGGAAGTGATTGTTTAAGCCTCGTCCCCGATGTTTCGTAAGAGAATCTCTTCTATGTACTGTTATATGTTTTCTCTCTTCTGCTTGCGCCTCATCCGAGGGTTTTATAAGCGAGATCGAGGATTATTATATCTGATGTTATGGGATATTGGCTTAAGCATCGTGAAAAATGTTGAGAAAGGCCGAAGTTGAGTATCTTGTCTGATGTTATGGGAGATGCTGTAGCTAAAGCATTGTGAACGATGTTATGAAAGATGCTGTAGCTAAGCATCATGATTGATATTTACCGATATTAGGGGATGCTTATCTTAAACATCACGATCGATGTTAAGAAAGGCCGAACAAGCAGAGTATCATATCCGATGTTATAGGATACTGGCCTAAACATTTTGAATGATGTTGAAAAAGCTGAACAAGCTAAGTATTATATCTGATATTATGGGGGATGTTATAGCTAAAGCGTCATGAACGATGTTATGAGGGATGTTGTAGCTAAGCATTATGACCGATTTGTACTGATGTTATGGGAGATATACCTTAAACATTGTGACCGAGGTTATGGGGGATGATGTACCTTAAACATTGTGACTGAGGTTATGAGAGATGTTATAGCTAAGCATTATGACCGATTTTTATCGATGTTATGGGGGATATTGTACCTTAAACATCATGACCGATGTTATGGGGGATGATGTACCTAAAGATCATGATCGAGATTATGAGGGATGCTATACCTTAAGCATTGTGATCGATGTTGTGGAAGGCTAAACCAGCGGGATCAGGGTCCGAGGTCTGCAAAAGAGATCTGATTAAATGTCGTTGATGATAATAGTAAGGTTTGAGGGTTTGCTTGCTATGTGTGTGGCTGTAATGTGATGATGAATCCAAGTCAAAAGAATTCTCAAACCAAACGATACCTTTAGGTGAGCCAAAGAGGGAATTAAAGTCAATTATAATTAAAAGTTATTAAAAAATTAATTTTCATTTTCCTTAAGAAGTAAATTATTAATCAAGATCTTATAAACTCTAAAGAGACCTGACGATGATTTTTTTAATTTAACTTATTTAATTAACTAATTAACTTATTAAGAAAAATTTAACAAAAAAGTATGTTTTTGACACCATTAGATGTATTACTGTTAAGTGAAAGTCGCCCGAGCGGGCGGCTCTTGTTACACAGAAGTCACCCACCTTTTAATTAACTAATTAACTAATTAAACAAAATTAAGAAAAAATTAATCAAAAGAGTATAATTTTGACGCTATTAAATGTGTTGCCGTTAAGTAAAAGTCGCCCGCCGCGCTGGTGACTTTTGAGTAAAAATTGTTATAAATTGCCCCTCAATTTTGTCCACACTTCACATTTTCTCAGAATTTTCAAGAAATAGTAAGAGAAATTCAGCAAGAAAAAATCAAAAGTAGTAAACAATTAAGGTATGTTATATATTTTTTTAATTATAAATTTTTTTTAATTACTAAAATAGTAATTATTAATTAATTGATTGTTTAGGGTATAATTATTTAAATAATTACATAATAATAAATAAAATTATATTTCAATTATTTGTTATTCATTGGACCTACTTACTATCTATTTGCTAAATAATAATTAGACGCTATTATATTTGTATTAATCATACTCAAAGACATTATACTGTATATTAAATGGCAAACACATCTATTTATGTTACCATTCATTTTGGTGGTAATTTAATATTTATAGATGATGAATTTTAGGATTATATTGGTGGTCACGCTAAGATTCTGAAATTTAAACTCAGTAACATATTATTTGATTTGAAAAATAAAATATGTAGAGCGATGCGTCTCGATTTGAACAATCATGACGTGAAAATATTGTGCAAATATCTAAAGAAAATAAGATATATAGCATGGTATATAGAAGATAATGATAAATTTGAGATTATATTAGAGCGTGCGTCTCAAACATTTCTAATACTCTACATTAAAGCTGTATCATTTATTGGTACTTTATCACATATGAATGAGGGAGAAATTTATTTTGGGCATACTCAAAAAACTTTTTTAATCTTAATTATGCAAAGACTATAAATATATATCTTCTATTACAATCTGAAGAACTACTATGTTTATTAAGTTTACTTTTTTATATAAATTCATTCAAATTATTGTGCAGTTGTGATCGTAATATTTACGATACTTGTGGTCCATCCACAAGTTATAATGTACAAATTGATGATACCATTAATGAAGAAGAAGATGATTACCAGTCAATGTACACTGGTAGTCCATCTCAATCTAAAAGAGAATTGGACTCCAGTGATGAACTTAACCAGGAGGAGAACGTTTAAAGAGAGCGAGATGTTGATACTCTTTTATGCAATTTCGGTGCAGCAGATTCAACATGGGTGCAACAATCTGAATCAAACAATGCATATATTTAATTTGCCATAAATATGTAAGAGTAAGATGCAAAGATCAATGACAATACCTACTTTGGTGGCATAGATATGCATTTAAATTTTTCAGAGTTAAAATATCTTCAGATAAACACAGTATTTTATTCAAAGTAGGAGTTGCAATGTTCACTGAGTGATTGGGCAATCCATAATCATGTGTAACATAAGAAAATAATATCAAATAAATAAAAAATAATATTAATTTATACACATGCTGCGGATAGGCTCACTTCATGTAAATGACGTTTATATGCAATCTTTGTCAAGACATATGACGGTGCATAGAAGATATCTGCTTTTGGTAAATCGCATAATAAGATGTACAGTATAGGCAATACTGATATTTGGAATAGTTTTATCCAGCATATGTAAGATATTACTATTGTACATTCGGATGCTCATAAGTGGCTGGAAGATAGAGAATTTGATATACACATGCTGCGAATAGGCAACTTCATGTAAATGACGTTTATATGCAATCTTTATCAAGACATATGACGGTGCATAGAAGATATCTACTTTTGGTAAGTCGCATAATAAGATGTACAGTATAGGCAATACTGATATTTGGAATAATTTTATCAAGTATATACAAGATATTACTATTGTACATTCGGATGTTCATAAGTGGCTGGAAGATAGAGAATTTGAAAAATGAACACTTATTCATGATGAAGGTTTCAGATATGGTACTATGATTATATATGCATTTGAATGCTTCAATAGCGTTCTAAAACGTACATATAGACTGCCCATTCAAATACTTATTTGTGCAATATATTATCATACAATAGGTCTATTTTTGAAGCGGCGACAAGAGAACACTGTTGGTTAGGAGTCTAAAGTTATTTCACCCTATGTACCTAGAGTGCGAATAATATTACAAAAGTATGCAGAAGAAGCTGCATTATGTACATTTTTCATTAGGATAAATTTTAATGAATAGGAAGTTAATGATTACATTTCTAAAAAATAAGAAGTGATCTACTCTTCTAACGATAACTATTACTGTACATGTATAGGTACTCTTATTTATCATCTATCATGCTCTCATATTATTCGTGCTTTTGAATCGGTACATGTGAACTATAATCCAGTAGTGTCACACTACTATAATATACAATGCTATAAGAATACATACTCTAGTGAATTTCATGTCATTTCTGATATGTGATATTGGGTCGCATTTGATAAAGCTTGTGGCATTGTTGAACTTAAGCTACCGTTGCATGTAAGAAGGTTTGGCCGATCACGTATACATTTATAATAAACACAATGGATGAGTGAAGGGGTGATCAGTAGAATTTGCAATGTATATCATGTAGTTAGATATAACCGGTCCACATGTCCTCAAAATACTGATAATGTGAGGTAATCAAATATATATTTTTTAATATTATAACTTAATAAAAATTATTCTTACGTATACATTTAAAAATTACACGTTATTAATGAAATTATTTCTTCTACATGTGCAATTAATATGACACGAGGATAAGAGCGCGACAATCGGGATGCGACAAGAGATGATCTTCCCCCAACTATTCATTCGTCATTGGAGCACTTACACGAGATGCATCATGCTACATATCCGGACCAATTTCTATTGTTACAATCTGCTAGCCACCTTTTTATGCTACGAGAGTGGCCTATGACATGCCCCATATTTATAGACGCATTCAATATTGCTGGTGTAGGCAACATCAGGTATCTTGACTATATTATATTAGATCATCGTCTGCTTGCTGCACTTGTTAGGCGTTGGTCTCTAGAGACTAATACATTTCATTTACCCGTTGGAGAGATGATAGTTACACTTCAAGATATTGCTGTCATTTTAGGTATTCGAATTGACGGTAATCCACTGATAAGTCATGTACATGTTGCAGAGAGATATAAATAGGAGACTTAGATTGAATATTGTGATGATATATTAGGACAACATTCTATTTCTGGATTTGTGTACACGAACCCTACAGATGATTCCAAATCCTCTACTTTTCATATGGGGCAGAACATAGTTAATTCATGTATGCCTCTACATTTTTTGTTGTGACAGTTTTATAAACTTACATATGATAGACTCACACCTATGAGTTGGCATAACATATTTGTACATACATTTTATATGTGTTGGGCTATTTTCTAGTACCTAATACATCGGGCTCTGAGATTCACCTTCAGTGGCTTACACTACTTGAGAATTATGAAAAATTTGGTGGCCTATCACTTAGATCTGTAGTGTTAGCATAGTTGTACAAGCAGTTGTCTTGGGCTATCGCACTTACACGTTCTACTATTGCTGGTTGCTTGTATTTATTACAGATTTGAGCATGGGAGCGTCTACACGTCGGTCATCCTAGTAGATAGTTATCAGTATATCAACTTATACAGAGGCCATTAAACTACAGGTATTTTTGCATTAATATTAATTTTTTTTATTTATTGAAATGTCTAACACTTTCTTAGGTGATACATTATATTGGCTAGTGGTGTGTCATTGGTTACGCACCATATCATACACTCTTATTTTATAGTAATGAGATCGATATGTTACAACAGAGTTAGGTGCTATGGACATCATATACTGCTGATCTTTTAGATATTATGTCACTTATTTGCACTGTTAAATCAGCTATTTATTTGGCACAAATGCCACTTATAGTTTGGGTAGTTGTTAAGTGGCATCTCTCCAATCGTGTCATGCGTCAGTTCGGTTAACAGCAGCATTTCCCCCTGGAAGTCGCAGATCCAAACTTCAGGAGGATTAATGTTCGAAGACGAGCATCGACAGATTGGTTTGCTGAGCAATCCTTATATACGCGTTTATGAAGAGGACGTTTGGACTTTGTTCAGCAGCCTCTGATAGTTAGTGAGAACGATGTTGATGCATTGAAAGTGCACATAGATTAGCACAGTTTTTGGGTACGTCTTTCACTTGTATTTACTAAAGTATAGCTGCCTACTTCATGTTTTCCTTCAGCATCAGTTGTCAAAAGATTTATGAGCTTTGTAGTTTTTATTATATATTTTAATTTTATTATAGTAGCTTAAACTTTTTTTATGTCAGAGGTCACACACGCTATGTATTCACTGTTCGATGCTGAGAGATGTATGGAGGGCAGCAACCCAAGCATATGGATGGACACTCGGGATCAACTATTATCATTATGTGATCAATTTCGCTCGCAGCTTCACTTCCCTCTAGTGGCTAAGCGTACTCGTACTCTGATTGAAACCAAAACTTCGCAAGAGCAGGAGCTATTCACGTTAGAAGAGCTCGTCGGGCATTCACCTTTGGATCCTGTATTTCATACATCACAGTACGATCTAGGTGATTTGAGTGCTTATTATCATTATGATCTTCATCAGACACACTTTGATGCTAGTCCTTTGGTTCCTCCTGTAGCATCCCAACTGCCAATAACCCGAGCTTCATCATCATCGCACTAAGATTACTAACAATCAAGATTTTAGAGATAAAATCCTTCGACTTCTAAAAAAATTCACTAAAATTTTCTTTGTTTGTCCATAATACACCACAATTTGCAATTTTATTTTATACAGATTTATATCAAAAAGACAACTCACTAAGATTTCTTAATTCACATTCTCAAGTACTACTAATCTATTTCCATTTTGGTTTGGTTTCTCTTCTATGTCCCCTTCGTGTCGTAGAATACCTGTTATGTTTCATGCAGAAATTTATTAGAAGGGACTCAGTAAGCAAAACTAAGAATCTAGATGAGCAATATAATCAGAATGAAACATTAAAAGTGATTGCATAAATAAAACTTTGCACAATCATACACATCATTCTACATCATTTTTAGAAACATATTTATCAGAGTAAATACCAGCTACAACTATCACAGATTAAGTTTACGCATTAGTTCATCTAGAGTCTCCCGCTCTGATGCTATTAGCCATCATGTGTGCCTGGCGCCATCATATACTCCTCGCTGAAAGACCTTGCCGAAGCAAGAGGCATAAGCTGTTGGTCCCATCCAAAGAGAGAGAGGGTGGAGCCATTACGTCCTCCTTTCCTCAGCGTAACGCATGATCGAGAGAGAGAGAGAGAGACCAGGACTCTCGCCCAGTAGTGCAATCTAGTCTTATTTGGCTAGTAGCTCAAAAAAGCACATATTAATATTTTATTGATGTTTTAAATTTATCATAAATTTTAATAATTTTATTTTAAAATTAACATAAATTTTAATATTAACTAGTTCATACTTATTGTTAGCCATAGTACGGGTTTTCTCTTCATTAATTTTCCTTCTCTTCTCCGGTCCTTCTTTTCTCACGCATGCAAGCCTTCACCGAGCTCTCTCTCTCTCCTCCTCCCACTCTTTCAGCCATGTACAGAAGGAAATGGAGAAATTTTTTCACTATTCAATATGGCTGCTTTCAAGTCTAGTATTTCTTATTTTTATTTATTATTTTTGTTTACACTTGGCCAAGTGTAAGCATAATATTTTCACGCCAAATGTCATTTGGCAGAGTTTGAAATGGTCCAAAAAAAATAATTAATCAAGGTTAATTTGATTTTAATTACTTTTAATTATGCTGAATTGCACAAAATTTCAGGTTTTTCTTCAAGCAAAAGATATTTCAATAATAGCCTACTTAATAAATTTAATTTCAAGTATGAAATAAAAAACTAAACTAAACAAAAAGTTTATCTAGATTTTACAATTTTAGTTGTATTTTTTATATTTTTAATTAAACTTTGTAGTTATATTAATTTAAAATAAAAATATTTAATTTATTAAATTTTAATATCTCGAAATTTATAATAAATAGGCTGGCAAGCAAGGTTTTAAAAATCGGACCGGACCGGCCGGTTCAACCGGTCGAACCGTGAACCGGTCAGCCAACCGGTCCGGTTTAACTTTATAACCGGATCCGCTCAAAACCGGCCAGAACCGGTCTAAACCGCGGTTCAACCGGTCAATCGGTGAACCGGTACGGTTGGACCGGTTCAGTTTAAAATTAAAAAAAAAAAATTTCCTAAACTCTGGGTCCCTAACTCAGCCTCAGTTCTGCGGCTTCTACTCGCGCGACAGTCACGAACTCGCGATTTCTCTTGCCTCGCACTCTCCTCTCCAGCCCCCATCTTTTCGAAATAATTTAGTATTTTAGAATTTTAGTGATATTAAATGATGAAATGATTTAGTATTTTAATATTAATAAAGCATATATTTGTTCAGAACTTTTAATATGTACTAAATATTATACTCAATTTATGATTTGCGAATATTTTGTTGGGTTATTGTTATTTCGATTTGCTTGGAATTATTTTTTAGGTTATTGACATAAGATATTATTTATTAAATTTAATTATTAAACATTCATTTTATGTCTAATTATTGTGTTGATGTGTGAATAATATATATCTTAACTATATTTATATTATATTTTATTAATTTTTTTAATTTTTACTTCATCCCGGTTCGACCACGGTTCGATCACGGTTCGACCATTGAACCTTGAACCTTTCAGTCTACCGGTTCTGAAGCCGGTCCGATTTTCAAAACCTTGCTGGCAAGTCAAGATGGGTCTCGTTTATTAAATGTGTGCGGGGGCCACATTACACTTAAATGAGTTGGTCAAAAAAAATTTGACGGGATCTTGACCTACTAACTCGAAATGCCACGCTGCTGGGGACTCATTACCAGCTCCAAATTAACTGATTTTTGTCAGGTTTAAGGCAAATCATAAAATTTAAAAATCTATTAAAATAATTATTGAAACATTGAAAAATTAAAATATGATTAGCTTTTTTTACTCAAAAAATATCATTAGCTACAAGCATATGCTTCTCTTTTTAGATGGAGGACAAGTATATGCTTTTTAAAGCTACAAGAGACGTGCAGATTGTGGACTAAAAATTAAACATGTGCTTAATCGATGGCGACTTGTTATTTAAAATAAAAACAAACCTACAGTTTATTTATAGTTATGCTTTAGTTCATATTTCTTAAAATATTTTAGTTAAAATTTTAATATTTTTTAAAAAAATTTATTATAGTCACCTAAAAGTAAGACCTTAATAAGTTCTTATAATTTTAGTTAACAACTAAATAAAATATTTTAAAAACTATGAATATCATATAATTATAAATAAAAATAGAGATCTATCGGCAATTTATGCTTTAAAATACTTAGGTGAGAAACGAATAATATAGGTTGAAAATTAGTTGAATTTGTTTGTAATTTGAGGGGAAGGGGTAGGGCCAGCAATTTTAATCGAAAGTCATCGTTTGCCTAAAATTGATTCAATGTTTTGGCCGAATAAAAATCAATTAGACTGAGATATATTTTTTACTTTCTGATTAGATGATTTTGCATTGGAGTAGTTTCACTTCGGCCTCTGAGGTTTACTCAACTTGTTACGCAGGTCCATATTTTTAAAAACATGCCAGACAGATCTCAAAACTTACTGCATAGATCATTATGGTCTTTCTGTGACGATATCCATTAAACGCTGCTGGCCGCCTGTGCATAGAAGCCTGCACAGGGCATTTGCGCGTGCGAGGATCAGGGGTACAATTGTAATTTTATATTAAAAAAAATTATGATTTCTTAATTAAATTTTTGATTTAACGGAATGTTTAACGGAAAATGTTTAATTGGACCTTATTGGAAGCTTTTTATAAATATTAAGGACCATAATGATTTATACAGTAAGTTTCGGGGACCTGTCTGACAGTTTTCAAAATTATGGACCTGCGTGATAAATCGAATAAACCTCAAGAACTTAAATAGAATTACCTCTTTTGCATTTGGTATAGTGATTGTGCCTTAAATTACCAAAGAAGAAGATAAGGTGCAATTCCCATATGCCTTTTATTAATTTTATTTTTTATAAAAAATATTAATTTCAAGTTAACTGGAATTGAAATCCTTGAACAACTTAGCATGGGATGAATTGGATTCCATTTGACTCAAAATTAAGTTACCTCAAATTGAACTGACTCGAAATAAAAAAATTCTGATTTTGAGCCAAGTTTCAGTGAGTTCTTGTGATTCAAATTGACTCAAATTTCAGTGAGAGCCAAGGGTGTCCGTATGAGCAGAGCGAGGCATCTGGAGCGAGAGACGAAGGGCCTTGGTGGGGGTGTTGGTAGGGCGGTGGGGAGCCAAGTGGTCATGATGTGAGGCTACTAAATTTATTGCATGAAATGAAAAGCAGAAAAAAATGATTTTTATGCGCTGCTGAGAATTTGGTCATTTCACAGAGGTCTATCCATATGAATCAACTTTCAGGAATTTGTTATTATGATGGAAGTTGGTAAATTTAAAATTGTTTAATTTATATTCTATAATCATCATAACATTAGTCTCTTTTGAGCTCCTGATTAATATTTTAGGTAAGGGTGTTAATATAAATCGAAGATTGAAAATCGATCGTCAATTGAATTGATCTTAGATCGTATTGAAATTGAGTCGATCTAAACTAGCTGACTAACGACCCAAAAGTTCGGCTTGATAATGAAGATCGAAAATCAGCTCGAATTAAAATACATTTTATATTATAATATATATATATTATAAACTGAGTCGGTCTCAAGCTGGATCGAGTCTAACTTACCCTGCTCGAATCGAAATTAGCTCGAAGTTAAACTCAATCGACTTCAAGTTGATCGAAATGTGATCGATCTGATTTGGAGCTGGTATTGGCTCGACTCGAAATCGGATCAATAACATCCCTAATTTTAGGTCACTATTGAAGGAGTTTATAAGCATTATCTTGTTAGTGTCTACTGATAACATCCCTAATTTGAGGCCGTTAGCGGCCTTGCGCGGGGCGTGCGACCCGCCGGCGGTCGTTGTCGTCCCTTGCGCGCAGGGATTAGCAGGAGAGAGAGAGGGAGAAGAGTATAATGGTAATTTTAAAAAAAATTAATAATAAAAAATAAAATGAACCCATTTAATAATTTATTAAAATCTCAAGCACCTTGATATTATAATTTAGAAAATATGAACCTGTGCATTATTAAACCTTAAACTCAGAGATCTGAGTGTAATTTACTCAAAAGTAAAATTATTTTAAAATCATCTAAATTTTAATATATAAAATTAATTTTTTTAAATAAATTTAAGGGTAAATTACATTCAGGTCCTTGAATTTAAGGGTTATTATCACACAGGTCCACGTTTTAAAAATTATAATATCGGGGTCCCTAGTTTTTAAAAAAATATCATCTGGGTCCTTTTAAAAATATTAAAATTACCATTATACTTTTAGCTCTTCACCCGATCCGGCAGTCGCGCGGCAGCGCGCTGTTGCCGCGCCACCCCGCGCGCCCACCG
>JAEMOT010001087.1:146645-192429 GCA_019297695.1 Apostasia ramifera | reverse complement strand
GCGGCCTCCCGTGGCTGCGCAACCCAGCGCGGCCGCACGACGCGCATGCTCAGCAGCCGCTAGATCGGGATGAGGGAAAGAGGGAATCTCCTCCCGATCTGGCGGCAGCATGATTGCCAGATCGGGTGAAGAGAGGGAGGGGTAATGGTATAATAATAATTTAAATATTTTTTAATAGTAAAAAAATAAAAAAAAAAATTAATTTTTTAAAAACTAAAAAATCCCGATATTATAATTTAAAAAATGTGAACCTATATGATAATAACCCTTAAATTCAGTGACCTGAATGTACTTTGCCCTAAATTTAAATATAATAATTTAAGTTTATATCACCAAATTATCACTTCCTTCCATTGCGCCAGCGTCTCCGCTCGCTTAGCCGAATTGGACTTCCGCAGAGGCGCACCCCGTGCCGCTCGCCACCGTCCCCTGCATCTGCGCTGCCAATGTCGATAGTACGGTGGAGGCTGTTCTTCCACAGGTCGCATAAGGAAAGCGCTTTGTTGTTCTCTGGTGATCTTAGGAGAACGAATCTCCGACGCCAGGTCTACTTCTGGAGATCCGCCGTCTCCGGCAGAGGTATCCTCAGCCACACGAGGGATCCTAGGGTTCTTCCTGTCCTCAGGTCGGGGATTTCTAATAACCCCTCCACCGTTGCTGACGCCGACATCGTGTACTCGGAGACGTTCCCGCTGAAGCTAACGAAGGCGGTGAGCTTCTCTGCTACTGGAAGGATTGTTTCTCTTTACTTCTTTATCGTTATTTGATCCCCAGTTAATGATGATTTGGACCTCAGTGATTATCGAGGGAAAACAATGCCTTTAGCTGTTGATCGGACTGAAAAGTTGCTCTTGCGATGCTCTGTAGATTTGAATGTGTTCGGCAATTTTTGAATAACATGAGGAATGGATTTTATAGATTGAAGGTAAGATATCCGTGAAGTTGGCTCGGGTAAATGAGGAGGAGTCGAGGTGGCAGATCGTCATTTGCTGTAATCTGGAAGGAAAGTGGATCATACATTGGGGAGTTACTTACTGTGATGATCTTGGCAGGTAAATTTTGGAGGCAGATTGGTTTCTAAGATAAATTTGAGAACAAATTAACCTGGAGTAGTTATCCGTAATGTGAAGACCAGCATGCATGCATCTGATTCCTATTTCAACTATCACTTTTATCATATTGAATTTTGATGTCTGCAAGCTCTGAATGAGGTCCTAGAGTAGGTCAGAGATTTGTACCATGCATTTGTGAAACACTTTAAATAGTTCGTATAGTGGATTACAATATCTAATACCTCTTGAAGTTCTACATAAACTTCAATAAGATATGCTTCAATCAAAGATGGTTATTACGATAATTATCAAGATGCAAATTTTCAGGTAGGTAATCCAATTGCTGTGCGAATAATTTATTACAGATTTCTTTGTGGTATAATGAACGTTAAAAGGGGCAGCCATGGGTTTTCCTGCTTGAACCTAGCTATGCTTCTATTTCCACTCTTTTCCTGAATATAAGTAGATATTTTTGCTTAAATGAAAATTATAACCACAGGCAGCTGATTGAAATGAGGTTTCACTACACACATGCATTGGGTTTATCTTAATTTGGCCCCTGGTTAGATTTTTTTGAAACTTTAGACCCTGGCTGGATTTGGGTTCCAAGTAACCTTACGGAATTTGAAGGTCAGGTTGTCCGTTGTAAAAGGAGGAAAATTAACTATTGTTTGGCACATGGTTTAGCTGAACCTAATGGCAATTATTTGGGATATTGAACTCTGATTCAGTCCAAAAAAAAGCAGTTTCCAAACATCCCTTGCAAGACTTGAATCTTCTAGTTTGACTTAGGTAACATGATTGTATAATTGCACTATATTGACTACTCATTATATGCCTCTCATGTTAATTTCTTCACTTCCATGTTAAAATTCTTCCTTCATTTGCTCGCATAATTTAAAATTGTAGCATGGTGGATTTAAGTTGAGATTAAACGCAATGCTTATCCCATTTCAAATGAATGAATAAAATGCTGATGAAATGCTTCTCTATACACAGATTAAATAATGTAGATATTCTCATTGCAGTTTAGAAGTTTTTTATCATGCATTTATTCCTTTTCCATGTGCACAGTTATGTGTGCATGGCACCTACTCATATAGAATCTATGGTATGAAGTTTTTTTTTTTTTGAAAAAATTAACTTACAGTGAATGGGATCAACCACCTTCGGAAATGAGACCTCCTGGCTCTATCCCTATAAAGGTAATCTGTACTTTTTTGCTCTTTTAATTCTTCCTCTTGCTATTAGCGTATTATGTAGGCATTTACTATGTATTTTCTCAGGACTATGCAATCGAAACACCTTTGAAGAGATCATCAACAGTGGAAGGACAAGCTCTTTATGAAGTTCGGATCAATTATGACAGTAGTAATCCAGTTGCTGCAATGAATTTTGTTCTAAAGGTATGATTTTATTAATTTTGTTTGTAGAGTCAGCCCTACATTTTTGGATCTATTAGGTTTTTGTCTTTTATGTTAATGATTCTCTGATGCTTGTTATGAGTTGTTTTTAAGTTTAATTTATTTAGCAAATAAATTGCAAAAACATTCTAGTTTTTGAGTGATAGCACCCTCAAATCCTTTTTAATGCTCTATTTTTAGGATCTTAATCGGTTCACAATTAGGATACTTAATAGATTGGGCGACTTTCAAGCCAATCTTATTGATTGTAAACTGAACCAGGAACCCCAATGTTTGTTATAATTTATTTTTTTGTTAAGTTTAATTTTTTTAGCAAGTTGAACTGCCAAAGTATTTCAGTTTCTAAGTAATAACGCCCTCATATTCTTTTTTAAGATATCTTTTAGGCATCTTAATTGGTTCACAATCAGGATAATTATTGGGTTGAACTAGTTCTGGATTAATCCTATCAGCTCTAGACTCGACGAACCTAGAACTTGTACAAACTAGCTTGCGGACCAAATTCGAAACCATCAATACTATGAACCGGTCCTGGGTGGTTCTTAGCAGTTATTGTGTGGAATCCTTTTGTTTTATATTTAATTATTCAATTGTACTAAAGAAAATTGGAAATTTTGTTTCGATGAATAAATATTTCGTTCAATAACTTGGAAAAAAACATTTTGAAAAATAGATGGTTGAAACAATTATGTAATAACTTCTAAAAATATGAAAAAGAAATTACAAGGTCAAATTCATCTTAGTTACATTTTTTTTTTTGGCAAGTTAAACTTCTTTTTTAGTGCTTTTATCTTTGAACTTGTTTTGTTGTTGGTTTCTTAATTCGGCTGCTAACCAATTCTTCACGCAAATGAGAATGCTTAGGGAGGAAGCTGATAGCCTGCTTTTAAAATTTCTTATTATTTATTCTATGGTGGAGAATGTTGATTCAGATACTACTATATATGCTTGTGCAGCTAGTATGTCACATGCCTTGGTAGATAGCATGGGAAACTATTTAGTGACCTTCGCCCGCTATGCTAGAAAACTCAAATTATTATCACTTTTGACTTTCAAGTGTAAATAGAATTGTAACTCATTCAAATTTTAAGTCCCACTAACAACTTTCCCTTATTTGAGTCGCTTGTTGACGAACATTAAGGTATTGTTTGGTTGGAGTATGTTTTAGAAATATTTAAAGTTTTTTTAAGATTGAAAGAGAACTAAAATTATTTGGATATTATGATGTGAAATAAGGCTTGGTTGTTGTTGTTGTTGATGTGAAATAAAGTTATTTTATTATTGAGAATTATATGAGATATGAAATAAAGTTGATTCGTTTTATTGAAGTATGTGCAAAACGTGAAATAAAGTTATTTTTTAAGATAGGGTTAGTGTAGAATGTGAAATTAAGTTGATTTTTAATATTTAAAATTGTGTATAATATAAAATAAATATAAAATATTAATGAAAGTATTTTTAGAAGAGTTTTAAGTGTTTTAAAGCCCCAACCAAATGAGGACTAAAATGTCAATCTTCTTTTTTGCGGTTCGTGATTCATGCTGGCAATTTCCAATTCCTTGCATGTTCACTGTAATACAAGGAAAATAAATCTTAAAGTAGAGTAAATTGATGCCTTTTGGACATCATCACTCCCCCACAAAGTCAGAATATTCAGCAAGAAAGATTTCTACATCATTACCTCTTTGGCAAGGGTCTAGCAAAGGGGCAACATAGTGGAGAGGAGAATTATTTCCTTGTTTTTTTTAAAAATCCTTTTTTCTCTGTTTCTTGTACAAAAGGATTTAAACATGTCTAAAATCATCAAATTTTGCAAACATTTGAAATGATTAGGCAAAATAATTGGAGATGTGGTTGGTAACAACATGAAGACTATTCAATAGCCTTTTTAAAAATAATTAATAAGCCAAAGCTTTATTTTTCAAAAAATACCCATAGAAACAACTTGATTGTAATTTTCTTTCCTTGTGTGAAAATTATAAAAAATGTGAGTAAATCTTCGTATAGTAGAACCGATTTTTTCATACTAAGGAAAGAATTTCATCTCGTGTCAATGCGTAATAGAAATTTAGTGTAGGTTTTGCCACTATACTAACGAATATATTTTTGTTCGCACCAAATATGCTGCTATACTTACAAATATATTTTCATTTTCACCTAATATGCAAGTTATGAACCCATTTAGCTATATATTTATTATTTTAATAGAAATGTGACGTGTAAAAAATGTTGTAGGTACATGTAAATTTACTATATGACATGTATAATAAGCATGAAAGTGGCATTCAATCTTACATATTGTGTTAAGAAATGGTCAAAAAATTACAACATGGTATGCATAACGAACATGAAAGCGTCATTCAGTCATAAATATTGTGTTAAGAAATGGTCAAAACCGGATCAGTCCCAAATCATGTAATAGTGATTCCACAAGATATTGGTGACACTCTACCAAACCACAATCGAAAAATTAGCTATTGGACAAAATAGCTTATGATCTACTTTAAGCATTAGAAAATATTATCTTTGAATTCTTTTCATACCAATAAGACAAAAATCTTTTAATACATAGCTCTTGAGCTCTTACATACTAGCTAACTAGCTGTCTATTATATGAATTTGTTTCAGGAGGAGGAAACAGGAGCATGGTTTCAGCATAAGGGGAGGGACTTCAGAATTCCACTAATGAATAATATACAACAGTATGCTGGCAATGAAGCTCAAAGGCAAAGTTTTAGCATATGGCAAGGTTTTATATTGATGTTTGCTCAATTTTAGCATTAACCAGTTCCTTTTTGGGTTCTCTTCTGATACACCTTCTCAGTGTAATACCTAGTTGGGGAACACGAGCAGCATTGTTTAGTCATTCATGTCTGGAGTTAGATTGAACTTATTCAAGAACAGAGTTAATTTTTCTTTCTTTCTTTTTTTTTTTTTTTGCTTTTGTCTATTTGAACTTTACATGTAATGTTAGTAACTAGAAACACTAGATGCGATGCATGTATACTGCGACTGGATCCTATGTTTTGCAAAGGTTGAAGCTAGGGATGTCAGTTGCATGACCACTACCTCGTAAAAGTCTTAGTGGCAGTAGGAAACATGATTTCATCTTCTCCACTTAAAAAGTGGTGCTGTTTTATGAGTTCTTCAGTGGGCTTGTTGGTTCTATAGCACCTTTAGGAATAAAATAACCATGCATTCCAGGACCAAATATCCATTTCAAGAGTGGGGCATAGAAATTTGATAGAAAATTTTCTTTTTTGGATGGGACCTTGTTTAGTTCACGGTTCAAAAGAGCTCAACCAATATTTTATTAATATTTTAAGTTCATAAATTTCAAGAACTTTATTTTACATCCAATACAAATTTCAATATTAAAATCAACTTTTCTTTCACATCTTACACACCTAATATTAAAATAGAATAAAAATATTAAAATAATTTTATTCTTCCTGTCTTTAATATAAATTAATATATTCTCTCTGTCTTATTCAAAAGTTACTCTCTAACTAAACTAATATATTAGATTTTTTTAGTAGTTCTATAGTAGGTACGAAGAATAAAATTTACTAATAAGTTTTCACTGGTCATTTCAGGGTCCCTTAACCAGTTATCCAATTTTTTGATGAAACGTGATGTTTCTGATTTTGAAGATCAAGAGAATAATTCTAATATCCACCAAATGCTTATGAAGGATTATTATGAGGAGTATTCTGTTATAAAAGCGGAGTTTGTTCAAAATTCTCTTACTGTTACTGTTAAAAGCGGTGGGGCCAATAAAATGCTTGTTTATTTTGATACTGATGTTCCTGGAGATGTTACTATTCATTGGGGGGTTTGTAAAGATAAAAATATAAGATGGGAGCTTCCCTCAGCACCATTTCCACCCTCAACTAGGATATTTCGCCAAAAAGCTTTACAGACTGCATTGCAGGTATGCAACAATGATCCTTGTCCTGTAACCTAAGCCTCTTATCCATGAATAAATATATTAATTATTAAAAGAATATAAGGAGAATTATATCTCATTCCTTAAGACTTTGAGCTAAAATCAGACTGTTAAAGTAATACCGTGTATTTATGTATTTATTTATTAATAATTTAGTTGTACAATGGCTTGCAACAGCAGCCTTGGAAATCAAAAGTATGATTTTACTAAAAAAATTTCACTTTTGTGGTTTTGGTGATCAATCAAGATTCTTGACAGGAACATTTTATGTTTTAGCTAGGTGAATGATGAAGGTACATTTTTCTATCATAGTTCATAACCCTTGAAAAGATTTGTGTTTGGTGTAACCATTGTTGATTGAGAAACTTGTACGACTTATGTGGCAAATATCGGGTAGCATCTACATAGGCATGAAATAAAGAGAGGAATATTGAATATATGTGGTTTGAGCTAGACTCCTTTGTCCACAGGCCAGGTTGCGTGCAGAATAGAGATCTACTATAATCAAGTCTTCAAAGGAGATTACAAAGCTTTATACATAAAATCTATTAAAAGATTGAAAAGAAATTGAAAATAAGATTAAAATGCAATAATAATAAAAGAAGGGGTCCTAGAGAGCAATATCTCATCATTTATTTTTTTTGCAGGATAATTATCTTGATAAATTGAGATTTAATGTTGGTCTTGGCTAGGGTTCAGAGGAGATAGATACAAACTCGACAAGGTGTTTTGAGTTCAGCAAGGTGTCTTTGACATTTGAGAAGTAGTGGAACAGGGTTGATTAATAGCAAGGAGTGTCAAGTGGGATGACAAAAAGCTCCGGCAAGGTGGAAGTTACCTCCGACGACATGGCAGCTATTCTTTTGAGATGATAGTTTTGATGTCAGCTAGGTAGATTTGATGTTGAGGAGGTTGGCTGAATGCTGACTAGCTCTGATGAGGTTTTTATGCCTCATGTATGACCAAGACTAACTTGGGAATATTGTGTGTTGATACCATCTATTCAAGATCATCTATCACTTGAATTTGACCAAATGACTTGGAACTGCCTAGGGTTTTACATGACTATAAGATGAAGAATGACTTGATCAACTTTCCAACTTGAAGATGAGTCAGATGACCTATCTAAAGAAATAATCACTACGTGTCTGTTTATTTATAAGGTTAAATTTAAGGAGGTTAAAATTAAATCTGGATAGAGATATTTTTTATTGAAAATTGTGAATGATGTGAAATAAAGTTAGTTATTATGTTGGGATATGTGAGGGATGTGATATAAAGTTAGTTATTATGTTGGGATATATGAGGGATGTGATATAAGTTAGTTATTATTTTAGTAATGTGTATAGGATGATAAAGTTAATTTTTAATATTAAATTTTATGTGTGATGTGATATGCTTGGTTAAAATTAAACTAGATTAATTTTCAATGGCCAAACAAACGAGACCTACATGTTTAGTAAACAGGTCATGGGGTCATCTTTGTCTTTGTCAATTATCCAAAAAGTTCATGTTCAGTTGGTTCACACAAAGTCTTTTAATAAGCTGGTCAACAAGAGTTTTTAAATGACTTGCTGCGTTCTTTAGAAGCAATGAATTAATTCTTTTGTCACGTGAATTTGTCAAATGTAGAAGAAATGCTAGTTTTCTGTTAACTGAGCTGCACGATTGTTGTCCCATTCAGTTAGATTTGATTAAAGATAGTGAGGTGGATGCGCCATTTAATGTAAGGTTATTAGAACAATGTTTATTACACAATTGTTGGCATAATGCTATTGATGATAATGTTGACGATGATTAATCTAGGCTCTTGTTAAAAAGAAATATGTTGTATCGCTTTACCTTTATTATTTATTTTTGGTAAGAGAAATCCAGCTCTTTATTGTAGTTGCTGACTTAAGTCAAATGTATCAACTTGCAGCCTAAAGCTGATGGCTCAGGTAGCTGGGGATTATTCTCATTAGAACAAGAAATTCAAGGTGTGCTTTTTGTGCTCAAGCTTAATGAATACACATGGCTCAATAATAAAGGAACTGATTTCTATATCCCTCTAACAAATGTGAGAAGCTTCTCCAGTCAAAGCTGCACAGATTGCATATCAGAAGATCAACTGAGCTCCAAAGAAAAGGACATTAGGGAAGACCAGCAACAGCTTGTTGATAAAAACCAAACAATTCATCAAGTTTTATATACTGATGAGATCATTAGCGGGATAAGAAATCTGGTGACTGATATATCTTCTGTCAGGGGTAAGAAGGCAAAAAGTAGAGAAGCACAAGAGAGCATCCTTCAAGAAATTGAAAAGTTGGCTGCCGAAGCTTACAGCATTTTTAGAAGCTCTTCTCCTGCTTTTCTGGAAGAGTCCATTCTGGAATCTGATCAAACGAAGATTTCTGGAAATGTAAGTTCAGGAACTGGCTCGGGATATGAAATACTTTGTCAAGGGTTCAATTGGGAATCTCACAAATCAGGGAGATGGTATTGTGAGCTGAAGCCCAAGGTTGTTGAATTGGCTTCACTTGGATTTACCATTATATGGTTGCCCCCACCAACTGAATCTGTATCTCCTGAAGGATACATGCCAAAGGATTTGTACAACTTAAATTCAAGGTACGTGCATATTAAGATCACTTTGTTTTTCTTTTTGTGGTCATTAATCTGTTAGCAGATTAACATGCTCCTCCTTGACCTCATGTGTATAGTATAACTATAATTGCTTCGGAACCTTTGATTTTATAAAAATTGCCTTATTTACAATATCTTGGTATAATTTCTACAAATTATCCTCTGGTTGGTTGCTTTGGATGTGAGTACACTCTGAATTTCTTGTATTGATGAAAATACTTCTGTCAACTTTTTCTTCTTTACAAGCAGGAGGCAGATGATTTGAGAAAATAAGAGGGTATATTTGACCATTTGAAGATACCCAGAGCACTCCTGAAGTAGAATTCCTTTAACAAAACACTTCACATGGGTAAAAATTGTTGTTCTTTTTTTTTTTAATTTTAAAATAGGTGTTCTTAAATCCATACATTGAAGATAGCTTTTTGTGTGAGCACCTACAGAGCACGATATGATAAGAGCCTATCAGATGTGCCTTAGCCACTTCCACACTGCTTATATTGTTGGATTGAGTCAGTGTTTGATTGATCGAGCCTATTAGATCATTTGTTTAAGAATAGGTTTGGTTTAGATCAAGTCTTGTCTAGGAGCTTCTTGGACTAAGTAAATTAGGTTTATTTTGGGTCTGATTTATTTATTTAGTTTTCTATTATTTATTTGGTGACTCATCTTTTATCTAATGTGGAGAGTATTTCTATTTATATAGTTTAATCTGTGATGATTTGGTTTATTTGATGAATGAAATAAAATATCTTTTTGTGCTTCATATGATTGAAACTAAGTTCATTGAATTTAATCAATTGATCTAATTCTAGAAGAAAAGAGCTAAGGTAGAAAATTCCTGAACCCCTAATTTTACTTATTTATGGGAGGCATAACTTAATGTCATCGCCTTTTAAGTAAGGGTTTATTATCAACTAATTTAAATCAATTAATTCTAATTTGTCAATTAGGATATACTATGGCCTGTTTTAATTTTATACTTTAAATATCAATGTATTTGTAAGGGTCTTAAAATATTGTAATGAATTATTGCAGAAAGAAAGGAAAATTTGTGTCTATATTTGAATGTGTATCTCGATAAAGGGAATAGTTGGGAGAGGCCTTGCATGAGCATCCTTCACTATCCTAGTTACTTGTTTGAGTAAAAAAAAATCCTTAATCCATATATGCTTTTCACCTTTAATTCTCATCACCTCGTTTGTTGTTCACACCATCCCCAATAGATGATCTACACTTTATCCACCTCCTGAGCAACGGCTCATTGCCCCTTTTTGCACTACATTTGTCATAACCCTAACTTGACGCTTGAGCCCAATGCAGTCGATCAATTAGTCAGAAGGGCTCGACACCGTGCGACGTGACAGAAAATACCACTATATCAATATAATTCTAATCTTTAATTAAGTAAATAAATAGAATATTCTCAAACATCATTAGCTATCATAGTACTACTCATATTACAAAGATTTTGACCAGATAAGTAATAAAAGTCTAAGTCCAGTTTATATAGAATTTCAAAGTTTATGCATCACAAGTTTCAGTAGTACAAAATAATGACATTTAAGGTAAACTCTAGCTAAGCGATGCTACACGTCTACTTTACCCTTCCCATGATCTCCTATTGCATTGGTATCTCTGTCAAAATAGGTATCAGCCATCCAACCCCTAGTTAAGTAGATTCTATCGCTAATAAGCTAAGTAAAAAACATTTATAAGCAGGCACGCTATCTCAATTTTATCACAGATAATGTTAAAAAATAGTAATTAAAACAGATAGTAATAATCACAATATATTGCGTATGAATGTAATTTTAAAATCACGAGTCAAGTCCCAATTTAGTTATTAATCAATTTTACACAATAGAGTTCTGATTTCTTGGTTTACACCTTAATTGCTTTTTCCACACTTGGGCATTGCCTGCTCAGATTAGTATTAATAATCCTATTAATTATAACTCTTAACGGCAGGTTAGTCATAACTCTCAGTGGCAGGTTGTGGATTGCCAACCACATGAACAGTCAAAATTGTCATTAATGTTATTGCGTCAATTATAACTAGCTTGAGCTAAATAGGAATGATAATTTTTTTCTCAAACTCATTTAACCCACTCCGACCCACCCGTCCCGCCCCTAATGGGATGAGTATGGGTCGCAAAGGTTAATTTGCGACCCGTGAGCTACCCCGATCTGTGACCCATAATTAATTAAACAAAATTATATAATTTTAAGGTTAAAATTATTAAAATAAATTTTATGTTTTCATTTTGATTTAGAATAAATTATTATGGATATGAGATAGGGCCGAGTGAAATGGGAGGGTATGCGATGGTAGAAAGAAAATGGGGGCAAGGCGAGTATAGGTAAAGGTTGAAAGACGGTGGAGCAGCTATGGGTTTTGCATAACCCTACCCATACCTGCCCCGTTCTATTCCTAGAGCGAAGGTAGGGATGTAAACACAACAAAAAACTTGGTTTAATATTTACTGTCATACTTTAAAATCATGCATTATCTTTTGGTCCTGTTAACGAGTCAAGTTTCATAGCCCGCACATTGCCCATGCTTGGACTCGTAACCGTTACAAATTCAAACACTTGTGCTTCACACTCCATTGCAATATTATTTGTGAGCTAACAGTACTAGGCATAGTAGGACATCGTCACTAATTTAATTGGATCTTTAATTAGCGCAGTTAGACCCGATTATAAATCATATGTCATGTAATTTACAAAAAAATCAAATGGGATAAATGTTCTCATATTAACTTTCCAATAACTAAGCATGCAAACAACTCATTACAAGAATAATTACAAAAATAAGAACAAATAGTTTACTCATAAATAAAAGTATATTCAAGAGCAACAATGATTTCTACCATGAATAAAAGTATACTCATTTAAGTTATTGTGTTCAGCAGTATTAATGAACATCAGAAATGTATGACAATCTTAATATATTAGAAAAGTTTTAACAGCATTTCAAATATTCAACATGCAATCTAAGGTTTATAAGAAATTTTAGAGCAATACCAGGTAAAACATTATTTAACTCATAAATCCAAATATATTTTTATATGTACTCATAGAGCTCAAATTTGTAAATAAGTTTGGTGTTTATACTACTTGCTAGAATTGAAGCCTACCTATTTTTAGCCATACAAGCAAGACAAATGGATTCTCTTTCCTTTGATTCTCTTCTTCTTCTTCTCTCTCTCTCTCTCGATGTCCCTCCAATTGCCTGCCCGAGTTTAAGAAGATGAAAAGGAGAATATGTTGATTTTGAGGGAAAAGTACTAGGGGTTAACCACTTTGAAATATAAAACTGAAATCTAAATTGTACCCATTATTTTTTCAACATAAAAAGCCTATACTAGAACTAATCAAACGATTAACTAGCTATTTGGTCAATTGAATTTTTTGATCGGTTAACCACAACTATCGATTTTTAACTATGGATTTGTTATCTCAAAATATATTTTACAAATAATATTGTAAATTTTACAAATAATCTAAAAAATCAATATATCATAAAAATAATTTGTAGTAACTTACTAAAAAAATATTCACAATAATACTAAATATAATTATCAATAATATTAATAGAATGTTCCATCTATATAAAAATCTATACTTAAATTATAAAAATAGTATTACCTTTTTCATTAAATAATAGATGTTAATGTTAAATTTGTAAATTAATTAATTTAAGGTGTTATCTTATAAATTAAAAAGTTTTAATACTAACACCCAAGTATAAAAAAAATACAGATGGATAGCCATCTGGATATTCTTATATACATGTACATGTAAATGAACATAAAAGCGACAAATATATTTCACATTATCTTTTTTTTACAAGTTTGCAACTATAATAATTTAAGATATATTTAATAAAATAATTTAGCGCAATAAGGTTATATATTGAGCAAAAGATTTTGGTTAACCATCAGTTTTTGATAGTAAAAACCTAACCCTAAACTGGAACAATCGATTTCTACAAAATAAAAACCTAATCTTAACTATAGGTTCGATTAACCAAAAAATTAGATTTGGTTTATTCGGGTTTGTAAAACTGTAATAAGACCAGCGATGATATATGGTGCTGAATGCTGGCCTGCAAAGAAGAAACATACAAATAAAATAAATGTTGCAGAAATGAGAATGTTAAGATGGATGTGTAGATATACACGAAAGGATAGAATGAGAAATGAGTATATCCGAAAGAAAGTTGGTGTTGCACCAATTGAGGATAAACTTAGAGAAAGTCGGCTTCGATGGTTTGGACATCTAAATCGTAGGCCAATTGAAGCTCCAGTTAGAAAAATTGAGTTATTGGATTTTGCCCATGTACAAAGAGGAAGAGGGAGACCAAAGAAGACATGGCAAGAAACTATAAGGAGTGATCTTAATTACTTAAACTTAGATAAGAATTTGGTAACTGATAGAGCGCAATGGAAACAAAGGATTCATGTAGCCGACCCCACCTAGTGGGATTAAGGCTTGGTTGTTGTTGTTGTTGTTGTTGTTGTTGGTTTATTCGGGTTTGGTTCAGTTTTTCAGTTTTTTGTTTTTTTTGCTCAGTCCTAGGGGAAACGATGGGAGCACCCCCCTCTTTTATCTTCAATGGTTGAAATTCAAACCAAGGCAATCCTCCCTCTTTCCTCTTCTCCACCAACGGCAAGAAAAAGGAAATGGGAATGGAGATGCTGTCTTTCTCTTCTCCACCAGCAACAAGAAGGAAGTGGGAATGGAGATAAGAAAGAACAAAGGGGAAATTAAGGGAAAAGCCTTGTTGAAATTCCTCTCCTCCTCTCTTGATCTACAGAACCAAAGAAAACTGGGAAGAGTTCCTGATTCAAAGTCTAACCATTCTTTATTCTCCCAAACATACACTTGGCCTCGACATAGCTCTCCCACTTGAAAGTTTGCCAATTCTCTTCCTGCATGAAGTTTACTTGGCTGGAATCTTGACAAAGTCAAACTCATTTAATTAAAACTAAATAAAGTCTAAATAAGATTATTAACTTAATTTAATCACACCCAAATCATGGTTAGTAATTTATTTTCCCATGAAGCAATAATTCAAATTCTAGCCACATGCAAACAATTATTCTCAAAATCGTTTCCTATGGAGTAAACTTTTTATGCCATCATATGCACCAAATGACAAAATTATTCACGTATTTACATACTTAAAAATTTTAATTCTAACACACACACTTAATTAGGGAAATAACAAAATGCGATAAAAACTAAACTACCTGGATGTTATAGCACATGTGACATGTATGTTGTTTAATCCCTCCGCATCTTGTCGTTGCTCCAAAATCTTTGACATCCCACCGCTTCTAGATCTTGGGGTGACTATAGACTTGTTTGTTGCCAACCTCTGCTTTCTACGGAGCTACTGCAATGTTGCATTCGTCACTGCATTTCACATAGATTCGATGCTCAACCACTCTCAAAGCACAAACCCCGTAAGCCCCTACATCCCATGATCCAATCCATCATCACACGTCTTGTCGCCTTGGCTAGTTGAGTCCTTTAAGGCCCACATTGAAGATTTTGTCCATGCACGACCCTCCTAGTCTCCGCTCTTGTGTGCATGCGTATACTCTGAGACCATGATCTTGGTTCACTTGTGATGTAAAGCCTAACAAAGTTGATTAATATGCGATCGAGCTAGACTAGCTTATGTGCTATAGCCTACTTGGACTCAATTACTAAAGCTAGCTTGATTCAGACTCACATGGCAAACCCGCCAAATTTTGCTTATCGAGGTACAGTCTCTTTCCGAACTAGATTAAGTGTTGATTGCTCCACTGGATTATTTGTTTTGACTCTAATTGAGGGGTCAAATTTATTTGTAAGAAAATTATTGTTGGATTTTAATTATAAGAAATCTTGTTTAACCTTGTGCACTAGTTTTATCTAGGTTGAATATGAACAGTGCTCTAATTTAATTGATAAATTCTTATTTATTAAGAGATTTAATTTGATTTAAATTTGGAACTATTTAATTTGTAAGATTTAATTTCTGGTTTAGGTTAGGTAGATCCAAGTGTTCTCTCTGTTGAGCAATATGCATTTTGGGACGTTAAGGGGTTGCATGCCCATGGAGTAGACTTATTTAAAATCATGAATAAAATTGGTTTGAATGTAGACATCCTTGATTTATCGTCAGACTTTGAGATTAATAAAACAGTCAGTGTTTTAGATTTTGTGGCATACTGAGGGCCAACAGTAATATTTAGTAAATTAGTTGAGCCCTCTTCTCTCATTGAGAGTGAACCGAATGCCTAAGCATCCATAAACCATACCTTCATAAATAGACAAAATTGAACAAATGTTTGGTGATCAGATGGAATCTACTCATCTTGTAATCAAGGATTTCAATAGTTTTTGGCTTGACAGAAAAGTGTCTCCATCAAAGGGTTCATGGATTTCAGGTGGCGAGCTACATCGAATTGATCTAGGTTTATTGAAGAGACACATTAATGGTGTTGATCCTTAATTTCTTACTCGTTAGGGTCAATTCTTGGAACCTTTTGAGCATTGGTGTAAACACTTATGGATCATGATATGATTGGGCTTTCGGAGGCAGTTAGAGCTACCTTTGTATTGCTCATATAGTTGGATTGGGTATATAAATTGCTAGACTGAGCTTGTTCTTAAATTTTCTTCATGGGTTGAATCTAGTTCGAGTTATATCTAGTTATGACTAGTAGAGCCAGATTGACTTAGCCAATTAAGTTTATTTTGGATCTTCATTATTTTATTTGTTCAACCTCAAATAGGCCTTATTATGTCATCGATCTTGGAGGAAAAGATATTCATGTTCTTGGAGGGCAAGGCCTAGAACTCTACTTTTTAAAGTAGCCCAAGACCTGAGTGCCCTTAGATCGCATGGAGTTCATGCACCCCTTTGGTTTACTTGGGTGGAAGCACTCTAGTTCATGTGGCGGTTACCCATGGCTCTTGCCCCAAATTCTCTTATTGGAGAACTTTCTTTTCCATGACTTTACACTATTGTTGATTTCTTGGTTTTTGATTGGATTTTTGCTAATTCATGGGATTGTTCAATTGCTCAAATAAGTCTGAACCCTATCTATCTTGAGAGATATTTATTGCTGTAATTGAATCTTGTGAGAACCTAAATATCTCAATCTCTATTTCAAAGATTCAGAAAGTTTAGAAAGCCTTAATCTGATAGTTAAATTCTAATATACTTTTATTTAATTGACTTTCAAATTTCATCAAACTTTACGGGATTTTTAGTTTCTTGATCATACATGGGGTCCTTCTATTTGTTTTTTGTTATTTTTTTTGTAATAATTTGCCTTGAAATAATTTGCTAATCTCTACGCGATAATGTGCATGATTTTTGTCAAACCTCTTTCAAGTGTAAAGGGAGGCGACAGAATGAGAGATATTTTTAGACAATAATGACTAATGACGGAGGTGATTGTTTCAAGTTGAGATTTCCTAGAATTGCTTACTAGGTGGAAAGCATACATTGAGGATGTCTTTGACGTACTTAACGTGCAGAGTTCTCTAAATCGCATTTGTGTAGTCAACATAATAGTACATATACAATTCATTTTTGGCAGGTTATTGTTAGACAATTGAGATAAGCCTGTGATAGATTGAATTGATTTCCTAAAGGTGTTGATTTTTGGTATTTTGATTTGATGAAAACATTCCGAATCTTATTGATTTTGATTGAAGTAAAAAATTTATGTTAATTTAAAAATTAGTAGATTCACCATATTTGGGACCGTATTCAGAGCTGATTCAATTTATCTTGAATTTGTCATTTTTAAAGTTTGTTTTATGTTTTACTTTATGTTTTATTATTGCAATGTAATAAGGACCATTAGGTCTATACATAACAAGAGATTGTTTTCTAATGTAATAATTGGATTTGATGAGATAGAGAAAACTTGTGTATTATTTGAGTCATTAATACCTTGTTAAAGGAGCACTAGAATTACATGTGAGAATCCAAGGAACGTAGTTATTCTCTAGTTTTCTTTTTCTCTGCTGACCTTCGTTAGCTGTTAATCTCATCCATCATCTCAGCAACGATTCCATCCAGAATTTTTCTGCTTTTTTGTCAATTTACTGTTCCTTTGTAGGCTTACAAGAAGGTTCATTAGGTTTCCATTATCATGAATTTCTTGGCATTGCGGCCTTTAGGTCAAGTATTCCACATGCAGTAGAAGGCCAGCAAGCCCACGTGAACACAGTTGTTGGCCCAATATCCTAGTCGATAGGCCCAACATGATTACACGAAGTCAACTTGTCAATTGCATTCCTACATGCTTAGGCACTAACACAATGGAATTCTTCCATAGTGATCATTTTCTCCATCAGTTACCTTTAGTTTTCCTAACCTGAGGGTAACTTAATGCTTTTCTTAGCTGGGTTGATAGTTTAAAGCATTATTTTGACTGGTATAGGATGACTAATAGAGAGAGAGTGAGGTGTCCAAAGACAAAGTTATTTGGCTTAGCTATATGATAATTAGCATACAAAGCAGAGGATAGAATGACTTTAGTAGGAACCATTACAATGTTGGAAGTTATGAACTCGATGCTTAAAAAAACATCTTCGTGTCTACCAAGCAGTCTAACTATATCATTAGCTCCTTGCCTTGGACCAAAGCTATTGTAGCTCAGTAAGAGAGCCATTGAGCTTGTGATGTGAGTAGATCTCTAAAAAGGTCCACATCACATAGTTAGGAGAAATATTTTTGGTTTGAAAGATGATATTAAATGAAAGTTGAGTTGCATTACTAATCCTCTTGAGGATGCCTAATGAGGAGGAAAAAAGAAAAATATGTGATCTTAAAATTAGCAAATGCAATTGGTAATTTATTACAATCAAGCATGTTTTGATGTTCACATTTATTCCTTTTACAAATGTCATTTGATTCTTCTTCAGTTACTCTCATAGGCTAGCAAGGTGTCTCAAATATCTCCTAAACCACATTCTGAAATGCTATATGACTGGGTGGAAAGGTTTGTATGCATGAATTTCATGCGGATCCTTATCACCAAACATGTTCTTAGGATGAGATAACCTCCCTCTCAGTCGACCTACATGCCACAGTGAGCCTATTAGGCTCAGATTGTGGTGTTGGTACTAAACTTGTGGATAAGTATTTAGGATTGTATGACTATCCTTGGTCAACAGTGCCTCAAATGGGTAAATTGCCTTAGGTTTGAACACTAGTTCTATATGTTGTTGAATAATATTATTTTTAAGTTGAATATTTTGTTTTTGAATATGTCTTTGTTGTGGGAAAATTCAAGAAATTTAGCATTGGTGACAAATTTGGAAATGGAGACTAATCTCATTGGTTTGCTTTTTAGCCACGATCAATTCAAATATAAAGAGGTAGTGTGAGTTAATGTAAAATTACCGCAAATAATTTTGATTATGAACTTGCTGATGTTCACCATTAGACTAAAGATTTTAATATTGGTGAATTTGTGATTGTTGGGATTCGCCGTGAGTGTATGCCTAACCATTCCTTTGAGAAATTCTATGCAAGAGCTTAGCACATATCCCTACCTTGAAAACTTGCATTTAATTCTATTTAATGCTAATTTACTAGAATTAGTTAGTCCTCTAATTATTAGGCCTATTTTCAATGCAAAAGGTCACATTTATCAAGGCACTTTTGAGCTTCCTATAGGTATTTGTCTTCCAATGGCCCCTCTACTCCAATGGTGTGAAGATGAGATTGATTTTATTCTTGACAAGGAAATTATAAACACAACGAATGGCTATCTACATCATTATCTTATCTAGTAGAAAAACGTCCTGCATCTAATGTTATTTTGTTCGTCCAGGAGAAGTGCAAGAGATTTAACTCAGTCATTCTACATGTCTACCTACAATCATCCTCGACGAAGTTGTGTTTTCTTCAACTGAGGGACATTGATGGCCTCGATATGCACATTCTCATCATACTTATTTTAGATGTAAAAGGATGTGTCAGATTTGTTTTTTGAGAATTAAGGGGAGTTAAGTTTTACCATAATAGTAGTAACTATCCTTAAAATTTTAAATTTTTTATTAGCCTCTATTTTTCCTAGTTTGTTTGGCTAATTGTCCTTTATTCTCTAGTTAGTTATGTTGGAACTCATGATAAAGTCATAGTTCTTTGCAATATTTAGCTTTGGATGAATCAATACAAATATTCTCTACATTCCTTTCTTCTAAAATTGTCCCCTTTTACCCTTCTTGGTTCTACATAGATTGTTCACTTAATGACTAGAATTCCAACACTTTCAGTGTGAAAACAATAAATAACAAAATCACTGGGAGAGTTATGCTTAATTGATCCCTGTTATTGTAGTTATTGTTGGGAAGTAGGAAATATTTACTAAATGGTTTAGAATTCTACTAAAATCTTTAAGGTTTAAGAACAATTTAATTTGTTAGACATATTGACTAGATTGGTAAAACTTACACTCATTGCCTTTTATATTGATCATGTTTTTTTTTTCTGCTTTGTAAGTGTGTGTTGTCTAATGTATTTTTATTTAGTATTGTTATTATTATTATTTTTAACTCTTTTACATTTGTACTTGTAAGACTCCCATTATGGCACATGCATCTAATTGATGTTCACTTTGTTTCTGCATTGGCATTTTCTTTTAGAATCTTTTTTAGCCAAATTACCTGAAACTCCCTCTTTCGTTCATGGAGAAAAGACATGAAAATTTTTTTTAAAAAAATTAATAGTTGAGTCTATTCCCATTTTGAAGTTGTGACTTTGTCTGCTTTTTATGAGCATGAAATATCATCAAACTTTATCTTATAATTTCAGCATTAAAAGGAAGAAACTGGTAGTTTGATTTCTATGGTTTGGGCAGCAGGTGAGCAAAGCCTGCATTCAAAGCTGCAATATCGGTTGAATAGCAATAATCTACTGTTACAGCTCATCTGGGCATACATTGAAACCGTTGGGTAGTTTGATTGTAATGATTTGACAGTGCAGTTATTCTTTTGAGAAGAGATCGACTTATCATTTCTGCTGATGTTTAACTTGTATTGTTGGTTTTTGTATCATAAGTTACCACACAATAGTTATGAATTATATGGAGATTGAATATATATTTTTTGTGAATATCAGATATGGAAGCATGGAAGAGTTGAAAGACCTTGTGAAAGGGTTTCATGCAGTTGAAATTAAAGTTCTTGGTGATGCTGTATTAAACCATCGCTGTGCCCACTATCAAAATGCAAATGGTATATGGAATATTTTTGGAGGTCATTTGAACTGGGATGATCGGGCTATTGTTGCTGATGATCCCCATTTCCAGGTAATTTTGTCTTTCAGATTATTTGTTCGCATCAAATTGAAATTATCAGAGGGTACATCCTTTTCAAAATTGATATATCAACCAAAAGATGTAATAGACTTGCTCTAGCTAAAATAGATAGATATACATGTATTTATAAATAGTGTAGTTGATGTGAAGGCATTTTCAAATTAACTCCTTGACATTTCATTGTCATGCAGATACTTTACCCCTCATAAGTCTTCCAAATCTATGCCAGAACCATCTTTATATGTATATCCCTTGCTTTTACATTTTATGGTACCGTATTTCTGGTTGTGCTTTGTTGAGCGAAGTACAGAGAAATCTATTAAAGATTTGTGAAGTCAGTGCTTCCTTATATTGGTTCTTGCACTATGACAGAGTTAAGGTAGACAAGTTATTCATTGTATTACTTCTCTTTGTTATTGTTATTCATTACATTGACAAGCCTACCAGTATGTTTTCTTTTTCAGACTTTCAACATCTTGTTCTTCTTTATACACCTTAAGTTAGTTATATGCATTAACCTTTTTATCCCCTTTTGTTTTCCTTTTCCCAGGGCAGAGGTAATAAGAGCAGCGGAGACAATTTTCATGCTGCACCAAACATTGACCACTCCCAAGATTTTGTTAGGAAGGATCTTAAAGAATGGCTTTGCTGGTTAAGGTTTGAAATTTTTCTTCCTTAATAGCTGATAAATACTCCTAGATGTTTAACGTGTTAATTGGCTTATTTTTGTCAAATGGCATGTGGTTTATGCTTAGGACATGTTTGATGTCTTACTGATAAACGTGAGAGAGAAATAATTTTTCATGATGGTGTGAATACTTGAATGGAGTTGGTAGATACTATAATTCATAGAAAGATTAATATTTTGTGCCTTCAGAAAATAAAATGAGTTGGAGAGAAAGCCAAGATTGATGGCATAGATTTAAACTTTGGTACTTTAGTAAGAATAAAAATAAGAATGAGTGGGTATAATTCTGGATAAGAGCTTGAAGGATCACATAGTGGAAGCCAAGAGAAATGGTGATAGAATTATGGCTTTAAAAATTATAATCAATGAAATGATTACTAATATTATAAGTATGTATGCCCCTCAAGTAGGTTTAGATGCAAATATAAAGGAAAAATTTTAGAATGGTTTCGAAGAGTTAATACAAGAGATATTTCAAGAGAAAAAATTATTCATCGAAGGAGATCTAAATGGACGCGTTGAAAGTGTTGTTGAGGAATTCAATAGCATTCATGATAGATATAGTATTGGAGAGATAAATAAGGAGGGTAAAACTATTTTAGAGTTTTCCCCAGCATATAATCTTGTAATTGCTAATACTTTATTCAAGAAGAGAGATAAACGTCACTTACAAGAATAGGCCTTCAAGAACTCTGATTAATTATTTTCTTATAAGAAAATAAGATCGTTTAGATTGTAAAGATTATAAAATAATTTTAAGTGAATGTTTGACTATCCAATATCGATTAATGATTTTAGATTCTAAGATAAAGTATTAGAGAAAAAATAATAATCTGAAACACTATTCTAGAACTCGATAGTGAAATCTAAAGAATGAGAATCGATGTATCTTTAAGAAGAAAACAGAGAAACTGATTTTATTTGGCTTGTAATTGCTAACTGCATTCGTAAGGTGGTGAAAAATGTGTTGAGAGAATTCAAAAGAATGATTTCAAATAATAAAGATATTTGATGGTGGAAAGATGATGTACAAGAAAAAATTAAGGAAAAAAATTAGTTTAAAAACAAGAATAAGAAAAACAAAAAATGCACCGCAACAGAGAGAAATGAGACGGCAATTTTTACGTGAAAACCCGAGTGTCCGGGGGAAAAACCAGGACGTCGTCCAGGCGATTTTAATCCACTAATCGAATCTCCTCTTACAGGCTTGATCTCTAAATGGAGACCGAATAAGTACAAGAGGGATAGAGAGAGAGGGGCAGCTCAGCCCGAGGGAGAGAGAGGAAGGAAGGGTCCTTAGAAAGAGCAATCCCCCCTTTATTTATAGCTTGGAGAGGAGGGGACATAGTAGGTTTAGTCTGCCACATCTGACACCTACTCCTGCAAAGGACGATTAGGGAGTGAGCTCTCATGCTGTCTTAAATGCTGAGTTGACACAGTAGTGTTCCAGGGTACGATCTTGTGATATCTCTTTGAGCTGCTGTTCGACAAGGGGCTGCTGTTGAGCTGTTGTTCGACAAGGGGCTGCTGTTGAGCAGCTGTTCGGTAAGGGGTATTAGAGAAGGTTCTAACAATGCCCCTCAAGTAAGTTTGGATGCAAATATAAAAGAAAAATTTTAGAATGATTTGGAAGAGCTAATACAAGAGATATTTCAAGAGAAAAAATTATTCATCGAAGGAGATCTAAATGGACGCGTTGAAAGTGTTGTTGAGGAATTCAATGGCATTCATGATAGATATAGTATTGGAGAGATAAATAAGGAGGGTAAAACTATTTTAGAGTTTTCCCCAGCATATGATCTTGTAATTATTAATACTTTATTCAAGAAAAGAGATGAACGTCACTTGCAAGAATGGGCCTTCAAGAACTTTGATTGATTTTTTTCTTATAAGAAAATAAGATCGTTTAGATTGTAAAAATTATAAAATTATTTTAAGTGAATGTTTGACTATCCAACATCGATTAATAATTTTAGATTCTAAGATAAAGTATTAGAGAAGAAATAATAATCTGAAACACTATTCTAGAACTCGATAGTAAAATATAAAGAATGAGAATCGATGTATCTTTAAGAAGAAAACAGAGAAACTGATTTTATTTGGCTTATAATTGCTAACTGCATTCGTAAGGTGGTGAAGAATGTGTTGAAAGAATTCAAAAGAATGATTCGAAATAATAAAGATATTTGATGGTGAAAAGATGATGTACAAGAAAAAATTAAGGAAAAAAATTAGTTTAAAAACAAGAATAAGAATAACAAAAAATATAAAGTTGACTGACGAGAGTCTAAAAAAACAGTCGGCAATGTAAAAAATATGACTCTTGAGGATTTATATAAGCTAAACACTAAAGAAAGAGAAAGACAGATATATAGGATGACCAAAGCAAAGGATAAAAAAATTAAAAATTTGACTCAAGTAAAATGCATTAAGGATAAAGGTCAAGTGCTTTTTATAGAAGAAGATATTAAAGATAAATGGATAGGTTGCTCTCAACAGGTTCACAATGAAGAAAATACAATTGATTTTATTGAACTCAGCACAAAAAAAAGTAAATATTACTCTTACATTAGACGTATCAATAAGCTGAAGTCTAAAAAAATTTAAGAAAGATGAAGTATAAAAAAGCAGTAACATCAGATGACATTCTAATAGATGTTTAGAAGTGCTTGAGAGATGAAGTTTTTTGGTTTATTAGACTTAATATGATTTTGAAAGCTAAAGAGATGTCAAATGAATGGAAAAAGAGTATATTGGTACATATTTACAAGAATAAAGACAATGTACAGAATTGTGTCAATCATAGAAAAATTAAATTAATGAGTCATACTTTAAAATTTTGAGAAAGTGTGATCGAACATAGATTACGCCGTGATATTAAGGTATTAAAGAATCAGTTTGGTTTTATGTCAGGTAGATCTATTACGAAAATTATTTATTTATTGAGAAATTTAATGGAAAATTTTAAGGAGAGAAATGAAAACTTACATTTAGTTTTTATTGATTTGGAAAAAGCTTATGACAAAGTTTCAAGGGAAATACTTTGGAGAGTTTTAAAAAAAAAAGAATTTGTATTACTTAAATTCAAGTTATTAAAGACATGTATAAAAGAGTTGTTACTTGTGTTCGAACACAAGGAGGCCTGATTAAGAATTTTTCTATTACGATTGAATTACACCAAAGCTCAGCTTTAAGTTCATATCTTTTTTTTTATGGAAGTCTTAACTGACATATTCAAGATGTAGTACCTTGGTGTATATTCCTTGTAGATGATATTGTTCTTATTGATAAAACTAGGAGTCAAAGTGAAACTCGAGCTTTGGACGAATATTTTAAAATTTAAAGGTTTTCATCTCAGTATATCAAAAATTGAATATATGGAGTGCACATTTAGTCAAGAAAGAAGCACTTATATTGGTGATATGATAATTAGTAATCAAATTATCAAGAAGAGTGAGCGCTTTAGATATCTTGAATCAATTATATAAAATGATGGTGAAACAATTAATAACGTTATTAGCAGGATCCAAGTAGAATGGGTAAAATAAAAAAATGCTTTTGATGTGTTGTGCAATAGAAAAATTTCGTCCAAACTTAAGGGTAAATTTTATAAAACTATAGTAAGATCAGCGATGACATAATGTGTTGAATGCTGGCCTACAAAGAGAAAATAGACAAATAAAATAAATTTTATAGAAATAAGGATGCTAAGGTGGATGTGTGAGTATATATAAAAGGATAGAATAAGGAATGTGTATATTAACGAGAAAATTAGAATTGCACCAATTGAGGATAAACTTAGAGAAAATCAACTTAGATGGTTTGGATATGTAAATCGTAGGTCGATTGAATCCCTGGTTAGAAAAATAGAGTTATTGGATTTTGCCTATGTATAAAGAAGAAGAGGGGGACCAAAGAAGATATGGTAAAAAATTATAAGGAGTGATTTTACTCACTTAGACCTAGGTAAGAATTTGTTAATTGATAGAGTTTAGTGGAAACAAAGGATTCATGTAGCCAAGCCCACTTAGTGTTGTGAATTATTACTTGAGAACTACAATGACTTGGATACAATGAGGATGAATGTGCAAACAACACTTAAATAACTGAGAACAACTCAGAAAGATAAAGAAAGTGGAAAGAAACTGAAAAAGTTGTGAAAACCCAATAATCATGGACCAAGCTATTGTCTGTAGCTTAGATCATGTCATTTTCTTGAGGATCACAATTGACCCACCCTACCGGTTTGTTAAAATCTGTGCTTGCTTCTTGGATCCTTTCTTAGTACTTCCTCTTGACCGCACCATCTTCGTGTATTTTTACTTGAAGAAGAGTTCTTATTTTCTTTAAACTTTTATTGGAGATTTGAACTTGTTTATCAAGATAATCAACCAAAAGGAGGTTTCTGAATCCAATTGTCTCAATTATAAGTAAGGTAATATCTCTAACTGATTATACAATTATTTATTTATTTATTACTGATTATAGCTAATTATTTAGGAATCTGTATAGATTTAGAGTGGAAAATGTGTGGCATTCGAGAAGATAATAGTAGCATTGTGTCATGCAAAATTTCAGAAATTTATCAGGTTGAGTTGCTTGGTTTAAATCTATCCTTGAAGTGATGCCTTCTATCTGCTTTTAGGTAAATACATTGCGAATTTTCTTTTGGAACGCTTTAGTAAAAGGCCCTGCATAAGCTGCCTCAAATGCCTTGTCTTCCATGTCTATTTTAGAACTAGCTCTCCAAATTAGTCACTGCTTCCATGCAGAACTCGGCCTCATTGTTTATAGTCTCTATTTATATGATTTGCTAACGATTAACATTTTGTTTTATGTGTATAGAATCAATGGACCTCCATACTTTTGCTTACTGAAATATAATTATTGTTATAAATGAGGTGAATTCTTATGTCTGGATTTATTTACTTTTTAATGTTGAATGCTCATTTTACTCAGGAAAGAAGTTGGGTATGATGGCTGGAGATTAGATTTTGTTCGGGGATTCTGGGGTGGTTATGTCGGAGATTATCTGGAAGCCAGTGAACCTTATTTTGCTGTAGGTGAATATTGGGACTCTCTTAGCTACAAGTACGGTGAAATGGAATTTAATCAAGATGCACACAGGCAGAGAATTATAGATTGGATAAATGCTACAAATGGAACTGCTGGTGCCTTTGATGTTACCACAAAAGGAATCCTTCACACTGTATGATCTTGGCTCAGAATAATTGTTATGAACTTCTTTTTGTTCTGTGCTTAATCTCAAATTGTGTTTTGCCAATAAAGAGTGAAAATCATCATTCCTTCTTGTAATAATATGTTTCATGATAGCTTTGATGGATTATTTTGTAAAATTAGGTAGTCTTACCATTTGGTTTGGAACTTGTGGTTACGTTCATCCTAGAAAAAGAGAACCCTTTTAAGTTTTTGGTCCTTTTTGACTGTTATGTTTTATCAATTCTTCATGTATGTTAGAATAAAATCTCTAATTTAATATAAAAAAGAGAATCTTCCTAGGATTTAATCAATGAGAAAAGCCAAACACGCCACGTAATAATAATAATCAAGAAATAAAACAAGATGACACCAAAATTTACATAGTCTTCTTCCATGGGGAGAAGAGAAACCAAATATCCACTATAAATATCAAGTACAAATAATGACAAATAAATGAGAATCAAAGTCCTTTTACAATCTAGAAGGAGAAATAAGATAAATCTCATCAAAGAAGAAGATTTCAATCAAGATAGATAAGATGTCAACTGAAGACCTCCAAATAATCGCCAAGCCAAGCTTCCTTCACGTTAATCGGATTCACGTTATTTATCTTCATTTTTTAAAATTTCTCGTCTCTCTCTCTCTCTCTAAATTTTCTTTTTTTCTCTTCTCAATTGGCTACCTCCATATCAACCCCAAACCCCTTTATTAGAAAATAATATATATTAAATCAAGTATTTGATTTAATATATATCCAAAATACAACTGCCAATCATTCCAACAATTTTTTCATCTTTTTTTCAAAAAAATGTCCCAATCTTAAATTTTAAATTAAGTTCATGATAATATTAACAAATCCTTCTCCTTTTCTTGAATTCTTGATCTTGTTGAACAAAGCGGATATCAATCACCAAATCAGTAAACCTTCTCCTCTCCTACAACTTCAAAGGGCATTAGCCACTGCAAATACCAACCAAGTCCAAGCAAACCTTGAACTTGTCAAGCGGTATAAATTTAGTAAGCATGTTTGCAAGATTGTGTGTTGTATGAATCTTTAATATTGAATATCATCACATTCAATTTTCTCTCTAATAAAGTGATCTAACATCAATATGCTTAGTTCTTTCGTGATACAAATTGATATCAAAGTCAAGTTCTTGTTAAATTCTAAGAGATGACAGAAACTTCTAGAACAACTGCTACATCGAAGTCTTTTGGCACCACGAAATATGAGTTTGAGAAATTTGATGGCAACAATGATTTTAATGTTTGGAGGATCAAGATGCGAGCATGTTCAATCAAGGAAGGTTTTCTGAAGGCCTTAAAAGGTAAAGAACTTGGTGAACAAATGAGGAGAAAGAAGAGATTGATCGAAAGGCTCTCAGTTCGATTCAATTTGGGAGATGGAAGTTCTTTGAAATGTTGCCGATCAGGAAACTGCGAAGGACTTATGGAGAAGGTTCGAAGCCATATATATGACCAAGTCACTTACAAATAGGTTGTACTTAAAACAACAATTGTTTGCTTTCCGTATGAAAGAAGATACATCACTTCAAGAGCATTTGGATGCCTATAACAAAATTTTATTAGATCTCTCCAATATTGATGTGAAGATTGAAGAAAAAGATAAGGCTTTGATTTTGTTATGTTCTCTGCTTCAATCCTTTAAGCATTTGATAACAACCTTAATATATGGCAAAGAAATTATTAATCTAAAAGATGTGAATGCTTTTTTGTTATCAGATGATTTGAAAAAGAAAGCTCAAAGAGAGTCTCCTGGAGAGGAATTATTTATGAGAACAGGTAGAAGTAAAGAAAGAGCCTATAAGGAAGAGAGAGGCAGGTCAAAATCAAAACACAAGAAAAAGGGTAACTGCAATTACTGCAAAAAGCCTGGACACTGAAAATTTGAATGCAAATTTTTGCAAGTAAAGTTTAAAGAAAAAGGTGAAAAGAGGGTAAATCAAACTTTGAGGCAGTTTCTGTTGCTGAGAAGTGTTCAGATGAGTCTGATACAATTTTTATTGCTACAGTTTTTATTGCTGAGTGTTCAGATGAGTCTGAGGCAGTTTTGACAGTTGCAAATTGGTATGTTTCTTATACAGAGGATTGGTGATGCGGGACAATATGCAAAATACAATCTAAATTAGAGATCCGTAAATAATTCTAGCAGATGAGCATAAATTGATTCAGAAATATCTCTAATGATAATTATGTAATAACTAAGAAACTATAAATCCATGAAGCGAGTCAGAGCTAGGGATATGCAGTAGTGTAGTTATGCTTACAAAAAATAATACCCAACAGCAATTTATCACACAGTATAATTCCAGATTCACACGGGCGAGCAAATCAAATAGTCCCAATAACAAATACGACAACAAAATCTCACACGATTTTCAAAGCATTCAGTTGATGTTCGGGTTTACCTCGACAGGAGATTCCGGATCTCAAGGCAGAACTGCTGATACGCCGCGAACGATATTGTTGGCGGCTGGACCAGCGGGATCGAAGTTCGAGGTCTTGGACTGTTGTGTGCTAGAGCGTGAGTAATGACTGGTCGTACGCAATGTTGCTGTTAAACATCGTGCACGATGTGCAGTAGAAGACCAAAACAACGAGATCGATGTCCGAAGTCTTGAACGATGGCTGTGCTTGAGCGCGAGCAGTGAATGGTTGTGCACGATGTTGCAGAAGCAAACGTCATGAACGATGTTGAAGAGGTCAAGCCGGCGGGGTCGAGGTCTGAGGTTTCAAATGAAGGGGTGCCGGAACGCAAACTGGAACTGGTCGTGCACGAGATTGCAGAAGGCCAAATGACATACACGATGTTGCGGAAGGCTGCTGGTGTTGACTGCGGCGCGAGCGGAGCCCACAGGTGGGATCATTGCCTTCGCTAATGGCCGGAGGGCTGCCGGAGGCGACGACGGTGCGAGCGGAACCCACAGGCAAGCGCAGGCGGAGATCGCAGGGTGGCGCAAGACAGACAAAGGGAAACTGAATTTCTAGGCTTGGAAAATTGCAAAATGGGGCCTGGACTTTGCTTCGAGGGAGAAGAGTTGGGAAATACTTCAAATTCCTTCAAGGTATTTAAGGATTTTCACCCAAGGTCCCAACCATTCTCTTCACCGAGATGTAACACACAGTAATTCAAACACAAAATAATTTCGTTCCAGGATTAAGAACAAATAACAATAGTCCATGCCTTTATATAGGCCTATTACATTTGAATTTTAAAATGCGGAAATAAATGTTGAAATAAATGCGGGAATAAAAAGGATTACAATCATGCCAAATACGATTGTCTAAAAAAAGATGTAAATAAACAAAATCAGCCCAAAAATTAGAATATTCCCATTCAAATCAATAATTTTCAATCTACTGATCAGCCACCAATCATGTCTGCTGTCATATCTGCAGATATCAATCCTCCATCCAGATCGATGCCACGTGTTGAGATATCGAACGTCGAGTGTAGACCCTACCTGGAATAAATCGATTGTCCGATGTAGCCGCGTCCCCACCAATTGGATTCTTGATTCTGGTTATTACACCTCTTAGGGATTGGTTTACTACTTATAGGTCATTTTATTGTGGATGTTCTTATGGGCAATGATATAACTTGTAAGATAGTTGGAATAGGTTCAGTACAAATCAAAACTCATGATGGAGTTCTTTGGGTTGTTTAGATTCGAGCGGTTATAAATTCTCTGCAGAAAAAAGAGTTACATGTTTTCAAGGGAGCCATGGTAATGTTGAAGGCCAAGAAATTTGGTGATCTCTACTTCCTTCAGGGCAGCACAATAATTGTTGCAATTTCAGTTTCTTCTTCAGATGATGAAACTATATTATAGCATATGAGATTTGGACGCATATCAGAACGAGGTTTGTCAAAGTTAAGCAAAAGAGATTTGCTTTGTGGACAGAGGACTATTGTATTGGATTTCTGTGAGCATTGCATTCTGGGTAAATATCACAGGGTCAAGTTCTCTACAGCAATACATAGAACTAATGGTACTATGGAGTATATTCACTCTGATTTATGGGGACCTACTAGTGTCACTTTCAAGGGAAGATCAAGGTACATTTTAAACCTTATTGTTGACTATTTTAGAAAGGTCGAGGTATATATGCTTAAGTAAAAAAGTAGTGTGTTTAAAACTTTTAAGAATTAGAAGGCATTGATTGAAAAGTAGACAGAAAAGAAAATCAAGAAGTTGATGGCTGATAATGGTCTAGAGTCTTGTTATTTGGTAAATAAATCTCCATCTACTCCTGTTGGGCTCAAGACTCCAGAGAAGATTTGGTCCGGCCATCCTGCAGATTATTCAATACTTAGCTTATTTGGTTATCCAGTTTATGCATATACCAAAGATGGTAAGTTAGACCCAAGATCTTAGAAGTGTCTTTTTTGGATATGCTTCTGGGGTGAAGGGGTATATGCTTTGGTGTATTGATCCTAAGTCACTTGGATTTCTTATTAGTAGAAATGTAAAAATGATGAATCAATCATGTTTGAGAAACAATCAGAGCAGTTTGATGGTTTTGGAGGAGGTCAAAAACAATAGCAGATTGTTAGACTTCAGTTTGATAATGATCACATGGTGAGCTCATCACAACATCCAACAGAAATTGGACATCAGTAGGAGATAATGCCACAACAACAATAGCAAAAAACTCGTGTCTGAAAGACAAAAAAAGACAGATTCATGCACATAAAAAGTATGTTTTTGATGATTTAACTTGCTCTCATATGGTTGCTTTTGCTTTGAGTGTTGCAGAGTCTATCAGTTATGAAGAACCATCTACTTATGATGAAGCGGTTAAAGGAAAAGATGCTCAACAGTGGACTAATGCTATGGTAGAAGAATTTGAATATCTACAAAAGAATCAAACATGGAAATTGGTGAAGCTTCCTCAAGAGAAGAGAGCTATTGGCTTCAAGTGGGTTTATAAAATAAAAGAAGAATCTCTAGGAAATGAAGGTGTAAAATACAAAGTGCGATTGGTTGCGAAGGGCTATAATCAGAAACCAGTTGACTTCAATGAAGTGTTCCTCCAGTTGTCAACTGTGAAGCACTGATAATTTGTGAAGCACTGATAATTTGTGAAGCCTAACGTTTCTATATCAGATGTCAATACCATGCAATACTCCACTAATATGTATTCGATATGTCACGTGATATATCAATTTTTATTTTTATTTTAAAAATTCAACACTTACACGATACTTATCCGATATTTTCTGATACTTCTAATTAGAAAAAAAAATATTAGAACAATCAATTCAGCCCACATGATAAAAGATAAAAAAATAGTTTATACATAAAACACAACTCATGTATAGATTTAAATATTAAAAATGAGATATATACTGGGCTATGCAATTGGGATTGCAGAAAGTTTTATACTCGTCGATTGTAGAAAGAGATTTGGTATTCGCAAGCAGCTGCGCCATCTATTTTAGCAAATATTTTTCAGTGATCTTACAGATACTAGTAATATTTTATTTTTTTTAACTTAACCGATATTGTCTTTACTTCTATTAGACGATCACATTTTTTTTACTTGATCAAGCTTATATTGCGAAAAGGATAAAATTTTGATCTTTTTATTCTATCTATTTATTTATTCAGAGACTCAAAAAGAGTACATAAATCTACTTTAATCAGGTCAGTATATTTGGGTTTATGTTATAGCATCTATATTATTAACTGTATTTTATTTGTATTGAGTTGATTGATTTGGGTCAGATTTAAATTGAAATTGAAACTAATCTATTGATATATATTTAAACTCTTATTTCATTTAAATAATCTAATATGTTGGAAAGCAATTAAACAAATTTTATGATATTATTTTAAAAGATAAATTATATTCGGGCCTTTGAGGTAGGTCACTAAGTTCACGTAGGTCCGTGAAATCTTAAACATGCTCTTTGGGTCCTAAATCCTAGCAATATTGGTCATTTAATTCTATCCAACTTACAAATTGTTCAATTTGTTCCATTTTAACGCATTTCATTAAAAAATGTCAAAATAAATATGTTAAATGACTTATTGCCTCCTCTCTCTCTCTCTCTCTCTCTCTCTCTCCTGTGCATGCTGCGCGCTGTTGCCATGCATGCGTGCAGCTGCATGTTGGCCTGTTGGCCCTGTGAGCGAGCATAGCGGGCGTGCACACTGAGATGGCACGCAGCCACCATGCATGCGTACCGGCTGTCCACATGCGCAGGTGAAGATAGAGAGAGTGGATGGAGGGTATTTGTGTCTTTTCATTGTTATGTGACGATCACAATGACGGGAGGGTCTAGACGAGCAAAATCTACAAATAAAAGGACCCAGTGAGCACGTTTAAGATTTTATGGACCTGCGTGAACTCAGTGGCCAACTTAGGATCCTGAGTGTAATTTACCCTATTTTAAATTTAATAGTTGTTAAAGGATATTTTTATTTTTTCAAGTTAAATTATCCATAATATTGCTTTTATTGATATCAAATGTAGTTAATTTGAAGAAAATTTAAAAATTGTTTTTGAAATTTATTGAAGAAGAGATTTATACGTAGCAACCACCAGGATTTGAAGTTTATGGGAAAGAAGATCATGTATGTCTACTAAAGAGATTTTTGTATGACCTAAAGCAGTAACCTAAGCAGTGGTACAAGGAATTTGATAGTTTTATGTTTAGTAATGAGTTTTGTAGATGCCCATATAATAGTTGTGTTTATCACATGAAAGTTTCAGGTGAATCCTTTATTATTTCTTTACTGCTTTATGTTGATATTTTGATAGCAGCTAGACATATCTTTGATGTGTAGAAACTAAAACATGAGTTAGGTACTGCATTCGATATGAAGGATTTAGGAAGTGCAAAGAAAATACTTGGAATGGAAATGATTAGAAACAGAAAGGCTGACATATTATTTCTTTCACAAAAGAAATATATTGAGAAAGTTTTGGAAAAATATGGTATGCAGAATGTTAAACCTATTAGTTCTCATTAGTTAATCATTTCATTTGTCAGCAGCATTGTCTCCTTAGTCAGCAAAAGAGGAGAAGCATATGATTAGTGTGCCTTATGCAAGTGTAGTGGAGAGTGTTATGGATGCTATGGTGTGCATTCATCTTGATATTTCACATGCTGTCAGTATTATTAGCAAATCCATGGATAAGCCTGATAAGGCTCATTGGGAAGCAGTGAAATGGGTTCTAAGGTATTTGAGAGGTATTATAGATTTTGGTTTGTTATATGGCAGGAGATGATAGTGTTGTTAGTTTTACTGATTCATATTATACTTGTGATTTGGATAGAAGAAGGTTTCAAACAGGATATGTATTTACTCTCGTTTATTGTGCGATTAGTTGGAAGGTTTTTCTACAACATACTGTGGCTTTATTTACTACTGAAGCAGAGTATATGGCACTTGTTGAAGCAACTAAGTTATTTAATTGAGAGGTTTAGTTGAAGATTTGAGATTGAACCAGGATCAATCAGTTATTTACTGTGACAATCAGAGTGCTTTGCATCTTGCTCGAGACCAGATGTATGACAAAAGTACTCAGCATTGTCCCACATTGGATATTCAACACAAGTTGTGATTTTAGTATACAATTGATGACTCTTACCTATTAGCCTATGCTTTTGGGTTAATAGATATTCACCAACAGTATATTGGGCTTAACTTAGGCTCCCTCATGGTAATTCCCCTTGACAAGTGGTATCAGAGCTGATGGTTCAGGTGAGCCTTCAGTGGATCAAGTGGTTCATGCGGATTGTGCTCTCATGGGTCTTGCCTTCTCTACTATGGTTGAGAAAGTATGAGAGCAAGTGGCTTCCACTGTAGCTTCAGGTGGTTGAGTGGGCTCTTACGAAGCATGTACTTAAATGGCTCATTGGATAAAAAATGTCCAATATTGATGGATTCATATATGAGGGGGAGATTTGTTGAGATGCACATGAAGAATTATACCACATTAGATATTAAATACAAGTTGTGACATTAATATACAATTGATGACCTTTACCTATTGACTTAAGCTTTTGGGTTAATAGATATCACCAATTGTATATTGGTCCCAATTTGGGCTCCCTTGTGGTAATTCCCCTATCAGTATATTAGAAAATTCTTTGTATTTTGTCATTTGAAGTGATGGTATGTTATTTCTAGTTTGACTTAAATTTGACTAGAAGTAGCCCTTTCTCGGTTTGCTTTTCTCTTGTTCACAGTTACAAATGTTAGGAGTAAAATGTACGAATTTTCATAGAATTTCAGAAAATTATAGTGCTATGTGATAGTTTATCCCAGCGAGATTTGCTTTGTATTGGTTGATAAATTTCAGAAACGGGTACCTTTTTCTATCGTTCATTAAGAATTGCTATTCTAACCTTTACTGGGGTGTGAAGGTTTGCATGTATGTCATGATGATGCCAGATACACTCTCCAATCAGCTTATCTCCCTATAAGCATGGAGTTAGTTACATTTGCATGTTACAGTTGTTTTATCATCCCAAGTACCAAGTGAATGACACCATCACTTAGCATCATTTTATTTCCTGTCAGTTTTTGTGCTTCAATCATCAATTTTATGCTTGGTAGTTTGTTCGAAGCATGTTGAAAAATTGGCTGACTTAAGAGCTAATCAGCATCTCCTTGTAATAGGCCTTGGAAAAATGCGAGTATTGGCGCTTATCTGATGAGAAAGGAAAGCCAGCTGGTGTAGTTGGCTGGTGGCCATCTCGTGCAGTTACATTTATTGAGAACCATGATACTGGTTCTACTCAGGTAAATTAACCATCATCTTTTCTGCTCTTCAGAGCTTATAGTGTAAGAGTATGATTCATGATTCAGTTGTCGAAATTCGCCATTTGATAGAAGATGATGGTTAAAACACACGTTCATGTTGAAGTTCTGTCTTCTTCTTTTGCCCATTTCATTGTTTTAGCTGACTTTAGAAAAGATGTATTTTATCTGCTTAGTAGAGTGTGCTCGAGGCTTCCATGTGAACAACTTTAAGTACATTAGCTGTTCAGAGCTTATGCTCTATGAATTTGTGGTGGGGACACCACAATCGACCGTCGATTCATTCCTGGTAGAGTTTATCGTTGACAGTCAAGATCTAGCCACACTGCTTCGATCTGAATCAACTGACTATCAGGATAGATTTGGAAAGATGGATGCTGCGCATTGCTGACTCGGTGGATTGGAAATTTCTTCATTCATTTTGATTGATTGGAGATTCTATTTTGGACTAGTTTTATTTCCGACATTTATTCTGTATTAGTTATTTTTATTTCTGTGATTGTTATTTTAGGCATGTTATTTGATATTTTCTCATTTGTGTGAGAAAATTATTACATTATATATTTTTTCTTATTGAGTCAATTTATACGAAGGTCTACATAAACTTCTCCCTGTTATTTTTATTTCGGTAATACTCAATGAATATTATTTGCCTTCTCCCTTGGGACTGTTGATTCTGGAATGAATCGATATCCCGGATAGGGAAGGGCTTGGGCCTTGGGTGAGAATCCCTAAACCCCATATTGCTCAAGTTCTTTTCAACTGATTCGACTTACCATTCTCCGCTTTGTCTCCCACTCATCATCCCTTTCGCTTTGTGTCATCGCTAACCAGAGGTGACGATGTCTTCACCAGCCGACGCATCCATATTACCGTCACCGGTCGCATTGTCGCTCGTGCGCATCACCCGATTGACGCACTTACGTCGTCTCTCCATCGGGTGCGCCAATAGCTTCGACGACGCGCTCATGCTTGTTCCGCTCGACGCTCAAGGAAGGGCTCTACTCGACATGCCCACGCTGCCTCTTCTGACTCGCCAGTGCAGCGTCCCTCGATGTGTCCGCACAGCTCCAAGAGTTCCGTGCACCCCTGCCGCGCGCGCCTGCTCCCTTGTCGTGCACCCGCAATTGCTCCACTTGCCTGTGACACAACCACAAGAGCTCTAAGTTTTCAAAATTACACACAAGTCTCTGAATTTTTTGGCTCAGGTACGAATTTCAATAAAACTATTAATCTGATTGAATCAAATATTCTTGATCTTTCTGCTCGCTTGAGATTTGTTTGAGTTTATTCTGTATGTGCGATTTATCATTGTTGTGTGCAATTTAATTATTGTTAATTAAATATTGTAAGGACCTGCAATCATGTTATCTTATTGCTGATTCGAATCAAGCTTTAATCTGAGTTGATAATTTTTCAATTATCTTCGATCTGATTTTTTTTTAATTCTAAAATAAATTAGTTTTGCGGGTTTAATTAATGGGTTTAATTAATTTCTCAGTCATTACAAAATCAAGTCCTGAAATTTAGCATTGATTTGTGAATATTCTGGTTTATATAATTTATTGATCTCTAAATTATATCATCATTCATCTGTCTTACACCAAATTTGGTATCAGATTTTTAGGTCAGATTAGGGCATATTCGCATCTGCATGATTTAGATCATATTTTTTTTATTGCATTCGCACTCGTTTTGGTTCCGAATATTCTATTTTTGACCCCAAACTAACTGGTGGCATGGATCCCAAGCTTCAAAGAGCGTTAGCTGAGATTATAACTAGATTAGATCGTATGGACTATAAAATAGATCGACTTGAGGGCCAAAATAATCAATTGAAATCGAACAATCTAGGCAAAATTATGGGCCTAAGAGAACAGAGCTTAACCCTATGGGCTATCAGATGCAAGAGTCACGTGAGCTAGAAGAAAATAACTGGCGTGGCATGAAAGTAGAGGCCCCTACCTTTGACAATCATCTAGACTCAAAGACTTACTTAGATTAGAAAGCTGACATTGACCATTATTATGGATGGTATGACATGTCGGAAAATCAAAAGGTTAGATTCGCGAAGATGAAGCTCACTATGCAAGCCAAGCTCTACATAAATAATGTTGAGTGAATCTTGCAACACGGTCGACAAGAATCTATTGGATCGTGGGATGAGCTTAAAGCAAAATTTAGAAAGAAATATGTCTCCATCTCATATCAGCATCATCTATTAGATCAATGACAGAGGCTGACTCAAGGCAATAAGACTGTTGCTGAATATATTGCAAAGTTCGATGAATTTCTTATGCAATGTAGTGTTCATGAGGATCCAGAAGTCGCATATTCTAGATTCTGATCTGGACTTCAGGGCAACTTACAGCGCGAAATTTTTGTGAGATAAATCCCAACCCTTGAGAAGTTTATCAAGTTGCTCAAGATCTAGAGAGGTATCAAAGGCTGATCATATTACGTAAAGTTGATCCGCGCTCAACTGTAGCTCCTACAAGGTCCACTCCTTCGGGGACAAAGCCAGTTAACGGCTCACCAGCCACTAGCCGGCCTTTTGCCACTGACAAAGGCAAGACTGTTATTCAAAAAACCTCTCATAGTGGCGGTAATTGATCTATACACTGTTTCAGGTGTCAGGGAATCGGTCACATGGCATCCAAATGTCCTACATGAACGTTGATCATAGAGCAGGATGATAATTCTCCAGCCTATGTGGATGACCCACCCACCTATATGGCTGATTAGGCACTTGTTGGCAATTTGAGGATCCCGAATATGAAACTTTAGGATATATTGGATTTACTTATGAGTCGGAATCTCATAGTGATCCTAGAATCGAGGTTATCAGATGTGCTCTGAGCCAACCCAAGGAGAGTGTTGATTGGCATAGAACTTCCATTTTTTACACTTACATAAAAATTAACGAAAAGATGTGTAAAATTATCGTTGATAGTGAAAGTTGTGTGAATGTAATCACCACAGCTACTTTGTCCAGGGTTGGTCTAATTCCTGAGAGTCATCTCAATCCATATAAAGTATCCTGAATGAATAATGCCTCTTCCTTGGAGGTTACACAGCGATGCTTAGTTTTAATTCAATTCAACTCCTATTAGGATAAAGCTTGGTGTGATGTCCTACTAATGGAAGTTGGTAGCATCATCTTGGATAGACCTTAGTTGTATGATTTGGATGTTACTCTTCGAGGATGATCCAATTCCTCTGTGTTCACTTATAAAGGTGACAAGATCGTGATAGGTCCTTCCCCTCTTAAGGCCATTAGCAAGAAAGAAATTTCAAGCAAAAAAGAAGCCTCAAAGAAGAAAGACCTTCATTTGATTAGCGCTCGAGAGTTCAAGAAGCAAGTGGATGAAACTTCTTAAATTTGGACTGTTGCTATTAAGGAAGTAAAAAAAAGTGATCCGGTTGAACTCCCACCAAAAGTAGTTCCTACACTTAAATAATATGCTGACGTGTTTCTGAAAAATCTTTCAGACCACTTACCCCCGATGCGTGATATCCAGTACGCGATCGATCTCGTGCCTGGACGCTACCAAATCTTCCACACTATCGCTTGAATCTCATTGAACATGTAGAGTTAAAAAGGCAAGTAAATGAACTGCTCCAGAAGAGATTCATTTGAGAAAGCCTTAGCCTTTGCGTTGTTCCAGCTCTTCTGACTTTGAAGAAAGACGGATTGTGGAGGATGTGCGTAGATAGTCGAGTCATTAATAGAATTATTGTCAAGTATCACTTTCTTATCCCTCGCCTGGATGATATGCTTGATATAATGGCCGGAGCCAATTGATCTAGCAACTATCATCAAGTTCGAATTCGTCTCGAGGATGAGAGAAAGACAGTCTTCAAGACGATGGCTTATATGTGTGGTTGGTGATGCCCTTTGGGTTATTAAACGCTGACACCTTTATGAGACTGATGACTCAAATCCTACGATCATTTATTAGCATCTTTGTCGTATTCTACTTCGATGACATCTTGATCTATAGCAGGACTAGGAAAGAATATGTTATACACTTATCTCAAATTTGTCAAGCTCTTAGGAAAGATAGCTTATATCCAAATTTAAAGAAATGAGCATTTATGACTGATCGAGTTATCTTTCTAGGCATCATAGTATCGTCTAAGGGTGTAGTTGCTGATCCTAAAAAGGTTTGTCATAATTATTTGGCCAGTTCCTCAGAGCATTCATGACATACCTTCAGGGACTGCGACTTTCTATCGTAAATTTATTCTTGGGTTTAATACCATCGTAGCTCCAATTACCGACTATATTCGAAAAGGGTCATTCGAATGAACAAAAGCTGCTGCAAAATGCGATGCTTCAAGAGTTGACATTGATGGTGTACTATCCCAAAAAAATCACCCTGTTACTTTCTTTAGTGAGAAATTGAACGAAGCTAAGTAGAAGTATTCCACTTACGATAAAGAGTTCTATGCTGTCATGCAAGCTTTAAGGTATTGGTGACATTTATCTCTTACCTCAAGAATTCATTCTGTTCTCTGATCATGAAGCCTTAAAATACCTAAATTCACAAAAAAAGTCGAATTCAATGCACGCGAAGTGAGTCGAATTCTTGCAAGAGTATACCTTTGTACTTAAACATAAAGCAAGAATTGAAAATAAAATCACAGACGCTTTGAGTTGTCGAGTCTCACTCTTATCTACTACTAGTGTCAAGGATTGTCCTGACTTTGGAGTCATCTATGCTGCTGTGAAGGAAGGACAATCTAAGGAGTTCACTGACTTCTTAACTTAGAATGGCTACCTTTTTCGTGGTCATAGACTCTACCTCCCACTAACATCCTTTAGAGGCTTCCTTATTTGGGACTGGATTAGCTAGTCACTTTAGCCGAAATAAAACGATTGAAGCCTTAGAGAACCAATTTTACTGGCCAAGCCTCAAGAGGGATGTTGCGCGTATAGTTGGTCAGTGTAGAACCTGTGGTGTTGCGAAACAACAAAAACAAAACACTGGACTTTACACGCCTCTATATATATCTGATCGTCCTTGGCAAGATCTTAGCATAAATTTTATTCTAGGATTACCTAAGACTACTGATAAGCATGATTCCATTTGTGTTGTGATTGATAGATTTTTCAAGATGACAGATTTTCTCCTTTGTTCTAAAACATCAGATGCCTCTAGGATCACCTGTTTGTTTTTCGATGAGGTAGTCAAACTGCATGGATTGAGAAAATCAGTGGTGTCTGATCGAGACACTAAGTTTACCAGTTATTTTTGGAAAATCCTGTGGCACATCCTTGGCACAAAACTTAAATTTTTCACAGCCTTTCACCCTCAAACTGATGAACAAACAGAAATAATTAATAGAAACTTAGGAAACCTGCTACGTTATTTGGTGGGAGAAATAAAAGAAATTTGGAGCTTGTCTTATCTCATGCTAAGTTTGCATACAAGAATTCTGTCAATAGGTTTGTAGGCATGAGCCCATTCAAAATTGTACGTAGTAGAGTTCCGATAGATCTCATTCTATTACCTTTGCATGCTAGAATGTTTGAGTCTGCTGAATCATTTGCACATCATATTAGGGAACTGCATAAAGAGATTAGTAAAAAAATAAGTTCCAGCAATAACACTTATAAAAAATTAGCAGATCGTCACAAAAGATTGCAGGAATTTTCAGAAGGGGATTATGTGATGATTTGGGTTTGACCCGAGTGGTTCTCATCTGGAACTGTTAAGAAATTACAAGCTCGCGGAGCTGGTACTTTTAAAATTTTAAAGGAAATTAGTTCGAATGCGTATGCTGTTGATTTACCAGAAAGTATGGTATCTAACTCAACCTTCAATATCTCAGATTTTGTGGCATACAAGGAGCCAACAATAATACCCAGTAATCCGTTTGAGTCTTCATTGCTCATTGAGAGTGTACCCTTATCGAGTGTCCATCAGCCAAATCCACTTATAAACAGAAACAAATATAGCAAATTCTTGATGAGCAAATAATTTTCACAAGAAATCGAGAATACCGGCGTTATTTTGGTTCGTTGGAAGGGTTTACTTCCGTCCAAGGATTCGTGAATTACTAAAGATGAGCTGCAGAGACTTGATCCAGATTTGCTAGAGAGATATCATAGTGAAAAAGACCCCTACTCGACATAGTCGAGTCTTTCTCACCCGGGGAGAGTTGGTGGGGACACCACAATCAACCGTCTCGATTCATTCCTGACAGAGTTTATCATTGACGTCCGAGATTTAGCTACTATTTTGATCTGGATCGACTGACTATCAGGAAAGATATGAAAAAATGGATGTTGCAGATTGCTGACTCGGTGAATTAGAAACTTTCTCATTCTTTCTGATTGATTGGAGATTTCATTTTGGGTTGATTTTATTTTCAACATTTATTCTGTATTAGTTATTTCTATTTCTGTGATTGTTATTTTAGGCATATTATCTAGTATTTTCTCAATTGTGTGAGGAAATTATTACATTATGTATTTTTTTTATTGAGTCAGTTTGTATGAAGGTCTATATAAACGTCTCTCTGTTATTCTTATTTTGGTAACGCTAAATGAATATTATTTGTCTTCTCCCTTGGGATTGTTGATTCTAGAATGAATTGATATCCTGAATTGGGAAGGGCTTAGGCCTCGGGTGAGAATCCCTAAACTCCATCCAATTGCTCAAGTTCTTTTCATCTGATTTGATTTACCATTCTCCACTTTAACTCCCACTCATCATCCATTTTGCCTGCTTGTGTGTTGTGTCATCCCTAGCCAGAGGTGACCGCGTCTTCACCAGCCGACGCATCCAAGTCACCATCACCGGTCGCATCGTCGCCCGCTCACGTCACCCAACTGACGCACTTACGTCTTCTCTCCATCAGGTGCTCCAACAACTTCGACGATGCGCTCACACTTATTCCGCTTGACGCGCACGAAACGGCTCTACTCGACACGCCCAAGCCGCCTCGCATGACACACTCGGGCAACCTCGCCCGATGTGCCCACACAACTCCGTGCATGCCCCTCTCCCCAGCGCGCCCGCGCCGCGCGCACCCTTGTCCACCCAGCGCGCTCGCTCCCTGCGTGCCCACTCCCTGCGCGCCCGCGCCCCGCGCGTCCACGGGCCACACCCGAGAACTCTAAGTTTTCAAAATTACACACAGGTCTCTGAATATCTTGGCCTAGTTACAAATTTCAATAAAGCTATTAATTTGGTTAAATCGAATATTCTGGATCTTTCTGCTCACTTGAGATTTTTTCGAGTTTGTTTCCCCTGTGCGATCTCTCATTATCGAGTGCAATTTAATTATTATTAGTTAAATATTGTGAGGACCTGTAATCCTGTTATCCTATTTCTGATTTGTTGAAAACTGAATTGAGCTCTAATCTGAGTTGGTAATTTTTCCAATTACCTTTGATCTATTTTATTTAAAATTCTAAAAGAAATTGATTTTGCGTGTTTAATTAATTTCTCAGTCATTACAAAATCTAGTCCTAAAATTTTAGCAGTAATTTGTGAATATTCTGCTATATAAAATTTGTTGATTTCTAAATTGCTTCATCATTCATTTGTCCTGCACCAATTTGATTCAGCTGTCAAAGTGCTTCCACTTGTTGGAAGAAGGTTTTAAGTACACTTGCAGTCTCTAGTTTCTTCCTTCTTCCTTACCAGTTGATCTTTATTTCTTCTGTTGTAGTAGGACATTTACATTATGCTTAAAAATTTTCCCATGAAAATATATCATTTAGGAACATAGAAACTAGGTTTTCTTATTTTCTTCAAACTTTTCCTACAATGTTTGTGTCCATGCTTCTACTGCTTCCCTTGTGCTACTCTGTGCAACTACTGCAAATAAATCCTTAGGAATTTGCAATTTTGCAGTTATTTCACATTTATAAGTTATCTGCAGGGTCATTGGAGATTTCCGTCAGGCAAGGAAATGCAGGGCTATGCATACATTTTGACACATCCTGGCACACCAGCAGTCTTTTATGACCACATTTTCTCTCATTATCAGCAAGAAATCTCCAAACTGATTTCTGTCAGGCGGAGATGCAATATCCATTGCCGGAGCATGGTAAGTTGTCGTTGACCCGAATTCAGGTTTCACCTTACTGTTTTTTTAGAATAATGCCGCCCCATTATTACAAAGACTGAAACAAGGAAAAAGATTTCGACTTCTTTACCTATGTTGATGTGGGCGTATATATAACATCATTCTTACGGATGACGATGTCTACTATTTTCGAGGAGCTCAATTTTGGGATTGAACTATCTTACGTTTGCGCATTACGTTCATTTGGTGCAAGATGGGAACTACGGTTTATGTAAACTGAGCCTATTTTGGAACTTATAGGTCATGCCTCATGCTTAGACTTCATTTCTAATTCAGTTTGTATACCTGGCAAGGCATGTACCCTTTTGACTGATTTCTAGGACCTGAATCCTAAAAGGTTTCTCGGTAAACCGCCACCTTGGTGGACTAACTAGTTATTTATCAGGTGGATCCATACAAGAATATATGATCTATTCCATCGACTAGTTTAGATTCTTTCGTGTGAGCTTGTATATTTGTTTGTCTTTATCTTCTCTTACTGAAGAAGGACCATGATATATGATGGTGTCCACATTTCTTAGTAGGTTCTCTAGTGGTTGTGGATGTAGTTTGATGGTGTAATCATCAAATTAGTTTAAAGGGAGACTTACATATAGAACATGAAATTCTATTAGTATTATGTGTTTACTCAAATGCTTTAAACATTGCATATATCACACCCAATTCCTTTAATATTACGCATTTCACCTAAATTCGCCCAAATTCATATATCTTTTAAGATTTGTCACAGTAAATATTTAAAAGTTTACATCTCAATTGATACGTTTTGGATGTATTATATATAACATAATCAAAAATCGCTTTGACAGAGCTGAAAATGAATGTAATTTTTAGAATTGGATGTGAAACGTGCAATTTTTGAAAAATTTAGGTGAAATATGTAATTTCAATAGAATTTTATGTCTATATAAATCTCCTTAGTTTAAAATTTAATAGAAATTTCTAAATGTCTAGTCTCCTGTCCATTTAGTGTCTCTTTTATTTGGTAGTTGTCTCAATTTAGCTCGTTGTTGGGTGTCTAATTTATCTTTATTTAATCTTTTTATTAGCATTATCTTTATTATCATCACTCAAAACTAGTGATCATTTATTCATATATACATTGCATTAGCATGATCTTCACACATATTTCATATGATGCTAGTGATAGGATTGATACTATAATGGACCTACACTGGAGATTTGTTGAGTATTGTGAGGGATATTATATCATAAATAATTTTCTTTGTTTGAAACCCACAAGAAAGTTGCAAGGAAAATAGAAATTTTCAAGGCTCTTAGGAACGAGAATAATAATGTAGTTTTGACTTTGTATGGAGAAACTCTTCCTAACACTTTATCTCTACTTTCTTCCTTCATCTCCATGATATATATATATATATATATATATATATATATATATATATATATATATATATATATATATATATATATATACACACACATATATATATGTGTGTGTGTGTATATATACACACACACATATATATATATATACTTATTACACCACCTTATATTTTCTCCACTCTATTCATCCAGTCTACAGTGCTGATTAACTCAAACCTGTCTTCAATCCCCATCAATTTAGGTTCTCAACCCACTGATCCCTTGAGTGTCATCCATTTGTAGAGTGCTATGTCTTCTACTACCTCCATTACATGGACATACCACCAATTCACTATTTCAGAGATCGTACTTGGCTTGGGAAGATATGTGCAATCTTCACAGATTTTCAAGCGGATGGATATATTTTTTATGTTGGCCAGTTTTTTTGCAATATTTCATAGTTTATATATGAGTGCATCTATGACATCATTTGTACTGCTATTGGAGGAGCTCAATTTTGGGCTAGAACTATCTTACAATTGTGCATATACGTTTAGTTGATGCATGATGGGAACTTTGGTTTAAACAAATTAAGCTTATCTTGGAACTTACAAGTTCTGAAGAAGAAGACACCTTAGTGTTATGTGAAATCTATGCATTATTTGGAATATATGAAACCAGAGTATTATTTGGAATTTTGGCAACTTTGAGTATATGGCTGATATAATCTTGAGTACTATTTTGGCACTGTTTGGCGTGGAATAATGGAGAAATGATGAGGGCATTATGGTCATTTGGTTTTCCAATATTGCTGCCCTAACCTTATGCACCACCGCCCCTTTGAAGCCTGCTCTGATATTCAGGAAACCGTTGGATCTGAGCCTATCCATGGTTTAAATGGAGCCACATGGCGTACATCTGAAAGTTCAATCCAACAGATCTCAGCTGTTCAACCTCTGATTGATCTAATGGCCCAGGTTGCACCATAGGTTTGTTATGGCCTATTTCTCAGTATTTAATGGAAAACTTAGATGGTTTTGAAGATTTTGGATGATTTTTCACCAATTTCATGTGGAGACTTTGCTAGCCTTTGGAAGGGATCCAACCTAGCACGCGGCGAGGAAGAGGGGATCGATTCGTCGTTCCTTCGGATTTGAGGCACTCTCGCTAGGAGCAAGCGTATGATTTGAGTTTATTATTTTATTTTATATGTATTTTCTCTTTCTTCTTTGTTTATTTCATAATTTA
>JAEMOT010001087.1:45519-139930 GCA_019297695.1 Apostasia ramifera | reverse complement strand
TATATATATATATATATAAACAACCTTTCAAATCTTAGAGATTGTTGACATGTGGCTCCAGCGCTGCATCACAGCCATACACGTGGCACTTGGCTACTAACTTTATGATTATTATTCTTGCAGATCCCAAACCTTGTCCACGATGTTTGGGTTACAGCTCACAAACTTCGTCCACGATGTTTCCAGCTCTCCCAGCCACATTGGGCACAACGTTTCCCAGCTTTCCCCAAACATCAATGATGATATTTTTCAGCTATACCTATCGCTGTCAGCATGCTCTGGCCGCACCGTTTCCAATGCAGCATGCTTTTTCCAATCACGCAAACCAAGGGCCCGCATGCTTCAGCCATCACGGACCCCAAAAAGACAAGCTCTTCACCCTTTGTTTCCAACCCCTCCAGTGGTCGATAGCGGTGGGACCACCAGCGTGAGCTCAGCATTATTTATACTTTTCCCCCTTCGGAAAACCCGGGCAGAGCTCTCCTTCCACTCGCCTATAAATACCCTTGAACAAAGCTTCAGGAGAAAAAGGAGAAGAGGAGCACTCTCATCTTTCCACCGTACTTGTATTAGAGCTTAAATTAAGAAAGGTCTCCCTCTCTCTGGCTCCCTCTTCTAACAATTGTACCGGCTTTGACAGCCATTTTTTCTTTCTTTCTAGTGAAATCACCAGGCCACCCAGTGGATGTAGGGGATTCCCTCCTTGAACCACCTTAAATCTCTATGTATTGCTCTGGATCTCTCATCTAAGCCTCAACCAGCAGATTTCAGCTCTGTGCGTGCCGTCGTCTTTCGGGGCTCTCTCTTCTTTTCTCTCTATCTTTTGGGACCCCTGTGTCCTACGTCAACAGAGACCAACAAGCATATCTTTTTTTTTTTTTTTATAACCGACCCTTAAATTATTTTATTGAAAAAAATATTTGAACTGAATTTTATGTCTGATATAAACAACAAATAGATGCTTTCAAAAAAAACTTTTTTAACCTAATTAAAACTTTAATTTAATCAAATTACTAACCAACCTTAAACTTTATATAAGTTAGAAACAAAAAAGCTAAAATCACGTAATTTTAGAGAAAAAAAAATCTTATAATTAAGAAGTATTCTCATATTTATGAAAGATTTATAAGAATATTTAAAAACTTTTATGGTATATAATTCTTCATAATTAATTAAATATTTCCTATCAAATTCAATCAACCTCGTCATATATTTTATAAAGAATTCGTCCAACGGAAACAAAATTTGAAAGTCAGAAACTTAAATTTAAAATCAACATTTTATGAATTAATATTCAAAATTATTAGTACCTTTAAGCAATTTATCATATAAGAAAATATTAATATAAAAAATTGTATATATTTTTTACAAGATTTTTATCTTTTATTCTGCTATTATTATTATTATTATTATTATTATTATTATTATTATTATTATTATTATTATTGTTATTATTATTATTATTATTATTATTATTATTATATTAAAACGAGATCAGTAAAAAGAAGCAAAGCACTTTTATCAAAAGAACATTATTTATTAAATTAGGAAAAATCTAATTATTTATTAAAATAAATTTTAACTATTTATTATTATAAAGAGTGATATTTATAATTATATATTTAAAATATAAAATGATAAATATAAATATTTGATTTTGAGAATAAAATAAGTAAAAAAGCTGAAGGAGGACGTAAATTTCTCAAGCAAAAAGCATTCGTAGGGCATTACATGTGCCCACAAAATAATACCGCATAGAAATCCTTGTGCAGGTTTTTGTACGGGCAGCGCATCTGAAAATTGCAAATTTTCCTCAAAATCCGTGCGCTATAGTCCACCGTTTTCGAGGGTCGCATATAATAAATTATGCGGAAAGTCGCTTAAAACATTAATGAACATGTTTATGCGCCGCTATTACTGTAGAGTGCTGAGGCGTGTGCTTAAATTATGCTGACGCTGGAATTTTTTTTTTTTTTTGAGGAACATTTTAGTCATTTAATAAGATTCTTTCTTTTTGATCATTTAAGGAGATTCAAACCTTAATAAAAAATATATTTAAATGGCTCTTAATTTTAAATATCTTATTAGAAATTTCAACGAAATTTTATGGATATTTAAAGGATAAATATTATTTAAGTCCTTAAAATTAAAAGTAATATCAAATAAGTCCATAATTTTAAAAAAATTTCAATTAAGTCTTGAGGTTGACAGTAATATTTCATTTTAATTTTTTTTATAAATTTAATTATTTTTCATTATTTTTTAAATAAATTTAAGTATAAATAACAAAAATATCATCACCTTTCTACCATTCTATCACTCAAACTGTTGAACTCATGCTTAGTCACCTTGGCAGCCACGCACGGTCTCTTAACCTGTGGTAGCCACCACCTTGTGAATGGCCCAATAGGGACCCTACTAAGCCGCGTGGGAGTTGCGGCATCTACCCTAAGATGAGGGTGGGTAGATGGGACGAAGTGAAAAAAGTATAATAGTAATTTTAGGTAACGGTAATATGCACTATACACTTTCTGGCTCACATTGGGTTGTCCCTTTGAGGATTTCACCAAAATTGTTTAGATTCATTTCAATTTTGATCAAAATTAATCTAAAAGTCACCGATCGGAACCCTCCTTTTTTTTAAACACAGTTTCTTAAAATATGATTTTTTGCGTCAAAAATAAAAAAAATCAAACTATCAAAACTAAAATCATCAAAATTGTTCACACTATCGAAATTAATAATTTTAATTTGCTAGCAAAGCTAAAATTTAGTTTTAAGACTTTAATTTCCGTCATTTCACATTCATTGAATCTGATGATTGTCCTTCAACGAATATATTTATACACTCATGCTTATTTTTTAGAAATAATTACCTATATGTCACACTATTTCACTTTATTTATGCGTTACCCATCCATTCTTAGTTAATTACGCTATGCACACTCAAGACATTATAAAATCTTACATGCACACGCTTTCACTTGTTTCCATTATAATGAGCAATTATAATTTTTTAATAACCTAACTATAGTTAGGTTATAAAAAATCTGAACCGTTCATCATATTATTTTAAGGATATTTAAATATATTTTGAGTGAAAATCTTAAAATTTTGATGTTTAGGTTGTGATAAGGGAAGGAAACATCCGCGACGTGAATTGATTTTAGGACAGATCAGCGCTTTAGTATGACATCGAGGAAGAAAAAATATGTACTATTAAAAGTAAAAATATAATTTTAATGATTTACTAACGAAATATTTTTTTTCAAATAGATTTTGACTAAATTTTAACTTAAGTGTGTGCATATAAGATTTTATAATATTTTGAATGTGCATAGCGTAATTAACTAAGAATGGATGGATAACGCATAAATAAAATGAAATGGTGTGGCATGCAGGTAATTATTCTTATTTTTTATATATAAAAAATAAACTATCTACGTACTGTGCATTTATAAGTCTGTTAGAAGGACTCAAATTTTTCGAATTTGAGTAAAATTTAACTTAATTAAATTATTTTTAAAATTTTAAAATAATTTGAGAGCAGTAAACATGTTTATTAATCTCGCTTTTTTGTTGAATACCGGCTGTTCTTAATATATATAATATGAAATATGAATTTACGAAGCCTTTACATATTTCATTTACTTGCATTATTATGTGAATTCATAACTTCATCGTTTTTTTCCATCAAAAAAAAATATAAAAAAAAATCCATCGTTAACCTTTATGTAAAATATGAAAATTTTAAATACGCATTTTTATTATGTCTATCAAATAGTTGAATTGATTGAATTTTGATGAAGTTGACTTCAAAATCACGTGATGCTTGAGTCAATTCTAAATTAAGTAAAATATAAATAAATATCCAAAAAAAAATATTAAAAAACAAATTTGCCGGCCTTCAACTGCAAGGGATCGATCACTTTTGGGAATGATGATAAATAGATATTAAACGTGCAGTTCTAAATAATAATATGAATATAATCTGTTGTTTCAAATTTGTCTTTTAAAATTATGAGAAGTATGCTCTTTATTATAATCAAAGGAAGCACATTATAAAAGAAAGATAACAAATGCATGAATACTATGTAATTTAATTCTCAAAATCATTTTAATTATTAGGGGGTAAAACCCTACAATAGGAGGGGGAATATGTTTCATTTGGCACTAGTTAGGGTTGTAAATGAACCGAACTGAACTGGGCAGCGATCCGTTCAAGTTTATATTCATTTACTAAAATTCGAACTCAAGCTTGTTTTAAGAACATAAAGATATGCTTAGACTTAGTTTTGAGTTCATAAAGACAAAAACTATAAATAAGCTCCCATCAACGTGCTAATTCATAATAAGTGAATTGGTTTTTTTTAATAAACAAGATTTATTTCTAAAAAAATCGTATTGAGCATTATAATTAAGCATGTCAATGAATTTCATATGAACAATTCACAAACATTATGAAGTAGCGTTTAACCAAACACATCGACACCATAGATATAATGTACGGTCTTAGACCTAGATTATATCTATTCTGATTCTTATATATAGTTATCTTTATTTTTTGCATATTTTATTTGGGTTATTTATTGAGTTAAATAATATATTTTTATGTCAATGGGAATGCCCTCTTATAAATTCTGTATATATTTTATTTTTAGTACAAGTCAATTTGAGTGAAAGGTTCAATTGAAATTAAACCAAGTTAAATTGGAATTAAACCAGATTCAATTTCAGTCCATTTTGAATCATTTATAAGTAAGTCAAATTTATTTTAAAGGAAATGAACCTATTTGTAAAAGGGAAAAACTAAATCATATTTTTCCAATTAAAATCCCTTTTCGAGATCAGGGAAGCCATTAATGCCGTCGTAGCTCGCTCGGTTCCCTCCATGATGCCAGCTCCGTCAAATTCGACGATTCTCTTCGATGACCAAGCGCCCCACGTACGCAACTGCTGGCCACGATCTTCTGCACTAACTAACGCATCGTGCGCATAGGCTATGCAAACTGCCTTCCTCTTCCATCTTCTATGAATGCGGTAAACTAAGGAGAGGATTGATGATGAGGTAATTATTCCACTTTCAGAGAGCCGTGAGGAGAGGGATTCCTTCACTATTTCGTCGGACCAGCAGGGGGCTGCGCGTCGGTGCCGTCGGAGGCGTGGCAAGGGGCTACAACTTCCATATTTATGGCTTGAGGTTTCACTAATTTAGGACTTCTTGTCTTCTTTATCTTGTTGATTTTCCTGCACTTTTCTTTCTGCAATTTCTTTGTTTCTAGAAACAGCTACAGCTTTCAGGTTGTAGTAGTATTCTTCGTCTTGTGAAATAAATGGTGTTTCCAATTTCATGTTAATGCTATGAAATTTCACTGCCATTGAAATCCATAGGAAATTTCTCAACTTGTTTCATTTTCATCTTGTCATGACAATTATAATTCTTGTCCTGAATTATATTAATTATTGGAATGCATGTGTAACTTGTCAACTCGCTCAAAGTGAATTTCTGAACTTAAATTTATATTACATTTCCTACTTTGAATTGAATTTATATGACTAGTGCGTAGTAAAAATTTATTGTTAAATTACTCAATTAACTATCATATGCAAAATACTTCAAGATAATATACATACGTGTTAAATCCTTACTAAAATTTGATAATTTAATTATCTTATTTGCAATAGTTTCTTGAATTTGCTCGAATTGAAACTTAATCATCAAAGCTATTTCATGACGCTTATGTGCTTGTGAAAATATTTATATTTAATATAATTTGAAAAACTTAATTTAATTTTCTCTTCATGTGCGTTTAGTAATTTTGAAAACAAAAAAAAAACCTGTAGCACTAACTTAATATTAGTAGCATTAGAATAATTTTAAACTGATACTCACGCTGTATCACATTAACAAACCAAATGCTAACATATGCAAATTTATTCAATTACTAATCAAGTTTAATTATGTTCAAACTTATTTATAATTATTGATAAATAAACTATTCAATATTGAGCTATTCATCAAACACTCAATTCATAAACCCTACCACTTATGATGCACTCAAAAATGTTTATTCTTCAAGTCCTCAATTCATTTGAAATATCAACTTCTCGGTCATATAAACTAGATCAAATGTAGTTAAAAAAAATGTATAAAAATAATATTTAAGGTAAATTGCAAGTCTTTGTAGATTGATCCTATGTTCTAAAAATCTTTGATTTACGTCACTCTGGTTTGTTTTGCAATGCTATTAGGACCCTAAGGTTAATTCTCGTCTTTTTGCTTAGTCCTTCTTAGTAAAAACTTCTATTTCAACAAGACTAAAATACCCTTTCAGCCATATTCTTTCTCTCCAGTCTTCCAGTCTTTAAAAAACAAGTTGGACTATATGTGCAACCACCCACAAATTTTCATCTTCCTATGCCAACTTCCCCACTCGAACATGCAAGGAATTTCGTGTGCGTGTGCGTGTGCGCGTGCATGGGTATATCTCTGTGTGCGTCTATGTCTTTGCGTGCATGTGCGCGTGTGGAGATGTGCATCCATACTTTATGTAGCATAGACTCTCACACAAAGTAATACTGCACCTTAAAAAAAAAACTCCAACAGCAACCAAGAAACATCAATAACTTCATTCCAACTACTTGAGCAAACTTCATAAAATCCTGAATCACTGATGATTTTAGTCAGATACTGTATATAACTGAATTCTTTAACATATTTCACAACTATGAAATAATCGTGAACCGCTCGATTTTTACCAAAGGTTGATCCCTTGCAATAGGGGCGAACAAGCATTTCAACATTCTATCTTAAAAGAAGTTACCACTTCAACAAAATTATTTTTGAATCAAAGAAAGCCTACTGCTGCATTCCGTAGAGAAATATAACAACGGAAATCAGAGTAATGTATTAAAAAGTGCTCTGGCCCTCCGTTGTTCTAAAATTACTCCATTGTTAAAATTCAAACTTGAAAAAGGATCCACTTTTTCGACTAAGGCTTCAGGAGAAGGGAGAGACCAACCTTGGAGCTCTTCTCAATGGCTTTGGTGTCGACCTCAGCAGAGAGAGTAAGGAAGGATTTAGGCCGCCACTGGTGTTGGATGAGAGCATTGGCCTTGCCATAGTTGTCGAATCGAGCTTTGAAAGTGGTCAGAGGATCAAGAGAGTGCTGAGTCCCAAAGGTGAGGGTGTTCTCATTGGTGGAGAAGCTGTGGGTCAGCTCAGCCCCAACCGCAGTGTTTGTGAAAGGCCTCACAAGATGGTAGTAGGATGCACTCAGGAGATCACCCTTGTTGTTCCTGAAAGAAAATTATGCTTCAATGGTTACAAAATAATAAAGAAACAACTTACAGAAATGTTGTTGTCAAAAATATAAAGAACTAGAAAACATTAAAAAAAGGGAAAAAAAGAAAAATACATGCATCTTAGTGAAATAAATATTTAGCCACCAATTCCTCCAATTCCTTGATATCGCTTACAAACCTTTCAATTTTGTTAAACTTCAAAGAAACCTCATTTGAATTAATTAACATTTAGAATTTATCGATGAAAATCATCAAAGGACTTATATTATCCTTAACCAACCACACACAGTTGTTAAGCGGAAGTTGTCCAGAAGATCAAGGTCCAGAGAAGATGCGGAGGGGTCTTGGTTGATAGAGACTATTTGCTGTGTTCCCCCGTGAAGGAAGAAAGCAAAACAAAAACAACAAAACAAAGACAAACAAACAAATATGTGGTTCATAGAGACCCTCCTACGTAGACCGGCCAAGATGAGAGAAATTATAGCCGAAGGCAAGTTACAAAGGCTCCTTCATCTTGTAGAGGGAAAGTTTCAAAAGGGTGAACTTCCCTAGTATCATTGCCCTGACTAAAAAGCTGAGACGTCTTTGACAAGCCGTTAGATCATCCATCCCCAGTTAGCTAGGCGTTCGCCACGTGTCCACAATCCCCTAGTTATGGAGGAATGGGAAATAGTGACAGGTTGATTCTTCTTTGACTGACATCAATGATTGATCCTAAGAAGATTCTCTTGGGTCCTTTTGGGTGCGAGAGCGGCAAAGGAGCTCAAGAAATGTCTTTTATTGAATGAGCTCGCTAGATGGATTAATTGCTCAAAGTGAGGGTTGGAGGAAGCACTTCAGCATGGAGAGGCTTTTGTGCCTGAAAACCTCTAGGATGGGCTTCCATAGGAGACTCTAGTGGAATGAAATATTTCGTATGTAATCTCATGAATCCAAGTTAGACCGGATTGTCTCAACTCGACACTTTAACTAGGAATTTTCACCTCTTTGACTAAGTTGCCACACGGATGGCTCAGATCATAAAAATAAGACTTGTATGTAATTGACTTATATTTCAAAGTTGTGCAGTTAATTTTCATAAACAACAAAAAATGAAAGAATAACAAAAAATGGATAGCTATAAAGCATGCACACTTAAAAAAACTGTCGTGTTCATGTCGAACACATAAACATGGGGGACACGCGAGGACACAATGAGACTTGTATGCAATTAACTTAAAAGTTTTTATTATTATTAAAATTTTATCTAATAAAACAAAAAATATATATCTTATTATCATTATTATTATTAAAATTTACTTAATATAAGTCAAAATTTTAAGCTAACCAAGTTAAATCAAATTTTTTCGTCCCCTGCTACCCTTGAGCCTCACAAAAATGAACCAATCGTAAAAAGTTTGAAACTCTAACTTCACCTCTATCCTTTCATCGTTAATGCCAAGAGCTTTTACCCCCTCCTATTGTTATGGTCACAGTGGCTATTCTGGCAAGTAAAATTACATTTTCTCTTATTCTCCCACTTACGTTGCAAAGTAAACCCTAAATCTACATTCCAAATCTCTTCAAAGCTGACGTCTCTTCTCAAGTTCTCATCTTAATCGTACGAAATTTCTGTGCTACTCACAAGTTGTTTATAAATAAAAATTCAAGTTTGTTCTATGTTTTATGTATATTTTTAAGTATGAATTGTTAATTTTATTATTATTGCATTTGATGTGCTATGTCGTATATGTATCCTATGTTTTGGAAAATCATCATATTGCAGTGTCGCACTATGTCGTGCCTCCGTGTCCCCGACTCGTACCCATGCTTCATAGGCTCTTAGGTTAGAAGATAAGTGGAGGGCAATTTGTGGTGTTCAAAATAATTAGGAAACTTGTATGTAACACAAAAGAATTTAATCTTTTACTCTAATACTTCAGAGGTCCATATGCAATCAACCCAAAAATAGCTATATTGTTTCAATAAAATGTTTCCGAAAAAAGCTATATTAGGAAGAGTTCAGGAAGTTTATTCTAATTTCCCCAAAAATAGCTATATTAGGAAGAATTCAAGAATAGCATGTACTAAAATTAAGAGTAGAATGAAGAGTGGAAGATGTACCATTAATACGAGTTTATAACATTCTTTTTGAAAACAGTAAAAAGATACACACCCAATAGCGAATATATAAAAGATATTAGTTAAAATTAAAACAAGTACAACATCAGGCAAGAATAACTAGCAAAAAACTTCAAGAATTTGATATAAAATATAGGATAAGGATACTGATAATGATAGCACAAGAGCCACTTTTAAAACGTAATAAAAAGTCCAAATAATAAAATACCTACAGATTTAACGAGGCAATAAGATCAGCATTGGTGATGCTAACTCCAGCATTATACTTGGTGAAGTTTCCAGTGGCAGTATCAAGCGATACATCAGCACCTACAGCAAGTGTACTGGTGCCGACAACTCCAGAGAAATTGACAATAGGATTTGCAGTCAGACCCAAACTCGTATTTATTCCCGCGTAATCATGCAAGTACTGTAGTTCAATCTGCAGATAAGGAGAGGAAAAATCTATTAAAGGTAAAAGAGAGCAAATTAATGTCATAGAATAGATCAATTTAAAGCTTTAGAAGAAGCATGAAAAAGGTTGAAACCTTCCCAGACTTCTGATCTGGTACAACAAAACTGAAGATTGATTTCAATCCAGGTGCCCCCAGTTCATCAATGGTAAAAGTGGCTAAAACCTAGCAAAGAAGGATAAGTTAGGTTACAGTAAGAATGACAATAAAGAAATCAAAATGAACAAATTAATTCTAGACGTAATATATATAATTTTAGAAGAAAATAAGATGGCGAATGGTTTGGGAGAACCCACTGAAGTCCCAAAAATTATTGTTTACTCAAACTTAACCAGTTCAATAAACGTGCCAAAAATCTGGACCCGTAACACAGAATTTCATTTTGCATTTCCCAGCCAGACAACCAGTATAATAACTTAATACTTTCAGGAATCTTGAAAGGGAAAATTAAGCATCTATTAAGAGTTTTTTTCTTCAAAACAAATTAAAAGTCATTCAAGCTTTTTCCACTTCTTATTTCCTAGTTCCAAGGAATGTTTAAATTTTTTAAAGGCATGTACATACGTGAGTCAAATTCAATCTGATCTGAATTGATTAATTAATAATCTGAATTAACTTGACTTGATCTGAAACCAATAAAATATAAATTCACCGATATCAAACAGGTCAGATACAAAGGTTGGGTAATGCTTTTACAGCCCTCCATGCTATACATGACTAGATATCATACTGCCCCAGTAAAGCATGTATAGTTGACAAAAGGAAATGATAAAACTGTTCCTACATTTGATTCTGAGTTGGCTTTCAAATCAACGGTAACATTCTTGTTCTTCAGTTGCGATTGAATCTCACCCAAAATGAAATCATTTTTCTTTGTACCAGTAGCTGTAATGACCTGAAACACGAAAAATGACAAGTAAAAGTCAGAAATAAAAGAACCAAAGATGCATAAGAATGAGCAAGCAGAAAAACAACTCTGCCATGGGCTAGTTTTGGATGGAATAAATAACTCAGCTGCTGCATTTAAAAAGGATATGCTGCAGTAAATTACAATTTTGTACCCTTGAAGAATAATTGGAGTATATCATGACATACAATTAATTAACATATAATAGTGCTATATATTCAAATGATAACTCACAAACTCGCATCTAAATTAATGCAAATAAAAAGCTAAAAAGCTTTCCATGATGCGGCAGCTAGCAGTGCATACAGTAGCCTGATTTTTCTAATGCAACTTATAATAGGTTCAAGATATTAGTGAAAAGGAATGCCTACAGGAAATACAGTGCATAAATTAGCATTATTTTTCTAATACAATTCATAATAGGTTCAAGATCATAGTGAAAAGGAATGCCTACAGGAAAAGTCCAAATCAATCAATGTTTCCTAAAGGTTACCTCCCGTAACGTTTGTTGTTCACTTCCTATGAACTATCAACATTAAACATTCAAGACAAGGACAATTAGCTGACATAACACTTACGCAAGATCACTTTCTACAAATACAGATCATTATTCAAGTATTGAAAGACACAATTCGATTATTAGAGAATATATTATGCTACTCAATACTGCTATACAAAAGAAAAATGAAGAGGTTGTACAAGAAAGGCAACTTTGAGCAGTTTGCACCCATGACAATCAACATTTACTTTGTTACCACAATTTAAGTAAAGGATTTGGAATAGGGCTAGCTCTTTCAAGGGTACACCATAACTTCCATTTCCCTTCTTAAACCATAAGTAACTCGAGCATTAAGACCATTACTTCTTATCCAAAACATATTAATAGATGACATGCAAGGGTTAGATATATGTTATAGGAAAATTAAGCAAGTACAGAAAATGCATGTGGCATTGATATGGTAGTTCTTTTCGGTATACACAAGAAACAAAGCAACAACATCAACTGAAGCAAGCAAAAACAGGTCCTAGTAAAGCACTTTGAAAGTGCTACTATACGAGAAGAAAGAGATAGAAGGAAAAATAGAAAACCAACCAAAAGACAAAACAATAACACCGGGCAGTTAGCTTTCAAAAAAAATTGGCAGAGTTCACTGATGATTATGGATTATAATCTATCTTGTAACCTGTACACTGAAACACAAATTTCTTCTAGTAGAAATTTGCGATGAAGGAAAATGACCAGCGAAAAATCTAAATCACAGCCAATAAACAAAATTTTATACTCGAGCTACTTGATAAACAAAAAACTACTCAACAAGAAATCGAAAGCTAAAGAGCATCAAATAACGCAAGTCGGATAGAAACAAGAAAACCTCCACACGTAGACGCATAGAAGTTAAATTACTGGAACAGACGCATCGCCATTCAATCAAGTCCTCCATTCTGAAACTATTACATCAATCACATGTAAGTCGGTTCAAAAAGAAGAGTTCAAATATAAGCAAGCAACAATAGTAATCCATCAAAGGCAAGCCACTTTTTCAGGAAACCGCATCCATGGAATCTAATATACATCCTGACTCAAAAGAAAAAATAAATAAACATTAGTTCTGATTAACTGCGATCAGATTGAGAGGACTCACAGCTCCGTTAGCAGTGTAGGTCGTAATGGTGACCTTCTGCTCCGTCAGGAAATCCCGGTAAAGAAGATCTGAAAGGTGACGAACAAAGAAATATCGCAAAGCAAATCGTAGGAATCGAAAAGAGATTAAAAACTGAAAGCACCGAGAACAGCACATCACCTCTGGTCTTCTTGCCGATATCAGAGTAGAGACCCGGCGCCATCGCTCAGCGAACAGATCAAGAGCTCAAGGCGAGCGAGAAATCGGACAACAGTGGGAGGGAAAGTAGGGCAGAATTTAATCCAAGGGGCGAAAGATGAGGACCGACGATTGAAAACCCTTGCCGGGTCAGCATGGGCTGTTTATGTTCGTTAGATTTGGTTGAATGGTCACGATCGATTCATACCTGAATATCGAGCATTACTTTTGAGGCGTTGGATCGAATGGCCTGCAACTTCCAATGCTATTGGCCGTCCGATCTGCAGACATCTGTTAAGGCGAGGGCTTGATCGTCACTTCGTTGGGATCAATTAAAAATGCAAATTATTATTTTATTAATATTTTAAATTAACTATAAATTTTAAAAATTTTATTTCTTACTTAATATAAAATTTAATATTAAAACTTAATTTTATCTTGCATTTTGTGTATCTCACAATATTAAAATAATTTCATGTGACGTCCCGGCTGCCGATACTCGAACACCTTTTTTATACTGGGCCGAGCCACCAGTAACTGAAACATCGAAATTAAACTTTTTACAACATACAACATATATTTAAACATTTTTTTCTTACCGTAACTTGTGATATCTCACAACATGTCCGTGATCTTTCTAGTATAGTACCTGCCATAAAAAATGACAAGAATTTATTAATACAAACTCTATAAGTAAAACAATGTCCCAACATGTAATAATATAATGTGAATAATCAAAACATGATAAATATCATAACAAAATGATACAAGTAACATCATAGAATGCTCAACAATTATTCACGTAAATATAATACATAACATGTCTTATATTAAAATTATCATCATAAATTCTTATGTTCATAAACTCACTCAATTTTATAACATTATAATATTATTCTATTTAGTGAAGTGGATCTATCATTTTCATACCTTTTTACCTAGAAACTTGACAAAAATTCTTATGGCTTGTTATCGTAGAAGTCTTGCAAGGAGCCACACCTTACATCGATAATTCTATTTTAAGACATCACCCGGTGTACACTCCTCGCCCTCGTCAGAATAACACATATATATGAAACTTTTCGCCTTCAATGATTTTTGATATACAGATATTCTTTAGTATTACATTACTTTATAGATCATCAAATCCAACTTATTTCTATGTTCAATTAATAGAATACATGTCATAATATTATAATTTTCATATTCTCCTATCATTAACTTGTATATTCACAAACATAATAAACTAACATTAATTTTAGAGAAAAGAATTACCTATTAATTACCATTTTAATAAAGCTTAAAAACCCTCCTTTATTTTTCTTTTCCTCCCTCTTCCTCCTCCTCCTCCTCCTTCTTCTTCTTCTTCTCCTCTCTGTTTTCAGTAGCAGTCGCTGCTGTTGCTCTCCCTTGAACAGGCAGGCAGAACAATGCAGGGCGCAGAGAGCAGAAAGCTGCTGCTGCTCTCCCTTGGCTTGGTGGAATCAGGCAGGCAGAACAATGCAGGGCATAGAGAGCAAAAACAGAACAAAACATAAATAATTCCTTTCCTTTTATTTTCATACGTGGCTACGAGTGGCGAGGAGCTCCGAACCCAAGTATTTTTCGTGAGGAAAAATACTTGGGTTCGGAGCTCCCGCCACGTCACATTTTCGGAACTGCTTGGTATAGGTATAAATGTGCTTGTTATAGAAATTTCTGTAACAAGCACATTTAAGTTAAAAGTGCTTGTTATACCAAGCTCCGAAATTGTGACGTGGCGAGGAGCTCCGAACCCAAGTATTTTTCGTGAGCTAGGCGCTACTGGCTCTGCAGCTGACAGCTGGCAGCCCCATTATTATTTAATTTTTTTAAGAAAAATTATAACTTAGTCATTCAACTTTTATATTCTTATAAATAGATCCAAAATTATTCATTTTGGGTTCAAATCAACTCAAATTTTTAAACCTCAACTCAAATTCTGGATGTCATAATTTTTCCCACCTTTTAGAAATTTTGTCTTCAAAATTTACATTATCAATCATAGTCTTTCGTTATACATCCTAACTGATTTTTCTCAATCTTTTTATTCTATATACATTTTATCTTTTGAATCTGACTTTTTAAAATATGTCTCAACTGCCCTTTTTTTTTTTGCCATTGAAATATAGAATGCTTGGCAACTCTCATACCCCGCAAATACAGAAGTGTCACATATATAATCATCTCCGAATTTCGTAGGATGTTTATACATCTTGGCAACCATCCTTAAATTTGACAGATTACCATATTATATAGCTTGAACATAGGCAAGGATATAAATACAACAAGAAACTCCTTTTGAATTCATTAATAAATATTAAAATATTTTATCAATCCCATTTGGTTTGTTTCAAGTACACAAGTTATAACTTGTCTTTTAACTTGGTAAATAATTCAAAAATACATTAAGTTCATATTATTATACTCTTATTTCTTAATTTTCAACTCAGTATAAGAAATATAAATTAGTAATATTCATCTGTATAATCAAAATATCATTTATATTACATCATCATATATTACATCTTAATTATTACTTTTTCACTTCTAAAGCATTCCCTTGCCTACAAGTAGATTTGACGCTATTGTTTTTGAATTCTCCACTAACTTATCAAATTCCATATACTGTTGTGTTTTTAATATATCTTGCATTAATGTACGTAAACCTTCAATATATATTTGACATTTTTCATTCTCTGCCAATTGTTTTTTCTCTTCATGTTGAATTCTTTCTTCGAATTTGATCTTATATTTCTCTATAAACATTAAATCTTTATCTGTTATTTTGATTTTTTTTCTGTTCCTAATTCATCATATAAATTATCAGCAAAATATTCACTCGATTTCTATAAAATATCTTATCACTTACAATTTTCAAACAAATAATTCTCTTAGTCAATATTCAACCTTTTCAATTTCTAAAATTTCCATGCACAGTAATTATTTTCAATTTCTAAAATTTTCATACACAGTGATTAGTGAATGCAGCCCACTATGTCTACCTACCCACACACTCCGTATAGGTTCGCAATCGTTCTGATACCATATTATAATATCTCGTGATCTCATTATAAAGATATTGTCCACTCTGGCTTTAGGAAAACTGCGTGACTTGAGTACTTTCCAGGAGGTCCCAATGCTACTCCAATACAAGTACACTTAACTACAGAGTTTTCTATTATTAGCTTAACGATTTTGCCCCAAAAAATATCTCTACTATTTTAGATCACGTTATCTATTTATAAAGCTCAGGATCTCCCTCCTTTTTTGATGTGGGATGATTCATTCATGTACTCTTCGCACCACTTATTATTCAGCCTAGAAGCCTGTCAAAAGCAGCACTTTGCTTTAGTGATTTATTTTTCTTAGAACATCACCCGACTATTACTCTCCGCCCTCTTCGGTCATGGGCACCACAGGTCCACCAGCTTCCACCTGATTAGTCCCAAGATATCACCCATCTCAGTGTACTCTAACCCAAACACGCTTAACTATGAAATTTTCTATTATTAGCCTCATGAGTTTACCCCAAAATATACATCTACTATTTTAAATCATGGAATGTTATATTTTATATTCTATTAAATAATAAATTAATATATTTTCTCTTATTCAAAATAACCCCCCAATCAAATCGGCATTCTTTGAATTTGGTCGGGCAAGACAAACCAAATTAGCTTTATTCTACCTAATTTTGTTATTGAGAATGTTATGTAACTCAAAAAAATTAAAATAAAAAAGTGAGGATCATTAGTGTGCTGCCTCAACTCTTTCTCATATGTTTAGATTTTTTTTAGCTTTGGCCCATTAAGTCTTGTGATTTTATTTCCAAAAAGTGTCTCAACGTTTAGAGATGTAAGTCATGATGTGTACCCTTCTAATTGAGAAATTATTGAATTTGAGTAACAAATCATTTAAACTGTTGCAAATCAACAAAACCAACACGTGTCACTATGCGAGATCCAACATAAAGTAGACCAAGAAATGACACATAAAATGCTATTAATTATCATTTATGCTTTGCATATGCATCATATTACTTTATATACGCATTTTTTATTTCATATCAATAATTTGTTTTTTAATTATAGTAATAATTAATAAAAAAAAAATACACTATGATCTCAAAGTTGGAAAATTTGTTAGGCGTGAAAACTGTCAACACACTTCGGTGCCCAATGAGTTTATAACAAACTACTTTATGAACACTATGGCCTTTTATAATTTAGTATTCAATTTTGAAAATATATTACAAATCACCTATCAAGTTACTGAGGAATCCCTTATTCACCAAGAGGTCCAGTCGTGGTCCGAGAGATTTGGCCATGGCTCGAGACCTCTTTTAGGTAATAACATTAATAACAATAGTGTGAAGGCACGTGTATTGCACGTGCTATATTAAAAATTATAAAATAAATGTGAATTATTGCTTGCTCAAAGAATCGAAAAATATGATTTAACTATAAAATTCTCAAGCATATTACATAATTGCAAAGCTAAGTCATAATATTATTGAAAAAATGTGCCAATGTATTTTTTTATGTAAGAAAAAGAGCTAAAATCAAATAACTGTATAACAAATAAATACTTGTAAAATAAAAATTATTCATTACAAAATATACGAGCACTTCTCTATAAGAGAAGTATATCATGGATAACATGAGTAAGTATTGCATTAGAGCAATAAAAATTCCACTATAAGTAAAATGCATATATCAATTATAAATATATCATGTCAATAAACACAAAAAAAATAATTCTATTAAGTAACCACTGCTCCTTTAAAGATTTTAGATATCTTTTTGCAAATAAATATTAGCTTGAGGATATAGCTGTAAAGAAAAATGTTAATAATATTGATGAAAATATAATTAAATGAAAAGATATATTAAAGAAGGGAATAAATAGATTAAGTAATATAGAAAAATATGCGATGAGATATCCTACCTTTCTTTTGAACTAAGCTTTCAAAATTTGTACATATTTTTGTTACTTGAAATTATTTTATTCATCTTTTTTAAGTTTTATTATATAAATAATGTCTACTTTTATCTTTAATATACTTCTATATTGTTTAGTGTATCATTGAATGTTCAAGTATTTAAATATGGACAATAATTTCAATTTTTTGAAAAAAAAAATTATATCCTAAATTTTTTAGTAATTTATTGAATGCGTAATAAAATATAAAAATATTTGATTTCCATTAGAAATATTTTTATTTCATTAAATTATAAGAATGTTTCCTAAATTATACTATTTGTACTATCAAATTAGAAGATGAAACAAAAAAGATGAAAAACATTCCCTAAATTAAATTATTGTATACATTAGTGGAAAGTAAAGAAGAAAGAATAATAATATATACTCTTCAAATAAATTAGAGTTTCTCAAAAAAAAAAACAGTCATATATGTAAAGATTTTCACTAATTTAAAAGATATTAAAGATAAATATCGACTTCAAACATAAATCATGCTCTAATGATCCATAAAACAAAAAAAAAAATTACATTTTAATAGCACATCATGAATTAATAAAAAAATCTATGAAAGCATACCAAATAAAGTAAAACGTTATAACTGAAAACTGAAAAAAAAATAGAACAAAGCCTATCAAAACAAATTATCCATTTAAATCTTAGTATTAAATAAAATATAAGTATCTCTTCTAGTTATTAATTTCATATTGTATTTCATATTGCACTCCTCACAACTATGATTACAATAATGCTCCCTTCAATGACACTGCCCTTTCAACTCTTGGGCCATTCCAACTCCTACTCTTCACTTTTGGTGAAGTGTTGCAGGCGCTGCCTGCCGACAACTGCCGAGATACGGTCTCGAGTGAGAAGATCAAATGGTGGATGATGGGGATGAGCTCGCCATGGATGCCATTCCTGAAGGAGCGGTGGTATCATTCGTGCATGAGCTCGAGGAACCGGAGGGCTCGGCACTGCCACAGTTGGGTTCAACGATGGCGAAATAGGTGTGGTCGTCGTCATTCGATGAGGAAGGCGAAGGTCCCACTGCCGGCGGTGTGGCAGTAGCGAGCGTGGAAGGGCGGAGCGTTCTCCGCGGCTGGTGAAGTGTCGCAGGCGCCGCCTACCGGCGACTACGGAGATACGGTCCCGAGTGAGGAGATCAAATGGTGGATGATGGGGATGAGCTCGCCATGGATGCCATTCCTGGAGGAGCGGTGGTATCATTCGTGCATGAGCTCGAGGAACCGAATGGCCCCGGCACTGCCACAGTTGGATTCAACCATGGCAAAATAGGTGTGGCCGTCGTCATCGATGAGGAAGGCGAAGGTCCCATTGCCGGCGGTGTGGCAGTAGCGAGCCTGGAAGGGCGTTCTCCACGGCTGCGGTGGTGAGGGCTTCCGGTTCGTGGTCCCCGCCGAGAGGACTCGGGTGCCTTTAGAGATCGAGCAGAAAAAGATGTCGCTCCCGCTCCTAATCGTAGACCCCATCGCCAGAAGGAAGGGAGGTCAAGCTCATGGAGGGGATTGAGGCGGCGAAAGCTGGAGGGACGATGCCGCAGATGCGGTTAGAGTTGAGATGGAAGAGGGCGGAATAATTGATCGGAATTAGCCCTATATATATTCCATGTTTTCAAGTTCGTTCCATGTTGCTTCCGACTGTCAAGCTCCCTATCTCCGTTTCCGTCTGTCGATCTCCCTAGGCAGAAATTTGTGGATGGTAAATGTAGCGTCAACTTTGCAGCTATAGTGCCCCTCGCCCTTTCATCCCGTCGGCCATTCATCTCCCTCTTAAATGCTGGTCGGGCACTTCATCTCCCGCCTCTCCAGCTTTCAGATCGCAACCTCCGTCACCTTAAATAATAGTGGATAGTGGATATGAAAATGCAAATAGATGAGAATCTAAAAAAAAAACGCTATTTTTTGGTAGGAGAACTGCTACTATTATAAGGAGAATAGATATAAGATGTTTGTAATAGTATATCTAAATGGGTCAATTGTGGTGGGTATTGATAGTGAAAATTCAAATCGGTTTTATTACCGAGTTCTAATTCATTTTATTAAGAATTAACTATAACGATCAATTAAATAAATTTGAGTTTAAATTATCATCCTTACGACTAAGTCGTACATTTTGGATCTCAAGCTTGCCTTATCTCACGGAGAGCCCCACTTTGTTTTCTTCCCTATTTTATTGGATGTGAAAAAATTTCCTTTTTGTTGGCCTATAAATTTCAGAATAAACGATAATAACTTCTTCCCAAGCACACGGTCAATTGCAAAGAAGAAGAAAAAAAAGGTATGCTATTTAATTATTTTATTTTAGCATATATCTATATTTATATCTATATCTATATATATATATATATATATATATTGCAGGATATATAATATTAAATATTATATAAATATTCAAAAATAAACTAAATAAGAAAATTAAAAAAAATTGCTTAGAACCAACTCATATTTTGAACTAATTGAATTTTTGAATTGAATTATGAGATATAATATTATTTACGTCGAATCACTTTTTTTCATTTATATTATAAATGAGTTTTGATGGTGAGATTATTTTTAATTGAGATAAAATAATAGTTTTGTTATGTGATCTTTTAATATGTCAAAATTTTAATATTAAGTTTTTATTTTAAAATTTATATACAATATGAATTGATTTGTCCTCAATTAAATCAATTCAAATCAAATTTTAAATTAAATTATCTCTGACTTGCTAGAGATTGGTCTTTGGCAGCCATACTCCATATACATTGAAGTAGTTAATTTTAAGTTAAGATATAAATTTAATATTTTTTTAATAATATTAATATAATATTAAAATAATATCAAATTAAATGTATTTTAAAATCTGAGTTGTCATATGGATGAATCATCTCGAAATCAATTAAAGCAGTATTATTTTAGATGTTATTGTAATATTATATTATGTTATATAAAAAATATTTGATAATATTATATGGATGTTAATATTATCTTGCTATATACATATTTTGAAATTATTATTTATTTAATTTAGTATTATTATTTTAAAATTAATAATAACAAATTATTAATTCAGTCTCATTTTTATTTATTGAAATTAAGGTGGCATTTAAATATTATTTTTAAATAATATAATATCACAATGACAATAAGCAAATCACTCTCTTAGAGAAATTGACTTTTTAGTTTAATAACATATTTAGTTAATATTATAAAATATTATAAAGTTGACATTCTAAAATGACATTTGAATTTCACTTAACACTCTTATTATAATAAAAAAAAATTATCATTTTTTTAATATAACAACAATTAACTAAACAAAAACTAGAGTTAATAAAAATATCTAAATAATGAACCAAATACTTTCTAAAGGTTATGAGACAATATGTAATATTCCGTAATCCAAATGAATATGTAGAAGTATTGTCGACTTTAATTTTAGGAAATTGTGTGATTTGAGTACTTCATATGAGATCACCATCCTAGTACTATTCCAACTCGATTACAATTAATCATTAGATTTTTTATCATTAATTTTATAATTTTTTTTAAAAAAATATTTCTATCATGCATTTGAGATCATGTTATTTATTTATAAAGTATAACAAATTTATTTCCCTTTCCTATATAATATGATTTTTTTTGTGTTTTTCTCGCTATTTATTATTTGATAAAGAAACATGCTAAGAGACTGATTTATGATATATCAATGAATTTGAGTTGAATAGTGATGTTTTTGCAGCTATTCATTGCATTACGTTGAATTCAAATGGAGTACAAGCATTTAGAGTACGATTGATTGCATAATAAGTTATTATAACTGAATACAAGTAATTGTGTGAGTAATCAATTAGTTTTTATTGTATTTGCAAATAATATGTGAAATTTGACTTTAGTCTTGTCCATCACACATTAATGGATTAGAAATTTTTAGTTTTAAAGCCAGTTTGGTTCAAATCAGTTAATTTCAATTAACCTTTAGTAGATTAATTTCCAGTTGGTTTGATTAATTATAATAATCTTAGTATTTTGAATCGAGCACACTTTACATCAATTTGTTTTCATATACGTTCTATAAAAAAATAATATTAATAATGATAAAATGTTAACGTATTTTACATAATTTTTAATATAAAAAATCTATTTTATTTCATATCTTATATTAATTTTAATTCATCAATTAACTTTAAAAATAAATTTAATTATTTATATTAAAAATTATGTAAGATGTGAAATAAAATTAATAATTTTATTGAAACTAGTTGAGGATATAAAATAAAGTAAAGCTTTTTTTATGTTAGAATTTGCGTGAGATTTGATAAAATATTATTATTATTATTATTATTATAATATTTTTTATTTTTTAATTAAATACATTTTTTATCTTGAGCATAACTAAAATAATTTTAAAATCAAATATGCTCATAATGTACGTACTGCACATATATCTACAGGCAAGTACAATGGCATCATACTACCTAGCTATAAAAGCATGCATATATATATATATAATGTCACTTCAAATTGTCTCAGTTTTATTATGCGTCGGTTAAGTTCAAGCCGTGATCAGATCAAACTGAACTCAAGTCGATTTATAAATTCGAGTTTCTGGCATAGTCGAAGATCCTATATATATTGACTTCTTTCATTGAATGATTGCAGATGGAAGAAGAGAAGAGGCAGGTGAAGGAGAAGAAGGAGAAGAAGGAGAAGAAGAAGGAGGGCAAAGATAAGGAAAAGGAAAAGGCTCCAAAAGAGAAGGTGACAGATTCAGCTAAGCTGAGGCAGAAGATAGAGAAGATCGATGCCAAGATGGATGCTCTGAGGGAGAAGAAGGAAGGGCTGGTGAAGCAGCTCTTAGAGCTTGAGCAGGCCTCTGCAGCAGCAGCAGGAGGAAGTGGAGAGCCAAAAGAAACAGTTTAATTCTTCTATAAAAGGAAATAAATTTATCTATTTATTTTTATTTTTTCTAAGATATGATAAAAATGCAAGCTGCTTGTAAATTGGGAAAATTTTAAACAACCTTACTGAATTTAGAAGTTCATGGTGTTAGAATAAAGCTTCATATTTTTTTTATTTAACTGTTTTTTGGGATTCAGTGCACCTATTTGTTGATCCGTATCATTTCTAGGCGAGTTAGGTACATGTCATTCTTAAATTATATTCAAATATAATTTTATATTTTAATACGTAAATTATATCCTTAACTGATTTAATATAAATTATATTTGATTATGATTTCATCAATGAAATATAATTCCAGATATATAAATTGTATTTAAATATAATTCTAACCATGGGTTTACAAATTCAGCTATATAAATTATATTTCAACACCATTTCAATTATACATACACATGTATTTATATTTAAATATATATATGGTTCTTAGCATGTACATGTAAATATTACAAAAATATTATTACTTTCTCAAAAATCACTTCCTTGCTTCTAGTTCAATTTAGGAAATAAAAATAAGTTCATAAAAAATTTCACTACAAGAAATTTACTTTGTAATATGGGTAGCATATCCCTGTTAACATAATTAAATACCCTTATTACTCTTAATTAACAAGGGTAAAAATTCCTTGTTGAGTCCCTTGTTAATTCTTTTCTTGTTAACCGTAATTTAGCATTAACAAGAAACTATTTGTCCCTTTGTTATTTATATTTCGTAACAAGAAAATTATGTTCTTGTTATAATTATTTATTTAACAAGAGTATATACATATTTAGCAAGGAAAATATATCCTTGTAATGATTACAAATAACATCAAAAATAACAAGGACAAGTCCCCTTGTCACTTGAAAAAATTTAACAATAATAACTTCTAATTATTACTAAATAAAATTTTAGTAATAAATAATTTTTTTTATAAATATAAATAAATATATATATATCATTTTGAAGTATTTCATAATTTCTTGATATTATAAAAAACAACTCCAAATACTATAACATCATCATAAAACATAAATTTTGATAAACATTATAAAATAAAGTTACAACTCTTACAAAAATCACTTCCTTGCTTCTAGTTCAATTTAGGAAATAAAAATAAGTTCATAAAAAGTTAATTTATAATTATTCTACAATTCTTTCTCATTCATTTTCATTTTAAATACCTTCGGAATTTGAAAATTTAATGAAAAATTATCGAAAGACTAACAGTAAGGGGAGCATATATCTGGTTCAATGTTATTTCATTGTTATGTTATGTTATGTTATCTCAAAAAAATAATTATTTGATTTAACAATATGTGTAGAAAATTATTTAAAAAATTATAAAATTATCATATAAGATATAATATCTAAATATCATAATAGTTAGATTACATGATATAGCATCAAAATAATATTAAATTAAATGCTTACTATGAAAAAAAAAAAGCATTAAACCAAATGCCCCTTAAAATTATTTATACTTATGGACTTGATATAAAGAATTCAAATTAATGAGTTAACATGAAATAAGATCATAATCTCGAGAATGTGGATGATATTATATTCTATGAAGCTTCTTCTAATTTAATGGAGAGTGAGCTTGCCTAAATATCAATATATATAAGATTCAAATCTATACTATTATAATTTTAATGAATGGTAGAGAAATTACAGTGACTAGGAAAAAAGATAAAATAATATATTTATATGCTACATGAGAAATATTGCAGTCTAACTCAATATATTGAAACCAGCTTAAAATAGTTGGCATAGCTACTTAATTTATATTATCCTTAAGTTCTAGTTACAACATTAATATTATTAATTATTATGATGTAAAATAACATTATTTTTTTAATTAAAATGTGTATTGAATGTAAACATAAATAAATTTTGAACATTAAAATGAAATAAAATTTTTACCTTAAAAATTTGTCATATGTAAAATAAAGCTTAAAAAAATTGTAAGCTCAATCAAACAAGATGGATCAAATAAAATAAAAAATAATTTCATACAAATCCCTCAATTCCTCGTTTTTTTTTTTTCTCTCTACCCTCACCCAAATCTTTGACATACAATTTAAATCCCAACTTCACATAAACAAAAGAAACTAATCCTTTTTAGGTGTTGGCTTATTTGCATTTAAGTTCACAAAATTCAGATAGGTTTGATGAGCATATGATAATTTCTCTTAAAAAAAAAAAAGATAAACCACATCCAAGCTTCAGAGATGAGAATGATATTTCAAAATCATCTCAACTTTTCCAAAATCATAATTTTAATCCTTAGGATTATAAAAACACTGTAGTTTTAAGACGACCTCAAAATCTCTACTTTTTAGCTCACTTTTTATAATAAAAATATAAAATTTAATAATTTTTTGACTAATTTAAATAATTTACATATCTTAAAGTATTATTATACCTTATTATCATCACCCATCTTTAAAGTAAATTGTTAACAATTAAGAATAATCGCATAATGGTGAAAAATTAGCAATTATATCTAATTGGGACCAAACAATATACTTTTACAACTTTGAGGACCCAAATCTAAATTTTTAAAAAATTGGGACCAATTTGCAACCCACTTGTGAACTCAGGGACCCGGATGCAATTTATTGTAAAAAAACATATAACCTAGCTGAGTTAAGAACTGTGCCAATGAAACATTAAAACAACATTTCAACACAATTACGCTGTACAAGCGAAGCAGGAACAGCATCTCTATGTATAAATATTTATACAACCACCAAAAAAAGAAAATCAATACAAATTTCACATGTATGATATAATGATATATCCCACAATCAAACCCAAACTTTATCCTATAAACTTCACATCCAAACGGTATTTTCACTCAACAGAAGGAAAAAACAAACCCAAAAGAACTTCACTACTTCTTCAAATAAGAGAACTACTGCCCTGGAGGAGGCCATCCCTGACCTGCGCAGCTATGTCCTTCACAGCACCTGGCCCGTGAGGGATGAAAACAGCTGATGACTTTGAGGAAGCGCCAATTTCCCTCATGGTGTCAAAGTACTGGGTGACTAAGACCATGTCCAACACATCCTTAGCAGTTGTACCCGGGACATTGGCCGAGAAGGCGAGAACGCTGTCCCTCAGACCATCGACTATGGCCTGGCGTTGTCGCGCCACGCCAAGACCAGCCAAGTATTTGGATTCAGCATCCCCTTCAGCCTTCTTTATCTGTATAATCTTCTCAGCCTCGGCTTTCTCATTGGCAGCCACTCTCAATCTAGCAGCTGTGTCGATACAAACAAAATGATGAAACGAAATATAGCTAGTACATCAAAACTGAGTGTAAAGTCTTGATAAACAGGAAATTTATTCCAAATTCAAGAGAACGACAGGATTGCAAAAATAAAAGATTTTCACCTCTTAATCTTATTCCCCCTATTCCTAACCTCTATTGCAATTCAAAAGCCAAGGTTGGACGACTCCAATTCAAGACAAAATTTTCAGGTTTGGGTAAACCTGTTCAAGCTTCAAGTTCAATTCAAGCTCATGACACGAAAATTTTCAAGTTGGTTTCAGGTCGACCAAAAAATCAATATTGACAGTCAAAGCATGCATAAAGTGAAAAAGAAACAGCCCTAATCCATATAATGACGTAGAGAATTTTTACTTCTCCAAAAAAGTAAAGTAGATCTCTCCTATTTTTAACCAGAGTTAGCTTGACTTGGTGTTGATTTTTGGTAGGGAACCTCTCCAGTTTCGATCAGACCAAAACATGTGAGCTCGAATTAATACCTCTACTGTTCAATATGACAAAAATTCCATCACCCTGCTTAATAATACATATTCCAGTATCACCTCATCTTCGAGTGTCAGTTTACAAAGGTTAATGTTAACCTGGTTATTTTTTGTGGATAAAGATATACAGACTCAATAATTAACTAATAAATTGACCGATTGCAGTTTTGGTTTTTAATCCATTAGATTATCCAGAGGATTATTAAAGTCAAAACCACAATTGGCCAATTTATTAGTCAATTATTAGGGAGATATAATTACTCACTTTTTTATTAAATGTATTAAAAGTGTGTATAATATTAAATAAAATTAGTTATTATATTGGGTTACGTGAGGAATGCGATATTAGTTATAATTTTGGTTTGCGTGAGGATATGGCGTAAAATTAATTCTTTATATTGAAATGTGTGCATGATGTGAAACATAGTTAAATTTTAATATTGAAATTTATATATGATTAAGATGTGTCAAGTTAAATTATTTGCTCTCCATTGTTTAAGGCCCAACACAAAGATCATTATTTGTGTTTATTTTTCAATTTATTACTTTTTACCTGACATGTCACATCATATACAAATTTTAAAATACAAAATTAACTTTATTTTACATACTACACACGTACCAAAATAATAACTTACATTATATTCCTCATACATCTCAACATAATAACTAACTTTACTTTACATCAATAAAAAAATATTATCATCCAAGTTTAACCTTAACATTTGCAAACATACACACATGTTAAAATATTAATTTAAACAAAAAACAAATAATCTTTTCAGAGGAAAGTGGTAGAAATATAGAACAACCTAGTGCAATGACAAGTTCATACAATGGTAACACAGAAAAAAAATTTCAAGATAATGCTAGGCGTATCAGTACTCTCCAAATTTCACAACTAATATGTGCTCTTTTTCTATAGCAATATCATAGAACAATGGTAAAAGAATTACCAGCATTTATCTCATTCATAGCCCTCTTGACATGTTCATCTGGCTCTATATCCACAATAAGTGTTTGGACTATCTGATAACCATACATGGACATGGCCTAAACCAAGCATAGGACAAAAATAAAATGTTATGTTTTCAAATTTGTTGGCTCTTCGAGTAAACTAGACATGACAAAAAAAAACACCTTAACAAAATGAAAAGATCATGAAAAATTTAGCTATAATCATTCCAATAATTTCTAGCCAATGAATAGGTTGATAAAACAAAAAAGTACCTTCTCAAGTTCCCCTTCCACAGCTTTTGCTATCTCGTTTTTCTGCTCAAAGACATCATCTATGTTCAGCTTTGGAACACTAGCCCTGATGACTACCAAAATAAAAGGAAGAGAGCTTATGAGCTAATAGAATGAATTATACAATTTTTGTTTTCTCTTATTGCATATATTCATACAATCGTTTGAATACCATCAAAAACATATGACTGAATTTGCTCCCTCGTATTGCTAAGCTTATAGAACGCATCAGCCGCCTTATCCGCGAGGGCACGGTATTGAATTGATGCGACAACTGTGACAAATACATTATCCTGAAGTGCCAAGGCAGAAACATTAGAAAAGTTACAGATTGCATAGAACATGAAACAATGAAGCCCTTGACTTAATGCGAATTTCTAATACCTTTAATTTGGTACTAGATTTGGCTGCAGATTACCAGAAAACTGACAAATACAGTAGGTGCAACCGTGCAAGACAACCATCATTATTGTAATTCATTGTTCTGGCGAATACTTGTCAACCATTTAATTGTCATTCTTTTTTCATTTTATATGCAAATTATAAATAAAGGAATACATGTCAGGTTGTAGTAAAGAGTTGGAATGTATTACATAGTTAACAGCATAAAAGAACCGCACATCATAATTTGCACATCATGGAAGTTCAAGCAATAGTTCTTGAATGATCTGTTTACTAAATAAAATCGCATTTTAATATGGTGAATTAGGAAAAATGATCCAAAAGTACTGGAAAAGGAACTGCTGAAAATAGAACAAAGCAAGGAGACACCTTAGTCTTTGTTTCACATCGAACATCAAGCTGTTGAACACGCAATGAAAGATAGCCAGCAATCTGTTGCCCTAAAACCCATGGTAAGAAGTGACAACCTGGATCAAGAACATCATCAAACTTTCCAAAAGTTTCTTTGATTGCCACACTTGACTGCTCGACTTGTAAGCAACAAAACATCTGCCCCATTCCTTATCCTATGCAATATAAGCAGAATGATAAATCAGAAGAAAAAGGAAACTACTAAGCCACGAACATAATAAAAATCAGTGGCGGGGATACGGATCAATATTAAATTGGACGGTCAGGATGACATCATGTGCTGAATCAAAATTCAAATTCAAATTAATTAGAGCTATTGGAGATTTCCATATTAGCTTCATTTAGATGTGCTTTGATTTAGAGCATATTTGGAAAATTTGAAAACTCGCCATATTTGAAACTGATTTTATTTTATTGTAATAGAATTAGTTCCAACTTTCATTTATTTGATATTTTATTTCCCGCATTTAATATTGTACTTTTAAATTTCTTCATGCAGTCTCTCTATATAAAAAGGTTGCCTTGCATTGTGATAAATGTAGCATTTGATAAATAAAATTATATTTAGTTTTCCTAAAGTCTAGATCCGGGTTAAGGGGTCAATATTCCGGTAAAAGAAAGGGTAAGATTAGCCCTTGGTAAGAATCCTCAAATTAGCCTATTTATCTACTTTTCAAAAAAAAAAAAAAAAACCTCCTCTATCCATTGGTCTCTCTCTCTCTCTCTTTCTCTCCGGATCATCTCTGGCGCCTCCAGCACTTTACGTACTCTCCCATCTCCGAAGCTCGCCCGCCCCCGGCACTTGCTGCCTCCTCGTTCCCCGCCTCTGGCACGCACCCACCTCCGCTTCCCGCAGCCTCGTCGCCCAGCGCGAGGCGACTTATTATTTTTTTCGTCGCACGGCTTGCTACTTCGCCAGAAAAATGTGCCACTCGAGCATGCCTACCCGAAATGCTTGCCTCACCTACATTGCTACTACTTGAATTTCTTTGGCTAAGGTATAATTTTTTTTCTAAATCAAATTAATCTGATTATTTGATCTTAATATAAAATTATTTTCATAACTTGGATTATTTATTTGGCTCTAATTACGCAACCCGACATTTATTTAAGTGATAGTTACTATTGAATTTAAGTGAGACATTTGTCCTAAATTTTTGAATCTTAGATCTGAGTTATTGAATTTAAATTGATGCCCTGATCTAATTTGATAAATTCTTATTTATCAAAAGATCCAGTTTAATTTTAATTTTAAAATATTTTTAATTTGTGAGATTCAGAATCTTATTTATCATATAATTTATTAACAAAATATTTTGCATTTAATTAAAAATAATTTACTAATTAATTTTGCTGAATATAAATATAAAATATCATTTGTATTTTTTTCATCCTGCATCAATCAGACAATAAACTATTGCTTTTTGATATTCTCATATCTAGGATCTAAACACAATTGGTATTTAAATAAGCATATTCAAGGAAATGCAATCTTCAAAATAAACAACAAGCCTAATTATTGAACAACATCAAAAAACTCAGTAAAACAATAGGAAAATCCTCTGAATTAGTCACAAAATGTTAGCAACATGTACTAGTCATAATCTCTTTACACTCTCTCTTGACTTAACAAAATCAACTATACACCTTAATGTCATAATCTCTTACATAAAAGCTATTAGGCAGTATCTTCATATTAGTGCCTAGCTTTCCCTAAAAAGATCAACTACACGCCTTAATGGTTGCCTGGAATGGAGCTGAGCTATGCCCTGAGGCCAGACCTCCATGGAACAGGTTTGAAACTTTTAGTTAAGTATACTTAAACCTCGATGGAAAAAGTTGCTGGTTGAAAAATGAAACAAATTATTAGGAGAAGACAAATATTTGTCAGAAACTGACCATTTGGCATGGGCTTAATAATTAAGCCCCAAAGGGCTTAGCTAAGTTCCATAACAAGCCTAGAGACGCTCAACAAAAAAATTGAAGATTCCCTATGGAAAGGAGTTCATTGAAGAAGGGTAAGACTGCAACGTGAGAAGGCTTAACCCTCTTGACATGAGAGAATTAAAAGAGTTAAACAGATGATCACCTAACACAAGTTACAACATCCTCCACAAAACTGAATTTATATTTATCATTAACACTGCACTCAGCAATTGTCAATGAACAACCTGAGATTGCGCTTTTCATCATAGAATTCAACTTTAAAACTACTGTATTTAGGACAAGTCATATTATAAAGACCAACAATTCTCCAAGGAAGAGAAACCTGAATTATAGTCAAAACAAAATTACAATAAATACTTCAAACAAGAACACTTGCCAAAAAGAGATCTGGAAATCAATCATTAAAGCCAACAAGTCTAGAAAGGAAAAGGAAAACTGGGTAATACCATGATATACATAAATAGTTAATAGAATCAGAAATCCTCCTCAAAGAAAATAGGATTGTAAGAATAAAAAATTATCCTAGATCACAACCTACAAATTCAAGCTTCAAAGCCAGATGTCTCAAATTCGAGGCCTTTTAACTCCCCTAACATATGATGAACAGAAACATATGCTAACTTAAATCTATGTTGCAAAGCAAGTTAACTTGAGTGATTTGACACCAAACAAGAATTGAGCAATACACAGATTATTATATATATAATTTTTTGGAAAGGTAAATTATTATATATTTGCAAGTGTAGACCATTAATGAACACATAGGCGACAGATCCATATATATATATATATATATATATATATGAAGAATATGAAAGATTATTCAAAACAATCAACACAACAAGAGTAGCTCCACACAAAATCTACCCCAATTCCGGTAAATGTATAGATTTTAAGAAATCAATCTAAGAAAGCAGCCTCAACGTTCCAAGGAATTGCATTACTACCAGAACGGAACCCAAAATCGATCGAAGATAAATCCATCCCTTTATCAATCTAAACCCTAGAACCAACTCATCAAGGAAAACAAACACAAAAACTAAAGCAATAGCCGACGAATCTTGATACACGCACGGCTAAATCACAGAAAAAAGGAGTTTGTTTAGCCATACGACCTAGAAGAAAAACAGAAGAAAAGGAGGCAATGAATAAAGGGGACCCTCAAGGAGAAGGAAAGTAGAGGGAATTACCAGAGAGAGGATGAATCTCGAGCTTATCAGCAAGAATCCAACGTGCGATCTACTGCTCTCTCTCTTTGAAAAAGACGAACAGAAGCAATTGACCACCACCGCAGTCCGCAGATATGTCGATCCAAGGCAACGATGAGTTGGCGGCCGTTACATTCCAGAATGGTTCTTATGAACGGCCGAAAAGGCCAAAAAAATATTTTTGTGGTTTTTTTTTAATTTTTTTTGGGTAATTACTAATTACATCCATGCTCTAGAAATAGAACCTAATTCATGGAGGTTCACAAAATAAAATTTATTTCATCTAAGTCCTTTTAGCTCAAGATTTATTCCACATGATTTTTTTATATAAATTTATAATTATTATTATAAATTTAATCTTTTTTTTTATATTTCAGCTTATAATAATAATTATAAATATATAAAAATACAATTTAATTGTAAAAATTAATAAAATTCATAAAAATGTTCATGTGAACATTTTTAGCGTGATAAGCTCACATGAAATGTTTATTATTTTGTAAAATTATATGGATTAGAAGTTTTATCTTAAAAACCCGGATGTAATTATCCCTTACTTCTTTAATATTGAATTAAGAACTTCCAAAATCAAAATATATTTAAGAGATAATTATATCCAGGTCCCTGAGTTTAACGCTTAATAACAGGTCTACGTTTTTAAAATTATGATATCAGAGTTGAATTTTAATAAATTATCAAATAGATCCTTTTTAATTTTTTATTATTAATTTTTTTTTAAAATCACCATTATACCCTTCCCCCTCTAGAGCCTCACGATCCCGCACACACGTGAGGTCGCACGGCCATCGGCGGGTCCAGCAGCCACCGGCAGGTCGCGCGTGCGCGGGGATCGGGAGGGGAGAGAGAGGTCGCCTCTCTCTCTCCTCCCATCCCCGTACACGCCGTGCGGCTGGTCGCCTGTGCGCGTGGATCGGGAGGAAGTATAATGGTAATTTTAAAAAAAAATTAAAAAATAACTCATTTAATAATTTATTAAAATTTAGGAATCTCAATATTATAATTTTAAAAATGTGAATTTATGCATTATTAAGTGTAATTATTTTTATATTTAATCTCATTAAACGACATATTATATTTATATGAATTAAATGTAAGGATGGAATATGTATGCGTGTGCCTCTATATATATATATATATAATGCATGTCTTAACTTTTTTGCTTTTAGAAAAAATGTTTTTTTGAAGTTGCATATATATATATATATATATATATATATATATATATAATATTTTTATTAATGAGAAAGTTCCTCGTTGGAAGATTGAGGGAGTTAATTTCATAAAGAATATTTCTAGAGCCTAATGTCATGAAATATGATGTTAATAATGAGAAAAAAAATAAGTAAATAAATGAATAAACTAAGATCTAGAAAGCATTTCTCTAAATTGTGTGAGGCATGAAAAGAAAAAAGAAAAAATAAAAAATAAAAATAACAGAATAATAATTATTTCACAAATAGGATCTCCCAAAAGCCAAGAGAAGAGCTTTTTCATGTGCAAGAGAAGGCCGCTCATTACATCACTTCTGCTTCCTTTACACACGATGTTTTTTGGGATAGGGATATGTCCCTGCCTTTTGACTTTTCTGCAATCCTTTTACAGGATTGTTTCTTTTGTACTTGATGTTTTATATTAATGAATTTTATAGGCTACGGCCGACTTTCAAGAAAAATGCCACCATATGCTAGATAGAGGTGGCCATTTTATATAAAAATCAAAATTTATTCTTTTTTCATTAATTTGAAATTAATTCGATTTTATTTTAGTTTGAAGTTCTTATAGTTCATCTATAGTTATATATTGATTCGTAATTTTTATAATCTTTGGCTTACATTTCCTATTTTGAAAATACTTGATATTTACTGGGTCCCTAGCTTTAGTATTACATTTCTATTTTAAATTCTAGGCAGTTAACTGAAAATTTTAATAAGGACCAAAATTTAATTATGAGTAAAGTTTAGGGCCTATCAATGATTTTCTCTATCTCTCTATTGATTTCATAACGAGACTACATTAACTTTATGAAATTGACTTCATTGCTTAGTGGATAAGGATCAGAGTATCAGACTGAGCCCGCTTTAAATAAAATTTAAAAAAAAAAAAAAAAATTATTTATATTTAATTTTTTTTGATATGTTAGATTTTTTTAAATAGTGTAATAAATAATTACATTAAAATTTGTTGAATATTATTTGTTCAAATTTTATTGGCTGTCAATTAATTATTTATTTATATTTCTATCTATTAGATTAAGATAAATAAGATATAAATTAATTGATGAATAAAAACATATATATCTAAAGTTTTAACTAAAAATTAATCAAAAATTAAATTAATTTTAGCTCAAAATAAATTTAAATTGATAATAAATAAGTTAAGTTTAATTTCAATAAAATTCTTTTTATTTATATTTTAAATCAGATCAAAATTGAATAAAAAAATTTAAATTTAATTTTAAGCTGAAGTCAACTGAAAATTATTATTATTATTTTTTTGATCGACCAATCAGTGGATTTGATCTCAAACTGAAAGGATTTTCGTGCCGCATAATTAATTAATGCATTATGGTTTCGTGTGGCTCTGAACTTTGACGATACGCAATTATTTTGTCGTATTTATTCTAATACGATCTCACCTCCTACAATTGGCAGTCTTATTCTATTTAAAATCAATTTAATTATTAAGCAGCTCAAAATTATTTACTCAAAATAAAATTAATTTAACTTATAATTTACTTAATATACAAACAAATATTTATATTTACATATTATATATATACATGATATTTTACATATATATTTTTCATAAAAATTCATATAAAAAAATAAAAGAATATTTACATGGTGGACACAGAAATTAGACTACTTTACGGATTTCACCATATATCTCAAAATATTATAGATATCACATCTAAAACAACTATTTTTTCATTTTTCACATCCTGCAGTAAATTCTATTTGAAGATTTAACCATAGTTAAATCTCAACAAAATCTCACTCAATGATCACATCATTTAACCATCGACCTTCATGTTAGGGCATTGCGGAGCTGCATTGGTTCCGACGGTAGCGTATTCACGCGATGCGACAGAATATTCTCCCGAGGCGATAGCGTATTCACGCGAGCATCACTCTGCTATTTGCATCTTCTTCTTACGCGGGCATCGCGAGCGAGCATCAAACCTTTCTGCAACTTCAGAGTTCTGTCGCCGCCGGCCTTAGAAAGGTCTGATGCCCGCTCGTGATACCCGCGTAAGAAGAAGAAAGAAATAGTAAAATGATACTCGCGTGAATACGCTGCTGCCTCTCACGAATATGTTGCCACCAGAACCAATACAGCTCCACGATGCCCTAACATGAAGGTCGATATGCGATCAATAGCTGAGATTTTATTGAAATTTAACTATAATTAAATCTTCTAATAGAATTTACTGCAGAATGTGAAAAATAAAAAAATAACTATTTTAGATAAGATAACGATAATATTTTGAGATTTATGATAAAATCTGTAAATTAACTTAATTTTTGTGTATGTAAATGTCCCAAAAATAAATTTTAAATACATAATATTTTATATTATTATATGTGCAAGCTAAAAATAATATATATTTATAATATTAAGGAACATTAGAGGCATATAAAAATAACTACCTATACCTGAAACATTAGGACCGTGACGTCCATTGAAAATGACCAAAAAGGCATACCTCCAAGTTTAAATGAGTTAATTAAAAAATAATAATAATAAATAATTAAAACTGGGACATGTAAGACCTTGCGAACACAGTAGTACAAATCACTCTAATCTGTTGAGCCATTTCTCACGAGCACAAGCGACCTTTTCAATGTAATACTAAGCATTAATAAGACATGGTTTTTATTCGTCACCGCTATTTTTGACTTTCTATCACCACCGAATAGTTTACAATATATACAAATTGCAAAAAAAAAAAAAAATCTAGCAACTAAATGAGGATTCCTTTTATAATTTGTCCTCTTTCTCTTAATTGTTATTCTTAAACTTGCAGACAAAGTTCAGATTCTGCTGCCTTGGAGACAGCTGATAGTGATAGATTCATTTTTTAACTACCAACTGTTCTTCCAGCTGTAGAGAATATCTGAGCGACCGTTATGTCACGTGATATAGTGAATAACGCGAAGTATTATTTTTAGCTGAAATTGAATCTACCATTGCTCCTATCCCATTCTCAACTTCCTCTTCATGCAAACACGGGGACAATTTAAATTGTAATATGAGCCAACACGAATACGGGCTTTTCGCTCTAAGCAGTTTTTCGCATAAATATTGAATTATTTTTATATATGTTGCCTAAACGAGATCTGTTGCTTTTAGTTGTATTGACAGAATTTTACGTCAAAAAATCTCGAGTCTAACAACAGTTATACTAAATCTGCAGAAAATGTAAAATTACAATTTCCTGAAGAAGGCAAACACACGTGATATACTGGAGTGAGAGAGGGGGAGAGAGAAGATACTTCAACAATATAAAGCTGATTACTTCCAACAAGTAGAAGCAAAAACTATCAATAGCATGAAGAATAACAAAGAGTCATACCTCCCTAACTCAAATCTGCAGGTGAGTGAAAGCTTCAATTGCCTGAATAAGATAAAGACCCCATTAATATCATTCGCTAATGTTTCAACCTATCATCAACAAAGTGCGTTATGCTGAATTCAACAGATCAAAGCAGCAAAACATATCAACAAATCATTCCTGCCTGCCACTAGCCTTAGCTAGCTGGTGACGTGGTGACGCATAAGCGCCATTAGAAAGGCTCCTCGATGGCTGACGGCCAATTTTTGCGAACGAGCCCTGCGTTTTAAAGCCATTTCGGGAATTTTGGCTATTGCTCTGAGCTGTAAAGCGTTCTGCCTGCATTGTCTGGAAGAGGTGGGAGGAGCTCGCCATGTCCTTGAGGTTTATCAGAGGCTTCAGAGCTTCAACTGCTTCACTCATGAGAGGTCTCGCCTTGGGATCTCGGCTAAGGCAGCGGTGGGCGAGCAGGGCGGCCTTCTGGGCACCCTTGATAGAGAAGTTGCCCTCGAGACGGGGGTCGACGAGTCGGTAAAACCGTCGCCGTTCGCCGAGATGGGGACGGGCCCACTCGACCAAGTTGTGCTCGCCGTTTGGGCGGTTCTTGTCCATGGATCTTCGGCCTGTCATCATCTCGAGTAGGACAACTCCAAAGCTATATACATCGCTTTTTGAGGTGAGATGTCCTGCCGAATATTGCAGGTTGTTGTAAAGGAACATGAACAGCAGCACAAATGTGTGGAATTGTCAACAATACATGTGGTTGAATCAAGTACTATTAGATAATGAGAACGAGGGGTATTTTCCCAAGATTAAAGTGAAATGAACGAGGAATTATTGCCATAACATATTTGATCTATGTTCAATACCCCCACATTTGCATTGATACATGCACTGCTAAGGAATAGAATTAGAGTATGAACATGAAAATGCACAAGATAAAGAACAATACAGGTCGTATATGTCTGAGGCCTTGCTATAAAACAGGGATCAAAGAACCAAAAAAGATAATCAAAATCACTCAAGAATTGAAACGAATCAAAATTGGGCAAAATTATGAGTCATTTTCAAGTCAAGTCAAATCTTGACATGAAAAAAAGCAGGCCAATTTCAAGTTCATGATAACTAGCTCGACTCCAGTTTCAAGTCGACTAACTTTAGGGTCCGATTCTGAATCAGTTCAAGTTCAAGTCATTTAAGTATTGACTCCCTTTCAAACTCCGAAAAAGGTAAACATAATTGGATAGAAAAAAGGTAAAATTTAGATGCTAATATTCCAACAGAAAATAAGTCATAACTGATCAAGATGTCAACACAGATAATTTTCAATCACTAGAAACAACTCAGTGGATCAATAACCTCATAAATTCAAAATCAAATACCATAATACCTGTCATTACATACTCAGGAGCCGCATATCCATATGTTCCCATCACCCGTGTTGATACATGGGTCTTGTCACCCTCCGGACCATCTTTTGCAAGCCCAAAATCAGAGAGCTTAGCGTTATAATCCTAAAAAAAGACAACTTCAATATATTGTGAAATGATTTAGAGAAATGGTAAGTTACAGGAAAACTATTTTATAGTTTACCACATCTAAAAGAATATTGGATGTTTTAAAATCACGATATATCACTGGTCTTTCTGCTTCCTCGTGAAGAAATGCAAGACCCTTGGCAGCACCAAGTGCGATTTTCATTCTTATGGACCAAGGGAGAGGCAGGGACCCTGTTGAAGAGTGCATTTAGATATGAAGAAAAAGAGGCAGGCACAACTTTATTTACTAGTAGATACGCAGCAAAGGTCATCAATATAATAACAGGCCCATATATAAAAAATCAGTATGGCTTAATAGATAAGAAAATTTCAGTAGCTAATGGATACTGATAATACTGTAGAAGCAATAAAACATGTCAAACAAAAACTTAAGCAATCTTCCATTTTTCTTCTGCTTTTCTTGCATGGACACTGATAAGAGTGCAGAAGCAATTTTCCATTTCTGCTTTCATGTCAGTGCATCATGCCAGTGAGTTTTTACTAGAGTTGCTTTAAATTTTCTTTAACTTGAGGTTGGAAGTAGGAGGGATGGATTGGCTGTGTGTCACTATAATGTATTCTGAAGTAATGCATGAATAAGACAGGCCTACGGTTGGTTAAGGCATTTGCAGTACTATTGGAATGAAGCACAATTTTCATCGTACAATACCACTTCCACCAAAAGTCTTATGTCTTAAAGTCGCTGGACAAAATAATAAAATGAACCATGTTTCTCACACTGGAAATCCTCAAAAACTAACTCATCCAATCAGTAGGAAAAAAAAAGTCGTACAAACTTTACACCAACCATTAAGGTCTAGTATAGACACAGAGGTTCCCAAATTGATGTATTCAAGAAGTCAATGATATCTGCCTTGAACAGTTAGGCACACATATGAACATCAATAGCTCCATGGGAAGTGCACTAAGGATAGCCTAAAATTACCGAATAACTATGGTGGATGGCAATGAGGTGATGCCGTAACTGACATTACCAAAACTCAATGTCAGCAACTTTTCATATGCCTTCGAGTTGGGTACTTGAAGGGAATTTCATCCAAGATATCAACCAACTCAAAGGGGTGTGGAAAGCCCACCCAACAAAGGAAAAAAATTCATCATTCCCGATGTTCATAGATGCATATTTGACAAATGGAACAAATAAAATACAACGGAAACTAATTGATTGAATGCTTTGTTTAACTTTGTAATTTATGTATTGAAAGATCATATATGCACCTTTTTTGTAGTAATATAAAACCTAGCGGTTAGGGGATTAAAACACTGGAGAATCAAGTTGAGCTAATGCACAAGTGATGGACAAGTTGGAATTAATACAACTTCCAACCTAAAAGTCTAAGCTAATGGGTAAGAACGAATACTTCTATATTAACTCTTTCAACCTGCTACTGATCACCCAATATGAGCAATTTATGTGTATCCCAACACCAACATACTCAAACATCCAGCCCACATCAGCCTCCAACCCAATGGGTCGTCAAACAGCCCACTTGAAATTGGCTCAGTTTTAGGGCTAACTGCAAAATCATGTATAAGGTCAATAAAACTTGTTTCCAGCCGAATACAATGTCTTCCATGAGAAATGGCTTTCATCTCAAGGGTCTTGTAAAAGGTGATACCAAATTCAGGCATACTAGATCAAGCTTAGACGAACCTAAAATCATATATGTTCTTTGATGAAAAAAAGAAAAAGTAATACTTAAGACTCCAAAGAAAAGAAAATTGCTCACTAAGAAAATGATCATGAAATTATCAATGAAGAGGTGAGATAAACCTATAAAGGAAACAAAGACATGAGCTGAATGATTCCTTTTCTATCATAATTGGGAATGTTAATATAGACAACAAAAGATTGAAGCTATTGGCATAAAATTAGTGGCATTGGGTTGATCGCTTGAGTTTATCTTATGTCTTTGGATTAGGGTATGGCCCAAAAATCTATCACACATCAACAAAGAATTTCTTTATGAAACATCAATGAAATATTCAAGATAATAGCAATTATACACGGAATCTTAGCATCCCGCAAAGTCAAAATAACAGGCAAATTCTAGGATGCATGCACTAAATTTTTTGATATTGTAGGACGCATGCACTCAGCTATAATGCTCATCCAAACACAAATGAAATAATGCTGAATGTGGTATGTGTCTCACTATTTGTATATCAAATAAAAACTGAAGAACTTGCAATGCATCCTGGGAACTCCTCGGGTATGATATCATAAATTGTGGGCATACGTTGGACACAATATGCCCTTTCAATCATAACTTCAATTATCTCAGATTCTCAATCATGCACCCATTTTATCACATAGACAACATTCTTAAGCTCCGTATTGAATAATAACCTTTCTTTACAATAACTTGTATTTTTCTTATTACACTGTTAAATGTGCATTGTAATTACTTGCCCTCAATCTGTCAATGAACCATATTTTCAAGATATTTTGTGAAGGGGCCAGTTTGTGTTGTGAAGCAACACCATGTTCCAAACCATTCTATCTAAAAAATAAATCCATAAAGTCTTTGTTGCCAAGCATTTCGACAAAAGCAACAGTTGATAAAGCAGTCTGGCAAAAAAAAGAACACCCAATTTCAAGAAATTCAAATTATGCCAATGTTAGTATCACACAGTGAAATGTATATCCAACAAGCTCCATATCTTTCTCAGATACATCCAAATAAAAACAGAGCAAAGCGGTTCAAAATTTGGAAAAAGAAGCCGGATTAGACAATGAAAATATAACTTGAAATCAAGTAACAAGTGCAGCACGTGATTCATGAGTATGGATAAAGATAGACAGGCACAAAGATCAGAAAACATCAAATACAATTAAAGATTCTGATTAACCCTTTTCTAAATAATTCAAATATACAATAAGAACTTTATATAACATCGGACAGTTGCATATGATCAAAATAGCAAACGGACAAAGTGAAGAAGAAACTCAGACGCAAAAGTCATTCATTTTCTTTACTATAATGCTTAAATATGTGTTTCATGCTTTCACAGTCATGCATATATTTCTCATTCTTTTCATTACTACTTTACAATATTTACTTCACTACCATCATTAGAAATAGTTTTGTCCCTACTATTATCAGCTTCCTGCATATTCCTAATAAAATCCTTTTCAGATTACACAAATAACATGCTTAATATTTGTTTTGATTTCTCTTTCTACAGCAGTATCCTCAATAAAGCCCATATCCGATAATTTCTCAAAATACACATGTTTACCTATTATCAACATCTTCCTCTTTAAAAGTACCAATTTTATATCTTACCCGAAAAAGTTCCTTGTTTTGTCCATCATTAACATAGACATTCTAATAACTTTTTTTGGCTCCTTAGGATCAACTAGGGCTGTAAACGAACTAAGCTCAGCCAAGTAGTGGCCTGCTCAAGTTCATGTTTGTTCACAAAAACTGAGCTCAAGTTCGATGTTTTGAGCTTGTTCGAGCTTGGTTAGTGAACATAAAAGCATATTTGGGCTTGCTTTATATAGTTCGTGAACGAGATCATTAATGTGTTCACAAACAAGCTCATATAAATTTAAGTTTACAAGCATGATAACCATAGACAAGCTCTTATATATCAAAGATATTAATGTGTTCATAAATAAGCTTATCATCATGATTCATGAATTGTTTCCTCGTTATAAATAAGATATACTAAAATCTCTAAAACAATACCATATCGAGCATGTTTATAAACTTTATACGAACAGTTCACAAACATTAACGGATACTTGTATGCTGAAACTCGTTCATTTATCAATCAAACTTTTAAAATTATGTTCAAGCTTGTTTGTTAATATTGATGAACCGAATACGAACAAGCTCTTATCGAGCCAAAATACGAGCTGTTCATTTACATCCCTAGGAACAACTAATTGCGAAAACCACCATAACTTGCAGCCTTTACTAACCAGTCAACTTGTATGCGCAATAGGCTCTTCAAGTCTTTATGGCAATGGTTTTGGTTAATTTTCCTAATTATACAACATCGAGTTTCTAAGCATCTTGTGCGCTCAGAATAGTATAATGTTTTAATTAGATGAACACAAATTTGTTAAGCACCTATGAAACATACAAGCTATTGTCTTTTTACACTTCACAAATTGGACACACAAAAAAAACATACCATGCTTTACATGCAGTATTGTATATCTTTGCAACATCAACAGCTTGGAAAATTGGATGGGTTTGCTCAATCCCTCGAAAAGATTAGCTTATTTTAGATTATTAAAAAAGTACATGAAAATAAACTTAGGACATGAGACACATGGTAAGCAGAAAGACTAATCTTAGGCAACTTATTAAAAAGCTTAGGTTTATAATGAATTCAAGTCATTGACATTCTGTTACTGGATATCCTCTAAACATACATAATGACTAATTCAGTAAATAAAAAGGCTACCACTAATTACTTTATTATTTGGATAGTTTAGTTAATGAAAGTTCCTAACCATATATGCAAGGTCCCATGTCATACATGTCGAGATGCCTTTGAGGGACAAAATTGTAAATCTAATTTGCTTAGCCAAAGCAAACAATACCTCAACAATATTAGGTTAGGTCATACCACATCTAGTATTACTAGTCATCTCTCTGAATATTAAATGGAGGAAAAATTAACAATTATATAGCTTTGAGAATCAATTATTCTTGAAAATTAATAACCAAAAAACCTTAATTATCAAGATTTTAACTTATTAGGAGCCACATCTTAAACTAATTCATGCTAATAGAAGTTTGCTGATGGGTAATGGGCGCATCTGAAATTGGTAAAGCTGGTACTCATTCATAATTCATCTTCTAAGTTAGGGCTTCACTAAATATGTATTAGCAACAATGGTCAGAGACAAACCACACTAGCCTTAATTATGGTAACCAAATGGCTGCAGTTGAAAACTGCTAAAGAGGGAGCTGACATTTTGCAACAGAAGTTTTAGGTATTACTATTTGCCACGCAGCATTATTTCAAACAATTTTAAATGGTGATTACACTTAACAAAGGTAGGACCACAACAAAAATAGAAATAAAAATAATTTTAAAAAAAATCATGAATCCCATATGAAAATTAGGGTCGTCCAACTTTAAGGAGAAATGCATAGCAGCAAGGAGAAACATTTATAAGAGAGCAGAAACATCCAAACAAACATACTTCTAAACAGATGGTTCTCCAAACTACCACGAGGCATAAACTCATACACCAGTAACCTTTGGTCATCTTCAATACAATATCCAATCAACTTAACCAGATTAGGATGCAGAAGTTCTCCAAGAAAATTAACTTCAGCCTGCAAAAACATGAGCATGCAATCTCATTCATGTGAATAAGGACAATATTAAGAGGAGAGAACTGGAGGGGATGTGTGGAGTGAGAAAAGATGCTATTCATGACCAAGTAAATACAATAATAGGAACTAACAACTAGATAAATTAAATTACCAGCCACTCTTTATGCCCTTGGTGTCCATCATGATTGAGTGTCTTCACAGCTACAGTGAGTCCAGTACCGGGTTTAACAGGCGCAGTTCCATTTTCCTCAATCCAACCTTTGAAGACACAACCAAAACCTCCCTCTCCAAGAAGGCTTTCTGGCCTGAAGTTTCTTGTAGCACATTTAAGTTCATTGAAAGAAAATTTTCTCAACTGTGATGCAATTCTAAGTTCCTCTCCAAGCCTAGAAGTAGATGAACTGCTCCCACCATTGCTTGTAGTGGTGGAGCCTGAGACAATTGGCACAACAGGCTGATCTCTGCTGCCATCAATTGTAGATTTACTTTCTGCTTAAAAAATGCAAGGTGCAAAATAATTTAGACAGAAACATATATGAGTAAACAGAAAGATAATCCTGGCAGGAATAAGCATTAGGTAGAGATGAGTATCAGTACAATAAGAAAGAATATAAAAGTATTGGATAGATTAAATTATATATCGGCCGTTATTAAATATTCACAAATAACTTGAACAAAAGTAAAAAATAGCTAAAATTTCTCTTCTGCAAAGCTTACACAGATTGTTGAGTACATTTGGAAGACATTTGAAGAACTTATATCAATATTATCATGCCCAATCTAGGTATAGCAATAACTACATAAATAGTACACACCTGTATTATAGAAGCATAACATTAAATCTTATAAATTGCAGCAAGGATGACATGAGGTGAAAAGGTAAGACTAGCAAAAAAAAAATCCAAACTAACCAACTTTTAAGTTCCTTGCAGGGCAAAATACGGAAACCCAGATCAGAATTAAGGACCTTAAACAGCAACAGAATCCATGAGAACCTTTACCCTCTTGATTTTGAAGTTCTTCTAGACCGAACCATGAAATCTTATACAAACAGTAATTGTTAACTATTAAAAAAAAGAATTTAATAATTAAATCATCTTTTTACCTTATATCAACCAAAAAGCAAATATTCTAATGCAAAAGAAGAAAAAATCATATGATGTCTGGATTACATTACTGCACTAAAACTTATCAACAAAAAGTTCCATTATTGATCACTATGTAATACAAAACGAAACAAACATATCCAAATAATACGTAAATTTGTGGTAAGCAAGAGTAATATACAACCTAACATTCTTAATGTCTACTATGAGTCACTCGCTCTCATAGAGAGCATTACTTCTAATAGGGCCGGATGGAAATGAGAAAACCATGTAACCAACCACAAGTAGTTGGGATTAAGGAATTGTAGTTGTTGTTCATGCCCAATTCTGTATATTATAAATGCCAAAAGTATTTAAGTACTAAATGTGCTAATAAAAGGTTTAGTTACTGTGTCAGGGGGCTTGTTTGAAAAGGGTTTAGCTTAACCTCAAAATGAGTTTAAGGTTGACCAAACATCAACCTCAAGGCCACACCAAACAGCAAGCATACACATTATACCCAACTTAATAAAGAAACAAACTGCATATGAAAAGAAATATACCTATGCTAAGTGAAGTGTTCAAAGAAATCCATTTTAAGGAATTTTCATACTAATGGATGCATCATTAAACATTTTTCCTCAAATTTCATTGTTCCTAACCCCGAAATCAAGCTTGAAGAGTGACAAATTTGGAAAAGGCCTCAACATAAATTATAAATATAAAATGGACAGAGATTCACAGAACAAGATGTTCACAGCAGAATATATCTTCATGTATTCCATATGCATCATAAATTGATAGACGAGAATACGTAAACGCATGCATCTGTTCAAGAATCTGAGCTAATGGAAGCACAAACAAATATAGAGCTACAAGAACACTCATTATATCATGCAGTAAGTCCAAACATAGCCCATGATAGCATAATAAGAGCATTTATTCTGTAGACAATATTTGAAAGAAGTACAAGGATATTTTGAGAAATTTTTACAACATGCAATTAGTAAAACTATATTTGAAAGATGTATAAGAAATTTTTATAAAACACAATTAAATATACAACAATTTGTTCATGACTTCAAAAGTATCAAAAAAGGAAGTAAATTCAGAAAGGGCTCCCTAGCACAGTATCTTTGAGGTACAAGAGAATGAAAGATTTATTGGATTACATTTGGAAACTTTAGAAATATATATGCTTCATGTCCCCATCTACAATCTGTGCAGAAAATCAATTCTAGACCAAACATTGTTTAGACTGTTTTACCTAGTTTTGCATAACAAAGGCAAGGCCAAATTAGGCTATAACAGAAGTTATTACCCAATAGAGACTTAAGAAGTACGCAAGCAAGTTCATATTTAGCATAGTAAACTAACATGCCTAAGACTAATACTTGAAGAATACATGTCAATGAATCATTCCATTACTCAGTTCAATAGGGGTTAAGGCAGCAATAAATTGCCAACAATGCTTCTGTATAATTTCTAAAAATTATCAAGATCATCCAGCGTAAAAAACTTGCTTCTTCAACACAAAAGCTAACAGCGGCAACAGGAGCACTGGCAGAATTATTTAATGCAGAAAAGACAAGATACAGATATTGCTTCAGATGTGGGGCAGGCAGCGCATTCCCTTGGATATGAAACTTGAAAACACATTCACAAAAACTCATTTTTATCACCTCGGTTAAAAAAAAAATCTCAAACTCCCAGTAACAATGTACTTGTTTCAATGTTGATCATATGAGCATACTGGCTAAAAGTTAACACCAAAAAGCTGATGGTATCTATAATGTAGGACAAATGGGATCATTTAGTCAGCATCAAGTAGAAAACAAATAAGCCAGTAAAGGATGCATCACTCTCTTGCCAATATAGCATAAATATCAGAATGGAATGAAGTAAAAGGAACTTAAGAACTACATCTCATATACCGTGCAGTTACTAAATGAGGCTACCTGAAATAATCGACGACGTACTAAATATTTATCACAATATGTTCTTCCCTCGCAATGACTAGTTTCTTAAATAGCCCATGGCTAGGTTCATAAACCATGAAAACAGAATCTGTCCCCGGCAAATGGACAGTTAATTCATATTCATACTTTTTGCTCAACATGCCGCTTTGCTTTGTTCTGCCAATAAAAATCTTAGCAGACCAAAGGACATAGAATGAAATGATTAATCAAAGATGTCAGCCAAAAGTTTCCGTCTCCAGGAAATGTTCTTTTGATGAGATTAGAACTCATGAACTAGTGAAGGATGGCAACTTATCACTCAACCAACAGGTTGGTGGTAACACTCCGGGTAAAACACAAACTAATGAAAATGAATGTGAAAGATGCTAACAACCGGGCGGTCATTGTTCGAAGCTCTAACAGACAGAAACTTTCCAGGTGATCTATACGAAATTCTAGAGAAACAGTCACAATGTAGCACTTCTCCAAATATAGCAAGAGAATAAAGTTCGAGAAAATATAACAAGCTTCACCATTCAGAATAGTTACCGCAATTAGTGATGGCACTGCTGGCAGAAGTATCCACTTTCGGTCTCGAGGAGACGCAGATCCCCATCAGCCGAACTCCCACCCAGCATCCAGTTTCATCTCCCTTCTTCTGCACCTTCTTCTTCTTCTTCTTCTTCTCCCTCTTTCCAACATTTTCCCAACCCTCAACTTGAGCCACCTCCGGACCCAGTCCCATCCTCGATAAACCTGCGTCCGAAATCACATCAGGCAACCCACTGACGACTTCCCATCCTTTCTCAATGAAGAAGCCCTCTTCCTTTCACTTGAACTCAGATTTACACTCTGGCAATCCGCTTGGGGAATCGCTCCCCATACCTTGCCGAATAACGATCCCAAGCAGCAGATCAGCTCAACCGAGCGTTAACCCTAGAACCGAAGCTCGGAATTCGAACCAAACACCTTTACGTCGGCAAGCCACACCAACGGCAGCTGGAAACCGCAGCGGACGGAGGCGCCAGAGAGCATCGGAGAGCGGAGACCAAGCGAAGAGCGGGGAGAGTAAGGCGATAGGGCTTTTGAGTGGAAAATAAAAACGCGCATCTCCACATGAGACGGGGAAGAGGTAAAGCAGAAGGAGAAGGGCAGAACGGGCAGACTTGAGGCGGAAAATCCGGGCAGGACGGGCAGATAGTGGGAATTTAGCAAAGAACGAGGAGTGGGCTACGCGTGCTTCGCGTGTCGTGTTTCTAGCGGGTTGCTATCGAGTTTATTGACAACCCGGTTCGAACTCAATCGTATACGATTCTGTCCCTGAAAAAAAAATGGGCAAATTTCACCCAGGTCCCTGAGTTTAAGGATTATTATCACACAGATCCACATTTTTTTAATTATATCATCGGGGTCCCTAGGTTTTCAAAAATTATCATCTGAGTCCATTATACCTTTACCTTCCCTCNNNTGGAGAGAGGCAGGGTAAGGGTATAATAGTAATTTTTATATTTTTTAATAATAAAAAAATAAAAAAGTGACCCAGATGATAATTTTTGAAAATCTAGAGACCCCGATAATATAATTTAAAAAATATGAATCTGTATAATAATATCTCTTAAACTCAAAAACTGGATGAAATTTACCTAAAAAAATTTAGCAGCATAACAGTAACACTTTTTACAGTAGAGATATTATTAGATTATTTTTAAGTGAACTAAAAAATATTTAAAATAAAAAATTTTGAACACAATTGACTTAAAATTAATTTAAAATTACGTGAAATTTTGAACTGACTATAATCAAAATTTTAATGATAACAAGTTTTAAATATATTCTATCCCGCTATTACACTATACCAACTTACATAAAAAAAATTTATGATAAAAAATATTTTATATGAATAATATATTCATAAAAATTATCTATATTATATATGTAAATTTAAGCTAGTTATAGCCAACTTAAAATTCAGTTGAAATTAACTTTGAGTTAAAAGCTTTAACTCATAATTTGATTTAAAGATTTTGAATCGATTTCAAATTGATTTGAAAAAAAGGCAAACTTTGGATTCAGCATCGGTAACATTCTTGTTTTATAATCATTCAAAAACATATAAACACAATTTGAGTTTAAAAATGTGGATAATTAAGTATACCTCGTAATATATTAATTATTTTAAATATTATTTATTTATATTTAATAAATTATATTATATATATTTTTATTATATTATGTATCTTATAAATTACTAAAAAAATTAGTTTATGATATGAAGATAATTTTAATATATATTTTGTGATATATATAATTTAATTTTTCAAGTATAAATAAATAATATATAAAATAATAAAATTATTATAATCCGTACATAATTGCCCAACCAAAAAATTACTAATAACACAACTTAAATAGCTTAATTGTAATATAGTTTCTTCGCACTCCAAATTTTCTCGTGATATTATATATATATATATAACTTGAAATTAGCATCAATTTGTTTAAAAAAAAGTCTTTTTTCTTTTACTTTTTGCCGTCCCTCGATCAAGAAATCTTAGGACCTATTTGGCACGGAGATCAAAATAAGTACCAAAATAATACTAATTTTAAAAAATAACCATAATAATAATAAATAAATTTTTCTAATCATTCTACACAAATTTTAATATAAAAAAAATTATTTTATTTCACACTCTAGATCAAAATTTAGTATTTTAGTTTAGAATGTGAAATAAAATTGATATTTTTATAAAAAATTATTGAATATGTGAAATAAATTAATATTTTTTATATTAGAACTGGCGTAGAATGATTAGAAAAATTTATTTATTATTATTATTTTTTTTTTAAACTAGTATTATTTTGGTCTTGATTTTGGTTCTCGTGCCAAACAGGGCCTTAGAGTTTATTTAGTATCCATATTATTTTAATCATATTAGAAATTAAAATAATTTATTTTTTATAAAAATTAATTTAATTTAATTATATTAATTTTTATAAAATAATATATAATTTTAAATATAAATTTCAATTTATTTCACATTTTATATTATTTTTAATATATTAATTAATTTTATTTCTATTTATATAATTTTATTTTTATTTTTAATTATACATATATATTAAATAAGCTCACATAAAATTAAATTAATTTTTTCCCAAGTAAATTCTTAATATTTTTTATTATTTTATCCCTTCCTTATAAGAAAATTTAGTTTTTTGATACTACTTTTTTATTAACAAATTTCACTTTCTTAATTAATAATTATTTAATTTGAATTTTATTAATTCTATATTTAGTTTGAATTTTTTTATTTTGAATTTGTATTGAGATCATTTCAAACCAAATTTGAGCACAATCACGCCAACACGACCCGATCTGAAACTACTATTTTAAAGTATTATGAAATACAAAAACTTAAAAACAACTTGAACAGTTCTCAATTTTTTTTTGAAATATTCTTATTAATATTTTATATTATATTTTATATTCTAATTTTATATTCTAATTTTATATATTTTTTAAAAAATTAATTTTATTTTACATCAATGTAATTTATAATAATAAAATAATTTTATTTTATACTATAGAATAAATTTTTTATTTAAAAATTAAAAAAAAAAATAAAATATACTCTAAAAATCTATTTAGTATGAGGATATAAGAATTTTAATATTATAATTTATGTAAGGTAGCGTATAAAATTAATTTTTTAATTAAAAAAACTTGATGATCAATTTAGCCTATTTAGTTTTTGCCAAATGGTATGTGCACGTGAGTTAAGCATTCACAAATCAACTCAAGTTCAAACTAGACCTGGGCATCTTTCGGGCTCGGGCCGGGCTCGGGTCGGGTCAACTCGGGCCGGGTCACCTATTGGGTATGTTAAATCACACCCATACATATACATTCGGGTCAATTTATGTGACCAAGCCCAACATGGCCTCGGGCCGGGTTGACCCGAATGGTAAACTCTTCTCAAAGTAAAAAAATTATTATACTTTTCTTTATAACAAGTTTTAACTTTAAAAATCCTAAATATCAATATTACTGTATAATTTAAATTTTGAAATAATATAAACATTTAAGCACCATATAAAATATCATATAAAAATTTAACTTTTATAATTTTATTACAACTCTACAACATAAAATCATAATTATAAAATTATAAGTTAGCTTTAGTGTCGGGCCGGGTCAGGTCGGGGCCCCGATGATCATGCCCAAGCCCGATCATGAAAATGATCGGGTAGGGCCGGGCCGGGTTAAAAGAATAATATGAAAATTTTATCACAACTCAAGCCCTAAATTTTTCAGGTCGGGTCGGATCGGGTCAGGCGGGTCCCCGGGCCCGTGCCCAGGTCTAGTTCAAACACAAATTTAATTTGAATTTATCTAAAATAAATATATTAATTTTGTTTAGTAACAGGTTAAAAAATATAATTTATTTTAGTCTTAGCTAAAATCTTAAATTTATTTTTAAAAAATTTTAAAATTTATTTTATATCTCATTCTACACAAATTTTAATATCAAGCAATCACTTTATTGCGCATCAAACACAATTCTTAATATAATTAATTTACTTTATTTTATATTATACATACTTTTTTAATTTTTTAGAAAAAATTTTTAAATTAATTTTTTTTTCAACCAAATAAAGTCATTGAGTCAAAAAAATGAGTTGACCCGGAACTGACCGACAAACCCAAATTGCCACCTGAAGAAAAGCTTGGGCGGTTGAACCGCTGAAGCCTGCTCATTCTTTCCTGCAATGCTTCGGAGAGCACTGTCGCCTCTTCTCGCTCACGGCGTCCGCCGATCCTCCCCCCTACCCTTCGCTCTTTCCCTAGCTTCCTACTCTTCATCATCCTCTTCGGAAACCCTAAACCCTTCTCTTCCTCGTGAAGACGAAACTAATGGCGGAAGCAATGAATTCCGTCCAACCGCGACGACATTCTCTGTTGACCGGTCCGGCTTGTATAATCCTCCAGGTTTGACGAGAATCTCCCATCAAGCTCCCCTAACCTAGCCCTCACCTTCTTTTTCTATCGGCGTTCCACTTCGCAGATCATCGTCACAAGCCTTCCTTTGATTCGGAGCTCGTCAAGCATCTCAAGAGCATCATAAAAGTTAGTTTCGCTTTTCTCAGATCTGAATTTTTTTTTCGTGCTGCAACACGTGCAAGGCATTGTAAGCTTTATTTGTAATGCCACCTGTGTGGTCCTAAGCACGTATTGTGAGCTGCTGAGCAAGTGAGAAAAAATGGCTGATAAGCCTAATATTAAATCTAGCAGCATGCTCTTCCTTGTGATCCTAAAGTTGAAAGTTGTTGATTATCCAAAATTCGTCCCTCCGGGCTTTTGTATTACAATTTCTTGCTAATATGAGCTTCAGTATATTTTTTTCTTTCCATTTTCATACGATCTTTAAACGACATCTGATCAAAACTTTTTTTGCCTTAGTTCCGCGGAGGTCCCATTTCTGTTGCGGAATACATGGAGGAAGTTTTAACAAATCCTCAATGTGGCTTTTACATCAACAGAGATGTCTTTGGGGCTGGTGGTGATTTTGTGACATCACCTGAAGTGAGCCAGATGTTTGGTGAGGTAATTCTTACATAATGTAATTCGCCTCCTGTCTGCAAGTTCTAGATAGTTGGTGTAGAAACCCTGCAAGGGTTAGAATTATTCTGCGTTAGTATGCATCTAATTATTATCTATGATAATGCTGAAGTCTTTTGAAAAAATATTTCACAACAGCATTTTGTTATAACGTTCTTCTGAATTTCTAGATGATCAGTGTGTGGACAATGTGCTTGTGGGAACAGATGGGGAGACCTGAGAAAATAAATCTAGTTGAACTTGGACCAGGACGAGGAACATTGATGGCAGATCTTCTTCGTGTAATGTACAACTTCCAAATATTTTCTTGGAGTATGCTGTCGATATCTTACTCTAAGAAGCAGAAACATAAAACCCTGTTGTTATGTACTGTCCCCTTCTTCTACATGTCATATTTGTTATGAAAAATGCATCCTTTCTTGCAGGGCTCATCAAAATTTACAGATTTTGCAAAGTCAGCTAACATTCACTTGGTAGAATGCAGCCCTACCTTGCAGAAGGTCCAGTGTGATACTTTGAAAGCTGTGGTTGAAGCATCCTATGGAGATAATAATGATAGGAGGGCTAGAACCTCATTGACTGGAGCTCCTATTTCTTGGCATGCTGATTTGGAAGAAGTTCCACAGGGATGTAAGATGCCCCTAAATTTAAAATTCGACTAATATATGTTTTACTTAGAAATTTTCATTTTTAGAAAATTACATTTCTTCCGAAGATTTTTTTTCTTTGCCAGGTTAAATTGTACTTTTCTGTTCGATGATATATCTTTTTCACAATTAGTTTCCCTCTGGCTCGAACTGGACTTTGTATCTATGCGGTAATGCCTTATTTTAGGTTAGGCCTTAGCTAATGCTCATGGTTAAGCCTCAAAGTCAAGTTTGAGATTTAGTTAAGCTTTGGTGACTTTTCAGATCTATGTAAGCTTTTCCTCACGAAATATGTTAAAAGTGGTTTTGTTTACAATATTGTGATTTTCGTTGTTGCTCATACAAATATAACTATCCTTTTCATAGCACATAGACTCCTCCCCTTTTGATGCTTTTCTTATCTTTTTGAACAGTGCCAACAATCATCATTGCACATGAATTCTTTGATGCACTTCCAGTTCATCAATTTCAGGTTTGTAATGACCTCATCAGTTCCTTTTGTTGCCAAATCACAATGTTTTGTAGATACTTAAATAGTTAAATACAAGCCTTGTCAAGATGTGAGGACTGTAACAATTGCCATTGAACAGTAATGCTTACAAATAGAATTTAAACTAGATCCTAACTAGTTAAATTTTCCATTAAAAAGGAACTAGTTAAATTTAGCTTTAGCTGATGATGATAGTGATGATTATTTTATCAAACAAAAGGATTAAGGGGACGTGATTCAATGCTATCTAGATGTCTATATTATCTATTATTGCTTGTTTTATTCAATATCATTATATTTAAAGTTGACAATTGAAAATCAATCCAACTTCACCTCCATTACAATTAGAATGATATCTACTAGATATCACCCAAAATAGAGATTATTTTAGAATGGTAAATTTGTAATTTTTTTAAAAATTTATTTGAACCAAACTCCCCTAAGAGTAGTATTTGGTAATTGTGGCTATGTGTCATTAAGGACTAAGGGATTTCAGTTGTTTTTTTAATCCAATATCTCTATTGAATTATTCGGGGATTTGGGAATAATTTCAAAGTCACAAATTACTATGGAAATTTTTGTTATCAATGTCTAAGATCAAATCACTCCATTAACACTTTAATAGATTGATACAGATTGATATAACTATTTTATTTTATTGAGTTTGCTTGAGTAGATTTGGTTGAGTCTATTATTTTCATGAGTTGTTTTATTTTAATGATTGGTTTAATCTTGCCTTGAGGAACTAGTCATTAGTTTATATCGTCTTTAATTGATCATTGGTTTAGAGCTTGATTAGCGACATTTGAGGTTAAATGCAATAAAGATTCTATAGATGGAATCGATATCTTGGTGAATGGAAGTATTGTGGCACTGGGTAAAAATTTTAAAATTATGACATTCCAATAATGGAAAGGGATGACATTTAGGTTGGGAACATTTGAACCTTAAATATTGGAAAGAAAGAGAAAAGAAAATTCATCTCCAGTTGTCAATACCAATTGGAAGTTGTCACCTCCATCGTTTTTTCATCTCCCTACACTGTTCTCTCTGATCTCCTACTCAATGATCGTTGTAAGCCTTTCACGATTCTATCCTCCAAATAAATAATTTCCTCAGCCTTTTGTTGATTCACTTGTATCTATTTTTGCCTCTTCCACACAAGCACTGCCAAATGGCACTCTCACTTGAAGATTGTCTCGTGGTTCAAACAATAGAAACATAAAAATTGAAAGAGTGCCGCTAGGCTTGTGAGAAGCTGGTTCCCTTTTCCTTGATAGGATCAAACGAACCACCTGTGAGGACTTTGTAGAATCTTCTTGGCTTGTGAGACCCCTAAACTTTCTTTCTTGGTTAAGAAGCTGGTTCCCTTTTCCTTGATAGGATAAAAAAAACCACCTGTGAGGACTTTGTAGAATCCTCTAGGCTTGTGAGAAACCTAAACTTTCTTCTTTGTTAATTCAGCCCACCGAATCAGCAACATGTTCCTAAATTTTTCAAGTTGAGAATAAACTTTGATATCTGTTAATTAATTGAGTTTCTACGGAATTATATGTTTGATTGGGTTATCTAATTAAGCTCCAACTTAGTGACCTTAATTTTAATATTGAGGCTACTATTCAAATTAAAGTTTATGCGATTTTTTTGTCCAAGTTACGCAATGTCCAGTTTATTAAACTAAACTGATGCCCCTAATCTAATTTTGCAAGTTCTACTTTTCCATTGACGTTGCAATTTCCTTGATAAACATAGACTAGTCGGATCCAAGAATGGCTAATCTGGGTATGAGGAATATTTTTACATCTCCTGAAGGAAGTATGCATGCCTGAAACCTTATGTTATTCTTGAAAATGCTTGAAAATTTTGCCATATTTAGTCGCCTTCTATGAATTAGGTGCTTAGTTCCTTGAAGTGTATGCACCACACTTATGTTTGTCCCAGGTAAGATGTCCATTGTTTATTGCTCTAACTTTTTTAATTGCTGTTTTCTTTTTCTAGTGATGTATTGCACGTGCTCAGTCTCAATATCATCTCCCACACCAAATATGTTTTTCCCCATTCCAACTAGCTATTAACATAAGTACTTGTTTATTTTTGTAGAGAGAGCTTCACTAGTATTCATTTTTCTTCTCTGTCCTTTGTATCCCTTAATAAAATGCATAACACAGTTGAAAATATGTAGAAGGGCAGACATGTCATTGCTTGCAAAAATATTTGCTTTTACTTTGTCGTTTAAGCAGGACATCATTATGGTATTTTTTTAATTGAAGATAATATGCAAGAAACGAACTTGGCTTTTTCTTTTTTAAAGAAAGGGCTATCACCAATGTAACTTTGGAATCATAGCAAATTTACACATCCTAAATTCTTTTGTTTTAGAAAGAAGCCCCTGGTTTTTTGTATACAATTGGCAAAGATTTCAGTGATGCTAATATAGTTTCCCAAGTGATAAAGACCAAGGAGTGAAACAAACTAAAGTATTGTTTAGTTTTTGGATTAAGAACAGGTAACAAGAAATAACAGTTGTATTCTTGTATTTAAAAAGAATTAGGGTCTTGTGTATAATATTGAAGAGTTTGAGGTTTAATGTCTGTGAGGTGGGTTATCTTGTACCATATCTTGGGCAGAGGCAGTAGTGGTGGTGAAATGATTTGAGGTGCACTTTAGATGGAGATCAATGAACTGCATTTTTTCAAATTGAATTTTTAATTAAGGCCTCCTGAATAAAAAAGACCCTCATTTTTTTGCATATGTGTGGAAGGGGTTCTTGGTCATCTGGGTATTGGCATCTGACTTCTGACTAAGTTGAGAGGTTCTAGTGGCAATGTTGATATCGATTATAGTGATGACCTTCGTATTGATATGGAGCTAATTGTTAAGAATGTGTTAGCTAATATAAACCCCAAAATAGACCTATTTGATAGGATTGTTCATCAAGGATGAGCAAAATTAATGCTTGCGTCCTTTGTGATGCGAGGCATCTCTGTGCTAACTCTGACGACACCTTATTTAGTTCAGAGACAATTGTTTAACATCATCCCGTTTATCTGTTCATTTATTTTTCACACTTTTATTTCATGATTATGTGAGCTCTACATATGTTCTTTTTTTTTTATCTTTGGTGAGAGTTATTTCTATGTAAGGTTGAGATGAACATATTATGTATTTTGTTCTTGGAATTGGAAGAGTCATAGGCATGTATAATTGAGCATAAATTGAGGTGAGAATCATGTATTTTGTGCTCTTGGGGAGTTTATTGGGATTATGAGTTCAGATGGGTCAAGACTTGGCCCAACCTTCTCTTCTCATTTCATTTCCCCGTCCCCCCTATTCTTCTGCTCCATTGGATCAGTTTGATCCCAAATGGAGGCTCAAGATTAAGTTACATAAGAACATTGGATAAGATCAAGCTGGTTCAGATTGGAGGGTGTAGATTGAGGGAAATCCTCTATATACCACAAAAGTTTACCTAATTTGGAAGAAGAGAATCCCCTCCGCCCTTGTTGCTGCCAGCCTCTGCCTCTCCCTCACCGTCATAGACTAGCTAGTTGTTGTCGGTAAGGGCTGAGGCATGAAGCCTTGGCATAGGAGTGTGATAGCAGCTGCTAGTTGTTGCACTTGCCATGTGGAGTTCTTCGTCAGTGTGATATTGACTTAGAGGATCATGTGCGACACTGATCATTATGCGTTAATTTTGCCATGGATTGTCAGATTAATCCCCATCTTGGTATCTCTATAGTTTCTTTTGGTTTCTATTGATTTTTCCCTCCTATTTCATCTCCCTTTGCTCCCTACATTTTCCTTGTTTTGTTTATATCTCTTTGTTCTAGATGAAATTCCTTTGTATTCTCTTCAGTTTTCATGTGTATGAATGATGTGGGGATAGTGCATATGATTGTGGACTTTATTGGGTTATATTAGTTCTAATCTCTATAAGCTCTCTACCAATTTAGTCTAACTGCATGGGGGTTACTTGTTATAGTGCTCTTGTGATTGTGTTCTGAACCATGGCCTAATTGATGCCTTTATTTGGTAACTTTGTTTTCTTCGTGGATGTGAGAACTTACATGTTTTATGACTTAATTCCTATTTAAATCTCTATGTGAAGCTCTCCTAAATCACTTGAGTGCTATATGTTTGATGAAATGCTCTATATACACATAAGCACTTAAGCTTTAATTTCTCTAGGTTACATGTAGTTCTATAACACTTCGGCTTCAGTAGTAGCCAGATTCTACATAAATGAGATATTACAAATAGCCACTGTGCTAGCAGTTGCTTGGTGATAAAGTCTTATCTGATTTCAGGTGTGGAAAAGTTCCCTTATAGTGACAGAAAATTGAACATATTTATGGTTCTAATATTGCCATACACTGTATGGAGGGTTTTCCGCTTTTGGATCCTCCTGCTTATAGAAAAGCTGTCAGCCAACATCCCTTATTCTCCATCAACAGTAAAGGAAGAAGGGAGAATGGATATTCTTTATTTGTTTTATGGCAAGCCTAATCCTAACTTACTCCTAATAGGTTAATCACTACCCATTTTTGGCACATTCAAAGAATGGGAAATGGTTTCTTTCTCTTTCATTATAACAGTAGTGATCAAAGTAATGGCATATTCTGTAGAATATGCCATTACTTTGATCACTACTGTTACTGAAAGCCAGCCCTTGGTTACATTTCTAAGATTACTTGTAGAAACAGCTCTGTTTCTACAAGTAATCTTAGAAATGTAACCAAGGGCTGGCTTTCAGAGCACGCTACTTCTCGTAGATGAGTTTCTTATTTCATAACATGGTTATTTTCAATGGTTATGCAATGTAACTTGCGGGCATTGCATGATTCTTGTGACACTATTCCTGCAATGTTTGCAGAATACTTCACGTGGATGGTGTGAGAAGATGATAGATGTGGGAGACAATTCATTGTAAGTGTCCTGCAGCATCATGTACTGAAGAACTTGGTGCTTGAAATTTCTATTACAGCAACATTTTTAGGGTATAATAATTTGCTTAGCAGGTTTCGGTTTGTTCTATCATCACATCCTACACCTGCAACTCTACTTTATTTGAGAAGGCGTTGCCAATGGGCTGAACCAGAAGAGATTGCAAAGCTTGAACAAATTGAAGTGTGTCCTAGAGCATTTGAGTTGACTCATCAAATTTCAAAGAGAATAAGCGATGATGGTGGTGGCGCTCTTATTATAGATTATGGAAAAAATGAAATCATTACAGATAGTTTACAGGTTAGCTTAATCTGCTTTCACTTCTTTTTTTCTTTCTTTTTCCTTTTCTCTTCTTTTGTTTTCTTATTTTAACCTCTGGGGAGTGATGACATTTATGTTTCAATTGCTACCTTTCATACTATAAACCTTTTGGATGAAACATGAACCTTGGAAGATGAGTTCAGCAATCTCTTGGTGTATTATTGGTTGATCTCTGAAGTATGGTAGTGTAACCTGTTATTCGAACAAAAAAAGATGCCATGGAATCTTATTGAGTATTTGGCAGTGCATCATCCATACCTTGGTAAAAGAATCATTATAGTTTATCTTTTTTTCTAACATAACCAGATTTATCTATTCAGGTCCTCAGGACCTTTCTCAATAAAACTTTGTTTGTTGATTTTTCCAACTAACAAAGAGAGCTTCGGCGCAATATTGACGGCCCAACTTTGCAAAGTGATTGTCGGGTAATGTTGCAAGAGAAGGCAAATACTAGAGCAAAGTGTAGCTCCTGGCAGACTTCTAGGCTGAATGATGAGCGGTAAGAGGGACATAGGAATGAATCGTCTCACATCAAAAAGGGAATGAAGATCTTGAGTTATATAAGTAGATAATGTGATCTCAATTGATAGAAATGCCTTTTGGGATAGAACCGTAAAGCTAATGATGGGTAACGCCGTAGTTACGCATGCTTGAGCTGGAGTAGTACTGGGATGGGTGATCTTCCCAAGAAACTGCTCAATCACGTAATTCCCTAAAGCCAAAGTGGATAATACCTTTACAGTTGGATCATGAAATATCACAACATAGTTTCAGAGCCAACCCTGACCTCTGAGCCATGGTGGGTGAGTCACATGTAGGATGTGTCCCGGGTTCACATGCTTCTGAGTCTTGGTGGGGAAAACCTCAGCGAGGACGCTAAGTCTCCCAATAGTGGGAGGGAGTACCAAGAGGGTATTTCTAGGCAAATCTCACACGAATAAACATAATAGAATAATCTCATATGGACAAGTTAGGGGTAGATCCTATAGCATATATGTAAAAATGTGAGGTTAAATAGTAGAGGCGCCTTTTGGGGCAAAACCGTGAAGCTGATAATAGAAAACTCCATAGTTAAATATACTTGGGCTGGAGTAGTACTGAATGGGTAACCTTCCAGGAAGTACTCAAGTCACAAAGTTCCGAGAAATCAAAGTAGACAATCTCTCTACATTTGGATTATGAGATGTTACAAAGGTATTAACGGGATTATTTTATATTGAAATTAACTGAAAAAATATCTAAATCTAAATCAGAAACATATTACTAATATTACATAAGATCCGATACTTATTGACAACTCAACGCAATGTTAATCTCTGCAACAATGAGTACAACTTAGATTAAACAATTTTTCATTGTGATATTACTGGACCATTCTGCGAAATAAAGCAATTTATTAACGAATATACATATTTTCCAATGTATTAAGTGCAACATTTATTGTCTTGTTCACTGCAGGCCATTAGGAAACACAAATTCGTGCACATTTTGGACAATCCAGGATCAGCTGATCTTAGTGCGTATGTGGATTTTGCTGCTATCCAGCATGCTGCTGAAGAGGCTTCTGGTACTCCTCTTATGTCAGGAATGACTTGGAATAAACTGTTCCTTTTGAAAAATAGTTTCTCCTAACACCACAAATCATTAGCAGAAAATATATCTGTTCATGGTCCAATCACGCAGTCTCAGCTTTTGGGTTCCCTGGGCATAAACTTTCGCGTTGAAGCCCTCTTGGAGAACTGCGCTGAAGAGCAAGCAGATTCTCTAAGAACAGGGTACTGGCGACTGGTTGGAGATGGTGAAGCTCCATTCTGGGAGGGGCCTGAGGATCAGACACCCATTGGGATGGGTAATCGATATTTGGCAATGGCAATTGTGAACCGGAAACAAGGTGTTCCAATGCCATTTGTTAAGAGGTAAAATTCTATATCTGATTTGCTGCATGAAAGTTCTTTAACCTGGATGGCAAGTAAATGAGGTTTCAATTTGTTGGCAAAACTCCTAACTTGCAAATTAACTGTTGCATATGGTTTATTATTGCCAAAGTTGTACCATAATAGCCACAATCCATTTAGTGGAATTTGGTTCGAAGCAATAGAGAAATTGGTGTTATCAAAATGTTAATATTATCTTGATGTATGTATTATCTAGTTAGCATTATTGGTTTGGTTCAATATTATTATATTTTTTATTAAAGCGATAATGATTATCATACTCACGGATCTAAAGTTAGTTTATTTTAAAATCACTGCCTCCAGTTGCTTCAAAATGGAATCAGATCTTCAACTCTTTTGTTTTGACTTCTCATGCTCCTTTGTTATCATTTATTTATTTATACGAAAGGTGACATCTTGATGTCCAGTTTTGGATGACATCTAGATATCACTTGAAAATTTTATATTTTTTTAGGGAGCATTTGATTCAATATTATATTAATATTAGGATATGTTATTTAGAGAAATAATTGTTTAATTTGATGACATGTATAAATAATTTTGTAAAATACTATAGAATTATTAGTCAAATATAAAAGGGCGTCTAGATAACTTAACATAAAATCAAGATAACATTAAAAGGGCAACTTAATGCTCTTTTAATGTTATGTAAACATGTCAATCAAACATATCTTTTTCAAATAATATTACATAGCATCACAATAACATTAGGGGGGATTGGTTCAATGCTATCTTGGTGTTATATAATGATATCTAGATGTCATGACATTTACATGTCATCTTTTGAGTCACGATTCTATAATTTTTTTAAGGCTATTTAAAGATGTCAAGAACTAAACAATTATTTTTTCTAAATAATATAAAGATAGCATTGAGCCAAACACCTTCTAAACCAAATACTCGCTTAGTTTGAAATCTTTTAAATGTCCAACTTATAAGGAGTAAAAATGGTAAAACATGATTATATTAAGGAGAGTATCGGATTAGCATTTATAATTGAAAATAAACTTAGGCAGCATGCACTTTGGACAACTTAGAGATGAAGTCACACCATTAACATAAGTTGATAATATTTTGGTTATAAGAAAAATAGAAAAAAGTTCATGTACACACTATTATACTCCATTTTATCCATTATGTCTTGATTCTGTGATTGATACTCCCCCTCTACATTTAATATTTCCATTTATGCGGATTATACGGCCATTGAAATTTGAAGTTCACACATCATGAGAATATTTTCTCATTCTAACACCGCATTGTCACCTCTTTCTTCTCGATCACTAATTGATGAATAGCTATAATTTGCCGTCCTTATAAATTGGTACTTTATTCTTGAATTATGAACTATAAAGTTGACTTGCTATCTAGATTTATAATTGGAAATACAACTGAATGCTACTTTCCTTTTTTTTACTCTCTCTACAGTGGTAGATATCTATTACCAGGCTTATAAAATGCAGAATATTTTCCAACTATTGGTGGGATGGCTGCAGCTGAGTCATGTTCATATGTGCTAGTGTCAGCAACTGGTTCTCCACCCTTCAGTGAGTTCATGTAAATTAATCTAAACTCCAGAAAATTGCATTTCTGAAACTAGAAAATTGAATTTTAGTTATTATTGCACGAGTTTGGACTTCAGAACATTGTTATCAGCACAAATAAACACTAGGTTTCAGAGGATTTTTGCTACGAACAAGTCTGGCTGATATGAGTAGATTCGAGCACCAACTCGGTTACATTTAAGGTGTATTTGGTTTAATTTATTGATATGTTATTTAGAAATTGATTATTTGATTTAATAATATATTTAGTTAACATATAAAAAAAATTATTAGATTGTTATTTATAAAATAATATTTAAATATTATTTAAAATTAGGTGATGTCTGGATATAATTTTTTTTTTGATATTATGTTTAGATGTAATATTGCTTACATTGGAGGGGTATATTATTGTATTGTTTTTATTTATATTAGTATATTGTTCCTGTGCAGTAATTGCTTGAATTTTTTTTCATAAAAGCATTAAATATTATTTAATTAAAGATGATGAATACTAGATATATGATGTTTTTAAAAATTTTAATATTTAATGAAAAGAAGATTATAAATGATAAATATATAAATAAAAAATAATTTAAGTATATATTTTTAAAATTAAGAAGAAATTTGAAAATAAATGTATGTTTGTTTTAAATTTAAAGAAAATTGATCAACATGTAATTATATATTTCATTGCAAAAACTTTAATGGTATTATTTTTGATTTGAAGTTGATATTTGTATTATTTTATTTAAATTTATTTCTTAATTTATTATATATTAAATATAATATTATATGAAAAAATATTTTTTTGTAAAATTTTAAATTTAAAATTTTTTTAATTTAATAGTAAGCTGAGACGTACTAAAATAAATTAAAAAATATTTAATTTTTAAAATAGAAATTAAATTAATTTAAATATTTAAATGTATTTATTTGAATTACACTGAGATCATAATAATTAAGGTAACTCTAAAAATAAAATATTTATATTTAAAAATTTTATTGTTTTTTAGAATTTAAAAACTGAATATCACAATTATAAGATATATAATAGTTTTGATTTTTATTGATATTGTTTGTGGGATAAGATGCAAATTATTTCAGAATATTTAAAATAATTTTATATGATAAAACAGCATTTGTATCTTTTCCTATTAAAATTAATCGATTTGAAAGAGTTGAGTTGATTCAAATTGAGTCATTGGGCTTACATTTTCATTAAGCATAGAATATGCTGTTATTTTTTATGCATAATGACTATAATTTGAATGTTTATGTATGCACATAAACATAAACTTCAATTTTTTTCATAGAACTCTTAAATAATTTATATATATTATATTTATTGAATAAATAGCATTTGAGCTTTTTCTTTTTCTTTTTTTGTTTCAAAGTGTATATAAATTTCTTTAATTTTAAATTAAATAGATCTATTTATTAATTTAAATAAAAATATAAATAAATTATTTTTTTGTAGCAGATTAATAGCCAATAATAATGTACTTAAAATACAGGTGATAATCTTAATTTATCAGTTTAATTTTTTGAGTTAAATAGTATTTATTTACTTATATATTGAGCTCATTTTTTTTTGATATTTCATTTCTAATGTGTAAAATTAGAGTTGATTATTCAACAGTTTTATAAATATTATTTGATTTATTATGATTGTATAAAAAAATTATGAATGATTTTGACTCTCACTGTAATGGAATAAGCTTTAGGTGGAGAGATTATTGGGTGCGACACGTCAAATACGCGGATGGCGATACGCCTCGTACCATTAGTTAATCCCGCACTTAATCGGATCCAATTAGGCTAAGCTATTGGTGTAACCGGATGATCTTATCGTCTGCTTACTGTAAAGCATAGTATCCACTAATAATATGCGGTACATCATCATTTGTGAGCAAACAGTTAACATATTTTGCTGCCTTGCTCAATGAATATTTACTCATTAGCCTAAAATTTTGAATTTAAAAATGTACGTCATTTATTTATTACCCTTTGATTATTCCCTTATTTGTTATACTATATGTAAAACGATACTCTTTATTTATGTGATTATTTTAGAATATCTCAAGTTATTTTTAGTTTATATTAAAAAAAGGATAAATTGCATAGGGGCTCTTGAGGTTAGAATGATACTGCAAATAGGTCTCATATTTTAAAAAGCCTAGATTTAGGTCCTTAAATTTGTGTTTGTGCTACCGTTTGGTCCCACATCTAAAATTTATTGGCTTTTAACTATTTTACCTTTAGAATTTTTACTTATTCTCTAAATTATTTTAAAGAATTTCGAGAAAGTTATAAATATTTTGGTACATATAAATATGATTAATAATCAAATTAATTATTACTGTCTAGTTAGACCATCTAAAAAAGTGATATTTAAATTAAAAAATTAAATGACAGCACAAATATAAATTTAAATTTAAATTTAAATTTTTTAAAATATGAAATTTATTTACAGCACCATTCTAATCTCATGCCCTGTGCAATTTACCCTAAAAAATGTTATTTTTAGTTTTTTCTTCGTGGGCTTTGCTATGTTCCTCGAGCCTGAACGCCGATAATCGGAAGTGAAGGAAGACGGAAATCGATAGCAGCGTGGTACCGCACCCACCGTTGTCGCTTCGCTGCTAAGCTTTGTTTGCCCTGCTGGCCTCTCTCGTGCTCTCTCCCGAAATCTTCCCTGACAATCTCAATCGGATTGTGCTGACACTGTGATTCGCTCTCTTGATCGGTGCACTGCTTTCATCATTCCTTCTTTCGAAGATCTCGCTGCAGTCGGGAATCGCTGGAATGGGCCGGGTGTCTGATGCCCTAAGGTGTTTTTCGCCTTCGGTTTGAATTGGATGGATCTGAGCTTAACCAAGCGGATGCCAGGTCTGATTTGTTGTTGTATGGTCGGATCGTGCGTGTTCGAGGGCACTTGACCTGCGATTGGGTGGGCTTCGTCGTTTTTTTCCCCCCTGAATGCGAATCCTGTGACCGGAGGGTTGCTGGTGCCATGTTCTGGAGGGAAAGGGAGAGGAACAGTCGCGACCAGAACGGCGGCCCTCCCTGTGGCCAGGTCCGTGTTCTTGTTGTGGGTGATTCAGGTAGCCCTAGCTTCTCCACTCTTTCTTCTCCAAGTTAGGGTCCTATTTTTGGTTTTTTGTGTCCTTTTACTCTCGATGTCTGAATCTTCTCATATTCCATTGATTGAGAATGAATGAAACCTCAGAAGTTGGTGTCCCATGCCATTCTTGAAAGGGTATGACAGAAATTGTGATACAGTGGGAAGATCATTGGCCCTTACCTCAGTTGGCTTGCATGAGCTTGTTGGCGTTGATCATGAGTTCATTAATGCTGTTTGTGCTGATACAGGGGTGAATGCTTTCTTTTGTTAAGGAGCAATGTACTAGATTTTGTAATGTAAAAGGCTCCTTATAGTACTTGATCGTTAAAATGAATCACATAGGGCACCAAATCATGCTTGCTTACATTATTCTAACTCAACATTTTGTTGTTGATAGGTGTTGGGAAAACATCATTGGTTCATCTTATCGTGAATGGTTCTGCAACTTCTCGTCCTTCTCAAACCGTTGGATGCACAGTGGGTGTTAAGGTGATTAATTGATCTTTCTTTATGTGCACACTATCTATCATTTTGTTAACGTGTCATTGTCTGTTCTTGATGTGATTTCCAGCATGTTACTTGTGGAAGTAGTGGAAGCTCATCTAGTAGCATTATTGTTGACGAGGAGAGAGACTTCTTTGTAGAGTTATGGGACATCTCAGGACATGAGAGGTATAAGGAGTGCCGATCTCTTTTCTATAAGCAGATCAATGGTAATGATTTTTCTCTGCTCCTTTCCATTAGTCTTATATGCTGGTTTTATTTTGACTTATCTTTCTTAACCATTCCATCATTTTTTATAATAGATTTCCTTCCATCTCAGCTGATTATTCCTTTCTTTTATTTTCTACTGTAGCTGTCATCTTAGTATGCTCCCCTTCTTGCTTTGAATGCTTTCTATCTTTAGTTGCACTTAGCCTGCTGCTGAGGTAACTTTGCCCCGTTGCATGCAGTCTCTGTTATTCTGATTTATGTATTATGTTTCCTACTAAAGAAGTGGCTAGCAATCAGTGCAATATTCCAATTTAGAACTTGTATGAATATCTTGTTGGTAACGCTCATAGAGAAGGCATTGAAGGTTATATTATGCATGTTGAAGATCATTAATAAAAATGAACTGAGAAGCTTATTTTCTCGAACGATTTTCATTTTCCTGGATGTAGGGGTGGGGTGTGGGAGTGGGAGAGATAACTAGAGTAAGGGTATTTATTCTTATGTTTGGAAGATATTTTGTTTTTTGGATTTTTTTCTTTTTCTATTTAAGAAAACAGAAAACATGCAATAAAACATATTTGGAAAATCCTCTTAGTGTAATGAATATCATTATTCAGAATACTTATGTTTTTTTTTGTTTATCAAAAAAAAAAATACTTATGTCTTTTTAATCATTTCTGTTAATAAGGTTCTGCTAATAATTGCTGGACAATATTTATCAATACGCCATTCATCTTTTTCTTTAGATTCTTCGAATAGTTAATAATATTTTTAAGATGATTTACTTATACTTTACATAGTAAGAAACTATAATAATCCTGCTATTTTTATGTCTATGGTATGGGAAGGTTTGGAAATTGCAAGTTGTCCATCTTCTTCTTCAATATCATGTTGTAGTGTTCCTCTAAACTTTTCATTGACATATCCCTTTTTTTTTAAGTTTGCATATGTGACAAATATTGTACAACAAAGCTGACACCCTGTTGATGTGAAAAATCAACTAAGATTGAATGGTCATGAAATAAAGTATGATTGAGATAATAAGGGCCCCGCGGGAAAAATCATAATGTCAAACTTAGACAATTTAAATCCACTATAGAAAATTTTCAAGTATAGAAAATCTTCACTGTAGATGAGGGGAAAAAATGAAAATACAATGAGATCATAGGGAGCAACTTGCTTTGAGTTCCTTCAGTTTGTCATGAATTTTCTCTTTTTATATTTTTCGCCAAACTTTGACAAGCTTGCTCTAAGAATTTTGGTGGACACATCTCCAGCCTAAATCAAGGGCTAGAAATCTTGATCAACACACCTTGATTATCTTGTTATTACTAGTATATTAGGAAATGTTTGAAGTACAAAAAAACTGCTACTTTAATTGGTTGCTTAACACAGCTCTCGACACTTTTCACTTTCCATTAAGCTTTATATTCTTGGCTATCCTAGTTTGCTTTATGTTATCAGGTTACCAAAATATGTTTTTAGTCATGGCAGTTAGAAGGCTTGGGATTTTGGTTTCCTTTTTAAATTTATCTTCAGTCTTGGAGATGTACCCTGATTCTTCTATTCAAAATTGTATAAAGGTGTTATGTTTGTTCACGATCTTTCACAAAGGAGGACAAAATCAAGTTTGAGCAAGTGGGCATCAGAAGTAGCTGCAACTGGGACGTTTTCGGCTCCACTTGGATCTGGTGGACCTGGAGGCCTTCCTGTTCCATACATTGTTATTGGTAACAAGACTGATATTGCTGCTAAAGATGGGGGGAGGGGAAGCAGTGGCAACCTTGTTGATGTTGCTCGCCAGTGGGTTGAAAAGCAGGGCCTGCTTGCACCAAGTGAGGAGCTTCCTTTGACTGTTAGCTTTCCTGGAAGCTCTGGGCTTGTAGCGGTGACAAATACACCTTCCATCTTCTCTGTTCCCTCGTGATTTCTTTTCTGCCAGTAATCTAACTGCAATTCGCCACGTGTTCTTTCAACTGTTTTGTGCATTTGATCTTTAAATTACAATGATTTATCTACGTTAAGAATTTTAATCACCTAGGTCGATCTGCATCACCATCTTACATGGGTACATAGAACTGGCAATAGGATATGCTATTAAAAGGGTAATATGGATCCAACTTCTGGGATCACATATATTAAAGGCCATGTGATATTCTGTTGAATGTGTTGACCTTAAATATCTGATAATATTGCTCTTTACATACCTTAATATGAATAAAATAGTCGAGCCAGATCAGATAGATTCTGAGCAACTTATCAAGGATTGTAAATTCACCTAAAAAGATGAGCTTTAGGCTGTCCTTGAGCTCTGTTTGGTTGAAGGAAAAAAAGATAACTTGGAAATTTTTGTGAAATTTTTTTTAAAATATGTTTTATGTGAAATAAAGTGAGTTAATTATGTAAAAAATTGTGTTGGATGTGAAATAAGTGATTGTTTAATGTTGGAATTTGTGTAGGATGAGATATAAAATATTATTTTATTTTTTAAAAAAATAAAATAAGATTTTAGTTGGAGGACCTACCAAACAGGGCCTTAGACTGTTATATGGGCTGAAGATATTTCATTGTTTGTTTCAACTCAAATTTAAGTGAATTTCAATTAATTTTTGAGGTTGAGCATTCTTGCTAGCCTTATTCAGTGTCAGCACTTGCTACAAGCCTACAGTTAATCTGTGTATAGCAACGTGTTTGCTTTTGCTCAATGTTTATAATGCTCTCCATTCATGGACGTAGCTGCATAGGTGTAAAGCCATTCAGGCTTTTTCATCTTCCTGGGGTAGACCATTTTTGTTGGGAAAACACTGGAGCATCAGTCACCGAAGCCGCTTTGTTAACTGCTTGGAACAATGAATGCTTATGGAAAAGATGTATCTAAGACCCTTATTCCAGTTGCTTAGTGGTGAAAATCATCTATCACATCACAGGCGCACTAACATTGTCAGAAATCTTTAGTGCACTAAATAGTCCATAGAATAGTTGGGGTTGTTACCAAATAATTTGTGATTCAATTTTAAGTTCTGTAGATAATCTGCGTTGCACAAAAACATTTCTATCTCACACATCTATGCACCAATGCTTCCATAATTTTCCTTCTCATTTCTGAATATTCTTGCCACATCAGGCGGCTAAAGAAGCAACATATGACAAAGAAACGATTATGAAGTTCTTCCAAATGGTTTGTGCATCTCTCATTTCCTTTACAGTGCATTTCATTTTTTTAGTGTAATCTCTCAACCTCTCTTTTTACACTTGTGCTTGGGTAAATTTTCTTTGCCAGCTGATCAGGAGGAGATACTTTCCTGATGACCTACCTGCACAAAATGTATGGTCTTCATATCCACTTCCAAATTCTAGTCATCCTTCTGGTGAGAGTTCCAGTGAAGACGATCAGTTTCACAGGAAGTTGAGGTATATTTGATGTAAACTAATACTTTCTGGGCATGATTCCTTTGCACACCAATTTTTAGGTTGGAAAGTTGGATTGCTATTACATCACATTGTCATCATATGTAGTCATTGTTGCATGCCATTCTGTTGATTTGATAACTGAGTGACATCACATTTTTACTGTGATGCTATGCAATTGGGCATTACACGCTTCCTTATTAATTTGGTGAAGGACAATGGGTCATGCCAAACAATTTGTGAGCACAAAGAATACAGTCCAGAACCCACATAGCATACCAGGAATAAGCACCAAAAATTAACCCATTGTTTCTTTTGTATTTATTTGAGATGCAACACATATTATAATATACAAAAATCAAGTCTATTTTACATCACACATATCCCAACATTAAAAATCAACTTTCTTTCTCATCTACATTTCTTTCAATAAAAAAAGTCAATTTTATTTAATATCATACATAAATATCGACACAATTTCTCTCTCCATATCAAAGAAGCAACCTCCAACCAAACGAGGCCATTTAAGTCGTGCCTGGATATGACCTGTTCTATTCTAATTTTCTCCTTTTTATTCTGATAATTTCCAGGAAGTCATCAAGCAAAATAAAGACTAGTGACTAACCCATACATCAAACTAATCCAGAAAACTGAAGTGGGCAGTCAGATCCCTTTTTTCTATCATTTTTTTTATTGTTTTATGAGTTTAAGAAACTTCACTGTAGCTTGCACGTAAACTGGCAGTCTTGTAATTGATGTCTTTCAGTGGGGGCCTCCCAGTTGCCAAACAGCTCCTGTTGATTTTATGCTACCTTGATATGCATTTTAGAATGCATTCCTATGCCAATTCTGGGCTGTCCTTAATACACTTGTAGGACTGAGGTAATCGGCTGTTATTGCCCTTTGCTCTGGAAAGAATTACCTATCCCATTACATCCTATGTAAGTATTGGCAATTTAGTGTTATATTTTACATTGGGAAGCCAATGAGTTCAATGATTTTGGCAGATAGGTGTCTATATGATTTTTACAATGATGACCATTTACTTGCCAAAAGTTAGGTGTCAACCATTTGCTATAAGGATAATTACACTACATTGCATCAAGGAAATCACGGATTGCTTTCTCCTTCATTCAAAACCTCCCTAGAGATAATTTCAGGTATAGGAAAAGGTCTAAATTTTGAAATATTGAATACAAATTCATGGTATGGTTGAGGGTTAATGATGGGATCTTCAGATTGTAAGCTAAATCACATAAACAATTGATGCATTATTTATAAATATTAAATTTATGCTAATTTCCAAAGATGGAGGTGTAGTAGTTTATCGTCAGCCTATAGTTGTCCCCTGGAGTTAATGTGAGGAGATTGAAGTCACATAGTTAAAAGAAGGGGGAAGACTAAAAATGATTTGGGATATGGTCTTTTTTTTTATTTATGGGATATGGTCATTACCCACAGCAGTATTTTATTAAATAGTTTGGGATTGAGCTTTCTTTTGCCCTAGAAATTCTAATCCTTTAGTTTTGAGGGTTAACTTCTCTTTTATCATTTGACTTGGCCTCATAACTCATTTGCTTAACTATCTCAAATTTTAGGACCAACTTTAAAGTGTATAATGACCTAAATGAGCAAATTGTTGCTTTTAACAACTTCAAATACATAAACCTTCAAAATACATAGCTAAAAAATTTTATCATTGAACTAATGAAATCTTTAAAAGAGCGACAAACCTTTTTTTGTTACTTTATGGTAAATATTTGGCAATAAGGTTAAATAGGATTGAATCTTAAACCATGTTTCCTCTTCTGTTCCTTGGTTTTTAAGGTTATAGTCGTTTAACAGTAAACAATTTTTTTTCTCGAAAAGGAAAAATATTGATTTTATTTGAAATCCTCCACAAAAACGAATGAAAAACTTCCCAAAAAGCAATTTTTTGAATTTAATTTCAAACTAGTTCAAAATGAAATATATCATCTATGTAATTGAGGTTTGGTTTATCTATTTGATGAGCTTATTGTGACCTTTGAATCATATTTTGAAGTATGCAAATATGCTGTTGTATAGACTAAGACCGCGCATGTTCATCTACTCTAGATCCTGTAATGCTGGTACCCTCATAGTTTAGCTTAACAAGTAAGACATCTATTATTCAGCAATAACCATTATTATATAATTGGTTTCTTATAGGTATCTGAGGTCTTAGAATTTTGCACGTTGGTTTACGAATTTTGAATCATTTCACTTAAATGTTTACGGTTAACATTTTGTTATTGTATGGTCCTTTCGTATCTAAGCTGATTGCACGCCTCATCAAAATTGATGGAAACTGTTAAAATGATTACGGTAAAGACATTTTACTATTATAAGGTTACTAAAATGCTCTTACCAATGTTTTATAAGTTCCTTGGGTGAGATCTAATCCTCAAGGCATTGTAGACCAATGTGAGAGTAAACTAATCATTTGACTAAAGTTAAAATTATAGATGATGAAAAAATCACACGGTAAGTGCAATGATTTCAAATTCATGGACCAGTGTGGAAAAACCCTTAACATGTAAGAGACCTATAAGCAATTTACCCTCTTGATGATTATTTTATTTCTTGTTTGATTTCCTTAAATTTAGCCGTTGATTCATCATTCCCTTGCAGCAGTTCAAGTGGAGATGTTTACAAATATAATGCTCTTCCTCCACTTCCTGCTCAAAGGAATCTCCCACCACCGCCAACGTTGTATCCCCAGCTGCCAGTTTCTGCATTCGAGAATTACAGCTACAGTACATATCCAGTAATTGGTTCTGGAGAATCTGGAAGCAGCAACAAACCAAAGCGATCAGATATTAATGTGTGACAATGCATCCGATAAATGAATTTTTTGGGCTCTAATTATTTTTTCTGCCAAATATAAAATCCGTGATGCAATTATCATTCGAAAAGGTTTCAATTCTTAAATGTTTCGGCAGCATTAGATATATTCTTATTTTTTTCTCCTTCTATTGTAGTTTTTTTCTTTTTGTTGATGTATGAACTTCCTGAGCTTAATTCTTCGTTGATCTATAAATTTTGTCTGCTCAATCATATTCGGAAAAAAAAGAGGGAAAAGAAGTCCGTTGAATGTGATTCTGGTCTGGATATGGAAGTGTATTTTCTTTCAATCATCTTATTAATGTTGATTGAATGTTTAGTTCTTTGTTGCATTTCTTATATGATGCGTGCATTTATGTTTTGGTAGAGTTCTTTATTTAATAAAATTATTTTAAAGTTAGAATAAGAATTAGAATTAATTTTTATTAAAATATGTAGGGCAAATTACGCCCAGATCTCTGAGTTTAACGTTTAATATTATGCAGGTCCATGTTTTTAAAATTATAACATTAGGATCCCTGAATTTTAATAAATTTTTAAATAGGTTTTTTTTTATTTTTTATTATTAAAATTTTTTCAAATTATTGTTTTATTCCCTGCCATTCTCTCTCCTCCCGATCCAGCGCACAATCGCCAGACGGTTGCGCTGCTGCTGGCAAGTCGCGCAATCGCCAGTGATTCATGCTGGCGTCGCGCGCGTGCGCCGAATCAGGAGGAGAGAGAGAGGGTGCCGAATCTCTCTCTCTCTCTCTCTCTCCTGTCGATCCCGCGAACGCGCGTGGGTCGTGCGACCGCCAGAGGTTCGCGCTGGAGTCGCACGCGTGCGCCGGATCGGGAGGAGTGAGAGAATGGCAGGGGGTAAAATGATAATTTTTAAAAAATTTAATAAAAAAAAAATAAAAAAAAAATTTATTTGATAATTTATTAAAATTCAAGACCCTGTTGTTATAAATTTAAAAATGTGGACCTGCATGATATTAAGCGTTAAACTCAGAGATTTGGGTGTAATTTGCCCAAATATGTATGTAAAAGTCCCGATTTAGTAGTCTTTTTTATATTTTTTGTTGTATCAATTTAATAATTTAGAAAGGCATTGCAATCAATTATTAAGTCACAAGTAAAATGGGGATATTTTTTGTTTGTTTATGCAATTTTGTTAAAGTTTTTTAATTAAATGATTGCTTATTTTTATTAAAACAATTTATAAGTGATGTGAAATTAAATTGATTTTTAATATTGTGATTTCTGTGATGTGAAATGCGAATAAATTATTATTATTATTATTAATATTATTATTATTATATTTATATATGTGTTGAATGTGATGAAGATAAAGTATCCTTGGCTTTAATTTTGACTTAATTAAACGCTGCCTTAAAAATACAAAGGTATTCCCATTCAGATTGTATTTAATGATTTTTTTAATATTTACATGATTTTGATATTCATACTCTCTTTAAATTATGTAATAGGTATTTTTTTGAGATATTTACTGTGAATATTGCAGACTATGAGAGGATTGATCAGTAGAGATGTTCTAAAAATATGAAATATATCTACGTATGTTGCTTATTGATCGAGTTTTTTTTTTTGTGTCTACATGTTTCTTCTTTTATGTATTTTCACTCGATTCACATTGTCATCATTTTCAATTTTTTCTTTAAAATTTCTAACGGATTCTATTCAAAAATATTTTCTGCTCTCTCAAATTTCTCTTATTCTTTTCTCACTCTTTCTCTTCCTGCGTTAAGGGCAATCTAGTGATTGGGAGGAGGGGGAGGGTTTTTGAGATCAATTTGATCCACATTAGGTTATCAAAGAAGGCATCAATGATCGACTACGATTTTTCATGGGGAGGGAGTGCTATTTTGTTTGTAAGAGTGTTGATACGAAAAATAGGTAACAAACTTAAGATAGTTTAGCATGCGGAAACCCATAAAATGAGAAAAAACTACGACGCTGATGTTGATAGTTTAAAACTTTCTTTCTTTTTTTTATCTTTTGAAATACAAATACATTGGAATACAAGACATATTTCAGGGCCTCTCCTTTAACGATTTCGACTATTGATAAGAAAATATTCTCATTAACACCTCTGAAATTGTTCTATCTCTTGAGATGATCCGACTGAAAAGATTGTGACGTCTATGGCCAAAAAAGACGGGAAGTGATTATCGGGTGATGTTCCAAGAAAATGAAATTAATTGAGTAAAGTGTAACTTTTGGCAGGCTTCTAGGCTGATAAATAATAGTGAGAGAGACAAAAATAGATATTATGATAGGCTGATAAAAAATTTACCCTTGAGTTTTTTTTGTTAATTTAAGCAATTAATGAGTTGATTCACTTTTCTACTGCTTTTGAATAAAACATATTTAGGTCCTGTTTGGTGCGAGGATAAAAACAGGATNAAATAATTTATTTATTATTATTATTGTTATTTTTTAAATTAGTACTATTTTAGTCCTGTTTTGATCCTCACGCCAAACAGGGCCTTATTATACTCATCTTGTGCATCATGTTCATATTCATTGAAAGGATTGATATATAAGTGGGCATAGATATTAAAACTTTGGCGAAATTTATTTCATTTCAAAAATAGATATGTATTGTTTTTAGCCTACCTTCTTTTCCTTAATAACGTTTATATTTGTGAAAATACACAAAATAAAGATAATATCATCTTGTTTTATTCAAAATAAAATGATTATTACATAAAAAAATGTACAAAATACAAAAAAAAAAAATTTATTTGCATTGTAATTTATGTATGATTTGAAATATATTAGTTAAATTAATTATAATATTAATAAAATTAACTTAGATTTCGAAATGCTTACAACATAATTAGAATTTTATTGACTTTATATCCCTACAAATGGACATGATTTTGTTTGAATTACTAAAAAATTACATGCCTTGACTTTGCCTTTCAAAGAAAATACTCTACAATATTCACAAATAAAATATTTGAAATTTATTATTTATATATATAATACTTTAAAATATTACGTAGCTATCACATGCGAGTGTGGAGGATAAATATGATTGAGCACCACAAATTGTGTAAAGACATCACCATTTTACATGATAGTTTAATCTCAAATAATTTAAAATGATTAACATATTAATGTGACATTATTAATTATTAATATTTACAACTTACTTATTTATATGTTTAACATCTAATTTTTGTTTTGTAAAATTTAGACATTATTTTTTTCGTCCTTTTTTTACACAAGTATAATCAAGATTTTGAAAAACGAACCGGCTTCAGAATCGGTAGATTGAAAGGTTCAAGATTCAATTGCCGAACTGGGGTCAAACTGGGGTCGAACCGAAATGATGTAATAATTAAAAAAACTTATAAAAAATAATATAGATATATTTGAGATATATATTATTCACACACTAAAACAATAATTAGACATACAATGAATGTTTAACAATTTAATACAATAATTTTAACAAATAATATCTTGTGTTATTAACCCAAAAAATAATTTTAAGCAAATTTAAGTAACATTAACGCAACAAAATATTTGCAAACTATAAATTGAGTCCAATATTTAGTACATTATTAAAAGATCTGAACAAATAGTATGCTTTGTCAGTACTAAAATACTAAATTATTTAATTATTCTATAGCACTAAAAATTACATTTTGTACCATGTCATCACCAACAAATTTTTTTTAAAATTTTCGCTACCTGCAAACCCAACCGGTCCAACCGTATTGGTTTACCGGTTGATCGGTTGATTTACAGTTTGGGCTGGTTCTAGCCCATTTTAAGCACATTTAGTTATAAAATTAGATCAGACCAACCAGCAGACCAATTTAAGGTCTGACCAGTTGAACCGGCTAGTCCAGCCCAATTTTTAAAACATTGAGTATAACGATAGTGTATGCAAGCATTGCCAAAGCACATAGAAATAAAAAAGTGAAATATTCAAAATAATTCAATTATAATATGAACTAGCGTCAGAGTTGAAATATAAATAATTTTATTCCTTTTCAAAAAAAAATTAATGTTTATTACATAAATAAAATAGTTTTATGTTTAATTAAATATATAAAACAAAATTTAATTATATAGAAAAAGTAAAAGCCTCAAGGACTATGCAAATTGTCATGAACAAACTTCTTGTATAACCTCACCCCTAAAAAAAAAAAAGGCAAATAAAAGCTGGATAATAGAACTAGTCATATTTTTTATTTTTATAATATAATCTTAACGCGTAAATTTTATAAATCACATTAAAGGTAAATTACACTAGGGTGCTTAAGGTTTTTCTTTCCTTTTAGATAGGTTTATACTTGTTTCATCATTTGAAAGAGACCATTTCTTCCATTCTTCATTCTACGTGGTGCCTGGTCGTCACGTAATATTATTTCTACTCGAATTATATGTGAGATTTTACAATTATGAAAAAACAAATCTTCAAAACTTTTTATAGTACTATCCCTATTTGTCGGCAGGAGTTGTTCACTTGATTTTATAGCATTTGCGAAAATGCTAGAAAAGCTGAGACCGAACTGAAAGCAAATCGATCAATTCGGTTTGATTCCAGTTCTAAAATATTTAGAAAAAAATAATTCAGTTCAGTTCTTGATTCTAGCATTCAAGAATCAAAATTAAACTGAATACTGAATTTAATAATTAGTAATTACTAAATTTATCAGTCTTGCAATTTTATAGATTGAAGTTTTTATTTTATTACCATACAATAAGCTTTTTTTTTATATGCATCTACATTAAATTGAAAATCTATATTCTTTCATTAGTACGTTATTTTATTTTTATAACTTATATTGTACTCGAAAACTTGATTAAATTATATAAGTATTATTGAATAAATATATTTTTTATAATTTACTAATTTTATTATATTTCTATCATTATTAAACTTAATTTTTTTCAAAATAAATACTTTATAAACATTTCATTAAATTTTACTTGATTTGCCTGGTAATGATAATCATAATTTATAGTATTTAAATTCCTTTTAATCTAATATAAATTCTAGAATTATTCATTAATTTGTTGTTAAATAAGAGTAAGAATTGGACATGAACCTAATTTGTTTGATTCGGTTTCGATTTGCAAAGTGGTGGAACTAATCTTAGTCAATTCGAGTCTAACCTCGTTTGGTTCGAGCTTTTTTTTTAGACATGAAAAAAAAATATTTTATTTTTTAAGTTTAATGGAAGAGAAATTTATTTTACTGTTAGAAAGTGTATAAAATGTGAAATACTTTCAATTCTAATATTCGTATTTGTATTAGATGTGAAATAAAGTTGATTTTTATAATTAAAATTTGTGTTGGGCAAAAAACTCCCCTCGAACCAAACGAGGGGATACATACAAATTTTGCCTAAAATTAATCTGAACTGACCGAATTGCACTTTTACCCTCAAGCTTGGGCACCATGAATAGATTTTGCCCATTTAAAAGTTGTTTCTAGACTTTTGGCCCCGTTTATTTGCTCATTTAAACCTATTTTAATTTTAACCAGATACGTCATATTACACATAAAATTTAATATTAAAAATTAATTTTATTTCACATCTTACACATATTACTAAAATAATAACTAACTTATATCACATCTCTCACATATTCCAACATAATAAGTTAATAACTAACTTTATATCACATCTCACACACCCCAACATAATAACTAACTTTATTTCACATTATTCATAACTTTCAATAAAAAAATATCTTTATTTAAGTTTAATTTTAACCTTCTTAAATTTAACCTTACAAACAAACAGACCTAGATGCTATTGTTCTCTAAACACATTGTCATCTTTCTGCTCTTTGCCTTCAAAAAATTTTCTTGCCTTCGATCAGAGTGCTCTCTGGAGGCAAATGGGGGTGCACCATCTGGATATATACAAGTGGGCCCCCTACCCATGTAGGGCCAGGTGGCGCACCGCTATTTGCTTCCGAATGATGATGCTCCGTCCTTACACAAGAAAATATCCAGCCTCAAATGAGTCTCCCAAGTTATCAGCTCCTGCTGTACCTTCTCTGAGAAATGACGTCAGCAAGCTGAGAATGGCCGGCAATCATTGGTCCAACGTTGTCCTCCTCCGTGCCAAATGCCAACGCAGGCTGCAGAGTTGGACTGCCGGCCCAACATCATGGGCTTTTCGGCCCATTGGCAGATTCCTATAATATCTCTCCACTGTCAAATTTCCCTAGATTTTAACTTTATTGATAATTTTCCTTAAATAATTATGGTAGGTAAAAAAACTGATAAAAAAATTCAAAATTGAAAACGTAAGAGTACCATATTTTTCTCAAGGAATAATTACATAATAATCCCTTAAAAAAATGTTAATTAACTATTTATAAACTAAATGATAAACATACAAATATACATATTTTATACTTATAATATAAATATTACTTGTAGTATACTCTAAACTTGTAAATATTAAAGATTTCAATTTTGAATTGAATTAAACGAAAATTATTCATTCGTTATTCTTTTTAATTCTAGAGGTCAAAGATGACATCTGCTAATAATGATGATGATAATAATAACAACAATAATAATAATAAATTAATTATATTGAAAAAAAATTATAAATTTTTGAAATTTGTATATAATGAAAAATAAAATTATTTAATTATACATAAATTTGAGTAGGATATAAAATAAAGTTGATTAATGTATTGATAATTGTGTAGTGTGTGATATACAATAAATTTTTTATATTAAAATTTATATATTAAGAATAAAAAATATAATTTTATTTTATTTTAATATTTTTAAAAATTAAAAATTACTTTAGTCATAACTATAAGCCTACCTTATGGAGCTAGAGAGCCAGCAAAAAGCAAACTCCATGTTTCCCAAGGAATACTTATTCATGTGTTCACACGAATGAAATAAAAATTTCATTTGAAATCTACCCAGATATTTCATGAAATAAATATTTTTTATTCTCACAAAAATTACAATTTATTATGAAATAAAAATATTATTCTCAAATTAATTAATGCATTTACTTTACTGATGTGATTTTAATACCTTTGGGGATATTTTAGTTTAATTTAATTTAATTTTTACTTGATTTATTTTGATATTAAATTTACTTGATTTTAGTTTGCACTATTTGTGAAATTTTTAAGAATTTAATTAAGTTAGAAAATTTAATTTAATTAAGTTAAAAATCAAATTTAAATTTTATTTTTATTTTTTCATGTAATTTTAACTTCAAACTTTATTTTATACTATATTAATTCAATTTAATCTAATTTTTATTTAATTAAATTAACTCATAAATCTTGAATCTCGTTAATTTTATTGTATTAATAAAATTTAGTTTTATATTAATGAAGTTACAAGGAACAATAGTTTAGTAATTTTTTTCAACTATTCATATCTCATTTTTCAAAAGTAAATCAGATTAATTTTATCTTATTTTATTTTCATATAATATTTATTCTATTTCAACATTATCATTTCTTTTCATAAAATTAAAAACCTTTATCATTTCAAGTTTATCGATATTTCATAAAAAAAATTATCATTTCAAGTTGATAAACATCATTTATTTATATGAACTCATTATATAAAAATTTTTATTTGCTTTTGTAAGTTTTTCTCTTTTCTTTTTTCTTCTAAATTAAAAAATAAAAATAAAATTCATAAGCTTAAATCACTTATCATACATTACTGAATAAGATTAACTTGACCCTTTCAATGTTGATATAAAGTTAAACTGAGAATTTTTTTTAATAAAAAGATTATCTTTAAAATATTTTTATCTGTAAGAAAATTAATTATTTAATGGTTGACTCCATTTCAAAAAGAAAGTTAAAATTTTCTCCAGGTAACGCTACTTGAATACTTAATCAAATAGTACTATAAAAAAAATTAGCGATAACGACATTAATTAAAAGAACTTATATACGATAATGCAAAGTATTTGTGATAATTTAATAATAAAAAATATTTGAGATAAAAATAATATTTAATAATAATATTTTCACCAAAATTATTAGTTGATTTACCAACTTGCCTATTATTATTAGGTCTTATTTAGTTCAAATTTTTTTTTTTAATAAAAAAATTTATTTTATTTTTAAAATTTAATAAAAAAAAATTATTTTAATATTAAAAAATATATAAAATATGAAATAATTTAAATTTTAATATTCATATTTGTATTAGATGTGAAATAAATTCAAAATTTTAGTGATATTTTTATTATTTTATATTTAAAAATTAATTGAAATTTTAATATCAGTATTAAAACTTTTATTAAATTTTTTTAAAATTATTAAAAATTTATTATGAAAGAAAAATTTACTTCAAGCCATTTTAAATTTGACCGCTTTACTATAAATTTTAAATAATTAAGTTATTTAAAAGATAAATACAAAAATATTAATTTTTATCAATTTTTCTACACTTCTAAATTAAAAAATATTTTTTACTTATATATTAAACTCCACTTAATTTCCTTATATGACTTCCCCAATTACCAATAATTACAAAAAAAAATTTATTAAAAAAATTACAAAAAACAAGAAAATGTGCAACATATATTATATTATAATATCATCATTAGTATCTCTCTCTTCTATTACTACAAGAAAAACAAAAAAAAAAAATTGCCAACATTTTTTTGAATCTGAATTTCATCTCCTAAATTTATAATTAAGCTGGTCACTGGTGTATGATTGATTTTGTCAAAATATATCTATATATATATATATATACATTTACCACAAAAAAGAAGCAAAAAATTAAAAAGGAGTAAGCCGCGTTCACACTATCAAGAAGAAGCAGAAGCCATGCTGGGCTCCAACTCCTGGGCAAAGCTTCCAGGTTCTTTCTCAGCTGCTTCCCAACAAAGCTTCGAGACAATTTCATCAGGATCTGCTACATATTCCTGCAAAAAAATACAAAAAGCAAAAAAACATAAAGATATATAAGTGAAGAAAATTTCAAATTATGCGGATTTTAAAATTTATTTCACAAATTAAATTCGTTAAATGAACAGAAAAAGATTAATTCGAAATTATATTTATAAGCACTGCAGTTTTGCTTAGTGAATCCGAGATTTTGACCAAAATTTGAAGTATTATATGCTTGTGGTGATACAAGCGGAGGGTTATCTTGTCAAAATTTTAAGTATTAGTGAATTGATCAGACTGAGTTCATGTGTTCAAAGAACTCGAGTTAACCCAAAACTCCGCAATTTGATCTATTTTGACACCCCTATTTCTTCTCTCATCTAGATTTACCTCGAGTTTTCGGACTAACTCCTTGGCCGTTGGTGCGGAAACGATGATGCACCGAGCTTTCTGAGAAATGAACTCTTCCGTGACAGCCATGTCCATGAATGAAAGCAAAGAGTTGTAGTAGCCATCAACATTCAATAAACCCACCTGAATGAAGAGATTGCAAAATAATTTATACTGTGCATGATCCAAAAAAATATGCTCATATACTTCTACAGCCAAACTTTATCTACTATGATAGCTACGGTCTCAATGCATGATATATCAAACTTTGGAGCTTCTACCGATGTCTTTATACTATGTAAATCTGGAACCGAGTAATCAACTCATCGTACCAAAATTCGATAAATAACTCTAAATATTAGATCAACATATCATAATCAAAAATAGCTTGAGCCATCTTTATTTTTACTAGTTCTTCTGTTTCATAATTTAGTAACATTTTTATCTAAAATAGATCATGTACTAAGAATATTTAAAATACACATACCAAACAAAAAAATTTTCATATGATCAACGCTTCCCGTATATCGCCTAATTTAGCTGTGCATTGAAAATTTATATATAATGCAAAAAAAATTAATTTGTTACATTAAAATTTATATAATATGTGAAATAAAATGAAATATGAAACAAATGATGTGATTTTTATAGCTACAATCACATCTTGACTGTTTATAAAGTTGTCGGACCGACCTTAAATGTTTATATATGTTTTCTTGAAAGTTTACCGGTTTTCGATGAATCCCCAGCTGTGCCCAAGTGATGACTTCAAGCAATTCTTCTAGTGTTCCATATCCACCTGGTTCTCATTCATCAATAATGTTTATTATGATATTACATTATTAAAATTAATGAACCAAAAAAAAGAAAAAATAAATACCAGGCAGTGCAATAAAGGCATCAGCTTGGCGAGCCATCTCTGCTTTTCTCTCATGCATATCTGAAACTGCTCTGACTTCACCAATAGGATCTCCAGTTATCTGTCAAATAAGCTTTTTAATTAATGTAATCCATGTATCATAAAAATGGCATTAAATTATGCAGAAGTATGTAATTGAAATTTTTTAAAAAAAATTGGAAATTTATGCACAAGATATAAAATTCTAAAAAATTTTCAAATAATTTTATCTTATTATGTACTACTCATAACTCCATAACAAAAACATTTATATCATTAAATTAAACTTATATTAAATTATATAATTGTGAAATTTATAATTTTTTCAAAATTATGTCTACTGTACGTAGATCTCAAAATATTATTGAAAGTCAAACTGCCAGATTTCTTTCCATGATCTTTTTATCCATAGACTAGGTAAAAGAAGAGTTATTAGTGATATCCCCAGAGGGTATTAATGTATGACAACCTGGGGCCCAATTCTGACTCAAAACTTTTGGAGCTTTGTATAGAGCTTAATTAGGTTTAACTTATTGTAGGATGAGAGCTGTTTTGACAGAAGTATAGAACATAAATTATGATGGTCACATTTTGTCATGGTGGGCATCAATGTTGATGACCTTAATATTAACAAAAGTTTCAAAACTTCATTTCATTCGGACTCTAGAACTAGACCTAGACCGATAATTTTAGTCATATTTATAAAAATAAAAACATGTAATCTGAATACTACAACAATAACAAATAACAACAACTAAGTTTTAATTTCACTAGGTGAGGTCGACTACATGAACTTTTTTTTTCTATTACTCTCTATCAGTTATCAAATTCTTATCTAAGCCTTAATCCCACTAGGTGGGGTCGACAACAACAACAACAACCAGGCCTTAATCTCACTAGGTGAGGTCTACTACATGAATCTTTTATTTCCATTGCACTTTATCAATTAACAAATTAATTTAAGTAAGTAAGATTATTTCTTATAATTTCTTGTTATAACTTTCTTGATTTTCCTGTTCCTCTTTGTATGTGGCAAAATTCAATAACTTAATTTTTTTAAATAGAACTTCAATCGGCCGATGATTTATATATCCAAACTATCTAAGCTACCTTTTTTCAAGTTTATCCTCAATTAGTGCAACACCAACTTTCTCACGAATACTCATTTCTCATTCTATCCTTTCGTGTATTAACTTAGAATACTATTTCAAAAAAAATTAAAATATATTTAAATATTTTTAAATAATAGTATAAATTTAATTTTTTTTTCTCTCCATATTTGATTATTAATTTTTATTGTTTAAATCTATATTATATATTTTTTAATAACTTAACAATCAAAATATTAAAAAAATTAATGAGAAAGACTCCAATGATATGTTCCACATTTTGTTGACCTATGTAGAGATGAAATTAGCTTATTTTCAATGATCTTTGTAACATCATTTATTAGATTTTTTTGGCATGACTCGACCTAATTTTTAGGTGTTACTGAATAACAGCAAAGAACGCAGCTAAAAAAAGGGTGTCAGTATCTTTTTTTTTTTTATTCCTACTTATTCCAACACAATGTTTGGTATTTCTGTATCAAGGTTAAAGAGTCATATTAAGTAATTTTTTCTCTTCACCTAAAAATATTAAAAATCTAATTTTATGTTATGTTCTAGACAAATGTAATATAAAAAATTAAAGATAAATTACATTTAAATCTTTAAATTTATGATATACTACTAAATTTGTAATTTAAAATTTTTAATGTCTAAATCTAAATAATACATCAAATAAGTTATTTTTAATTTTTTTAATTTTAAAATACCATTTCTACTGTTTCTCCCTCCTCTCACTCCCACTCTCCGCTCTCCTCTCTCCTACGGCCCACCCCTACTCTCCCTAATTCTCTCTCTCTTCTCTCTCCTCTCTCTCCTCTCACTTCCCCTCTCTCTTCCTCTCCACTCTCTCTCTCCCGGCCCCACCCCTCCAGCCTGATTGTAAGCGAGTGCCACCCTCCGCCTGCAACACCGCGGGAAGGGTGGGGAGAGAGAGGAGGGAGAGAGGGGAGAGAGAGAGTGGAGGGAGTTAGAGAGAGGGGAGAGAGAATTAGAGAAAGGGGACTGAGAGGACAGGAGAGAAGAAAGAGGGAGAGAAAAACGAAAGTGGGGGCTTAGCCAGGAGAGAGAGAGAGAGAGAGAGAGAGAGATGAGAAGGGAGAGTCAAAGGCGAGAGGAGAGAGGGGAAGAGGAAAGTGAGGAGAGAGACATAATAGAAATAATATTAAAAAAAATATTGTGATAAAAAGTTTTAAAATTTATTTAATATATTATATATTATTCAAAAAATTAAATTTTAAAAATTTAAATCATAAGTATGAAATTATATCATAAAAAAATTCTGAATAACTTAAAAATTAATTTAATTTGATAATATACTTAATTTTTGAAATACATTATACACACATTTTTAATTACTTGAAAATTTCCCCAAACCAAAAGTATCTTTTTCAGTTTTTTTGGGGCATGCCAAACAGACCTACAATAATAATATCTTACGTGTTGACCAATATATTAATATTAATATAAATTTTTATTATATTGTCCGTATATTTTCTAGGTAATATTGCTTAAAAGCCCATATAGATTGGATCAAAAAAGTTATTAAAGTTATTAGGCTTTAAAAGAATCTCCGTAAAATTATTTGACATGAGATTTATATTATGTAGAAAACTTATATATTACATTATTATTAATGTTGGGCTGATATAAACATTATAAAATTAAATATAACTATAAGTAGATTGAGGTCCCAACGTATCCCATAACTAAAAATTAATTTTATTTCGGATTCAAATTTAATAAGCACATTGATAATTTTTCAAATCTAACACTCCGTTCTAATGTTCCAACCCACCCCCTTTGTACCATGCTGAATTTTTATCTAATCTAAAATTTACTATTGGTCAGACAATTTAAATTATTAAATCTAAATAATAAAATAATTAATGACACTTCGATATAATGTGTAATTCTCATCGTCGTCACATCCCTTTTCTTTCGTCTCCTTATCTTTCCCATCATGCCAATATTGGTGCAGGACGGTGGTGGCAATTTTCTCCTTTCTTTTTCTTCAAAGATGATTAGAGTGTTTTGACGACATTATAATTATGATGTTAAGATTATAAGTCGTTAAATATGTTTCAATATTTGTATAAATTGATTCATGATCATTAATATATTAAACTTGAAAGATAAATTTTAATTTTTTTTAAAAATATTTATAATTATAAGTTAAAATGATCCAATCATGTTAAATATTTTAAATTATTTTATCCTAAAGAGATCTTCTCAAATAATTTTCCCAAATGATTTAGCATTTATTATAAAATTTCTTGAATTTTTATTCAAATAATCGATATTAGTTACAGTGGTGCTCGATTTCACATATTTTTTAATATATTTATATAATTTTATTTCTATCAAATTCTCTGTAAAAAAAATTAATCGCTAGTCGTAAAAAATGATTAATAAAAGTTAGAACAAAATCACAGATTGATTCAAAATTCAATTAAAATCAAATCCACCACGAGTTGGAAATCGAATCGTAATTGATCTTAATCTAATTGTGTTTTTGATTCTATTCGAATTTGGCCCATTGACAAACGCACAAGGAACCCCACCCTCAAAAAAAATAATAATAAAGCAAGTAAAGAACGCATAAATGAAAATAACAATAATAAATTTATCAAAGCACGTATTTAATTTATTACCTCTCTAGTCATCAAAGACTTCGGAATGACTCTGCAAAAGAGGAAAACAACAACGGTCATCAGATCATCACCCTATAAAACAGTGGTTTAGCCTAATCGCTTGAGGTTTTATCTTCAAATTATAGGTCAGATGTTCGAATTAACGTCATCTTTCGTTTGTTAATTACCACAGATAATGACGATATGAATAAATAAGTTGAGATATTTAACAAACTGTTCATTATAATAACAAAAACAAAACAAGAAGTCATTAACCAGAGTTGAATCAATCCAAAGTGATGGGCTAAGGCCAATCTGAAAGCATTTGAAATCAAGACAAATTCAGTATTAAAAATTATACAACACAGAGCATGAGATGGGTAACCAGGAGTTAATGGAGGCTTGGGAAGCCACGGGCCCTTTACAAGTGTCAGAAGGAGTAATGAATCTTGTTTTGAATCAATAAAAATATATTGAGGAAAACCTCCATTAAGCTCCACAGTATTGGTTGCAATATTGAACAGCAGATATTATTCATAGAGATGATGGAGTTAAAGAGACTGAAAGAGACAGAGGAAGAGTGAGAGATGACCCTAGAACATGGCGACCTCCATTGTGTACTGCGTGGGAGACGAGGCCCATCAATCCAACGCTGCCACCTCCATAAACCAGATCAATTCCTCTAGCCACCTGAATCAATCCCCAGATGAAGATCAAAATCGGAGTAGAACAAGAAGCAGTAAAAAAGAAACACAGCGGCCTACAGACGTGTCTTAATTTCATTATACTGAAAAGTATTCGGGTTTAATGCTAAAATATAGAGCCAGAGATCATGCAAGAAGGCTGCCGCCCGGCCAGATTGAATACAGCAAGCAATACCCTCCCACGATCATGGCCTGCCATCCTCCTCCCCCACAATTGCGAAATCCCCTTCCCAAATTCACCTAAATAGTGGCTGAATTTCCAATCGAGTTCGTCTTCTGAACGAATTTATAATCAAACTCAAAATCGAACACATAAGAACCCCCGGAGGCAACAAAAAGGGGAAAGCAATTGTTATTCCTGCAAATCGGATCGGCAATGGCATCAAAGAACGAGATGAAACTCCAAAGCAAAGGCGCGATCCAACTCACCATCTCCTTCCCCAGCTCCACAGCAGCTTCCCTGTAGCTTGCCTTCTTCCCAGGGCTGCTTCCGCAGAAAACACAGATCCGCCGGAAACGAGAGGGCGTACCTCCGCCGCCTACGGCCGTCACGAACTCAACTTCCGCCTGCTCTTCCATCATACGCTCTGGAGGGAGAGAGAGAGAGAGAGAGAGAGAGAGAGAGAGAGAGAGAGAGAGAGAGAGAGCCTACGCCCGTCGTCCTCGTCGCCGGCTTTATAGGCGACGACGAGGCATGGTGCTCCGTCGCGTGAACAGTGGAAGGAGACGCGGGGCCTGCGGATCATGATGGAGTGGGATGATCGCGATTGACGGATGTGATCGCTCCATTAATCATTGATATAAACGAGGGTCGATTCGCAAATATATTCGCCATTAAATGCGACTTCCGGCAATAAACTAGAATATGATCATTGATCACGGAGATTTGTTGTTGTTAATTACCAAATCAACGGCCCTTAATCACTTTTGAACTTTTTGGTTCGGATCAACTCATCTCAGGTGAATTTCAGAAAAAAAGAAAAAAAAATTGGAGATGTTTTGTTTAATATTATTTACAAAATTAGATTATTAGAGTTAATTATATACTTAATTTTAATTTAATTTATAGAAAATTATTAAACTACTATTTTTAAATAAAAAATAAAAAAATTGTTAAACAACATGTACGTTAAATTTGAATCAGAGCTTTACAAGAGCACCAGGTTTTTAATAAGCTCAATAATTATTATATTTCATAAATTTAATGAAATTAAACCAGATAAAAACAATTAATAATTAACAAAATATTCGGTAGAATTTTTCTCTTAAAATCTGTTTGTTTTTAAAATTAAATTTAACAAAATTAAAATTAAATTTAAATAGAGATATTTTTTTTATTGAAAGATGTAAATGATGTAAAATAAAATTAGTTATTATGTTGGAATATGTGAGGAATGTGATATAAAATTAGTTATTATGTTAGAATATATGAAGAACGTGATATAATTTAGTTATTATTTTAGTAACATGTGTAGGATGTGAAATAAAGTTAATTTTTCATATTAAATTTTATATATGATGTGATATACTAGGTTAAAATTAAATTAAATTAATTTTACTTGAAAATAAATAGGGCTTAATAGTAATTCTTCAATAAAAATTAAATATATGAGTTTAATTTCTCCTATTTTTTTAATCTATCATCCTTACAAATTTAAAATTTTAAAAATAAAATATTATTATTTAAAAATAGTATTTATAAATTTAAAAATTTAAAAATTTAAATAATATTACATTTTGTTGTACTGTGTACTATCGTCGTCAGATTCGTTTAAGCTTTCTTGTAATATTTGAGTCTCAAGTTGTCTATTCTACTGATATTTTAATTTATAATTAGTCTAAAAGCGCTGATTTTGCCTAAACATCACAAGCATTTCGCTATTGATATCTACTGCTACTATTATTTTTGGATGATTTTTCTGTTAGAGAAATTGTTGCTTGCAAAGTTAAAAAACACGTAGCTGCTAGTAAGACTTATGATGTTATATTTTAGTAGTTTGTTCCTATAAAAAATTTTTTTTTAATTTATATTTGATATTTTTTATTATTAGTAGTTTGTTCCTATAAATTTTTTTTTTTGTAATTTATATTTGATATTTTTTATTATTTAGTTTTTGATGTTATTTCATTTATCACATATGTGCAATATCTTTGAAATAAAAGTTAGCTTGTGGAGCTTAATAATCTCTCGTTTTGTCTTCTTATTATATCAGCTTAACTATTTAAAAAGATATTACTCGATTGTTAAGCTGCACGCAAGATAAAATATTTTTTAATTATTTATTTAATTCATGTATTTCAAATTTTTAATATTAGTATAAGTTGGAAAAAAAAATAAGGCCTATTCGAATTTTAGTACTTTTCCCCAAAATTGTTTCCCAGTTAGGCCTACGTGTCAAGCATCTGAAGGCTCAATAGCCTGCTTTCTGTTCAGAACAGTACAGCGGGAAGAAAGAACGTCATCTCTTGAGCGGTTGTTTGGGAGCGGACCTGATGAAATGCGCCGTCGCCAAGGCATCATGCGCTTACGCAATGCGTTAAGCTTCCTAAGAAAAGAAAATCAGTCCAAGTTTAATGTTTATTTTAATTTAAAATTTTGTCATTTTTTAATTATTCCTGAACTTAAAATTATTTAATGCGAAACCAAATAAAAATTTAAAAATTTATTCAAGTCATACATGATATATCACAATATAGGTTGTAATTAAATTTAAATTTTATTTAAAAACTTCTATTAAAAATTGCATTCCTATGTAGGATAGTTTTGTGATATACAAACTATTTTCACTAACATATATATATATATTAATATATATATTATAAAGCAGTTGCTGTCTACAACATAACTATAAATAAATTTTTATCAAAAAAAAAAAACTACGTATAATTTATAGTTATAAAAATATCTTATGTGTAAGCTTTAAGAGAATTCATGATATAACAAAAATTATTAAAAAATACCTTGTGTGTTTTTCATATTTAGCAAATATTAATTTTAAATAATTCAGAAAGATACATTATTAATAATGATCATGACATTTTCGTGAACAAATGTCAATCATCTCAATTGCCTTAGTAGACTTTAGTTCAATATTATTGTGAAGCTATATTATTTTAAAAAATTAATTATTTTATTTGAAAAGATGATTAAATAATTTTAAAAAAAATTATAAAATTGTCACTCTCAAGTTAATTATATAGAATTTTTGCTCTAAAATTCGATATTTATATTCTCAATTACACTCATTTTTTTATGTACAACTAGTTAACAACTTCTCTAGTAATTTTTATTGTATAGCGTGTGTGTAGAACTAGCTACGCATTTTCAGGCTTTTTAATAAGTTTTTTTTTCTTAACGAACCTTTAAGGCCTGATTATTTGTAAAGTTTAATTTTAACAAGGTTAAAATTAAATCTGAATAAAATTTTTTTTATTAAAAATTATAAATAATGTAAAATAAAATTAATTATTATAGTGGGATGTGTAAGGAATATGATATAAGTTAGTTATTATTTTGATAATATGTGTAGGATGTGAAATAAAGTTAATTTTTAATATTAAATTTTGAGGCATTTACCTGTATGCCACACAAACTTTTTAAAATTACACCATACACACTTTTTTCACAAAATTTACACTATGAATTGTGAAGAAAGTGTGCGTAGTGTAATGCATGAAGTTTTATGTGGCATGTGGGTAATTATCCCTTAAATTTTATGTGTGATGTGATAATGTTTAAAATTAAAACAGATTAATTTTGAACTGCAGACAAATATAAGTTTAAGATTGAGGTTACTAGATGTCACAAGCTCGTGACAACACTACTTTTTTAGGGTAGGTTTCATACACTGCAAATGCAAAAATGAAGATCAAGATTAAAAAAAATCACATATATAGGTGAGAAAAATTGATGCAAATATTAAAAAAAAAAACAAATAAGAAAAATACAAAATATGTGTGAAAATCACAAATATGAAGAAATGCTACGATCAGACCAAGATAATTTCATTAGTATAAGTATTCAAATCATGATTGCTAAAAAAATATTTTAATTTGGTTATAAAATGAAGTTATTATAGAAAATTTGTGTAAAAATTTTGTGCTCTTAAAAATAACTTACTTCTTATGTTAGATCAGATAATGTGACCATTGTACATCCAATCAATTGTTTAACATTCTTTTTTCTAATTTAATCTCGTTCTCTATTTATCGTAGAATTCAAAAGGCCTATTTGACGTAAGAACAAAAATAATATTAGCTTAAAAAATAACAATAATATTAATAAATAAATTTTTATAATCATTATACATAAATTTTAATATAAAAAATATTATCTTATTTCATATATTCAATAATTTTCAATAAAAATATCAACTTTATTTCACATCGTAGACCAAAATATTAGATTTTAGTATTTGGGTCTCTGATGTGAAATAAAGTTGATATTTTTATTGAAAATTATTAAACATGTGAAATAAGATAATATTTTTTATATTAAAATTTGTGTAAAATAATTAAAAAATATATTTATTATTATTTAAACTAATACTATTTTGATCCTCATGACAAACACTAGAAAGACTCTTTTAGGAAGAAGCATGATGTCACTGTAGATAATAATTGCAAACAGGTCAAACTCAATATATTATTGACACTTAGCTATATGTTTATAATAATTTCTAATTAAAACCTATATTTTATCAGATGCTGTACATTATTATCTACTTATAAGAATAAAATTCATATATAAAATTATACTAATTATAAAAGAATTAAGTTAATAAATTATACTTTAAAATTTTGAAAAAAGATGATCAAGTATATATTACATATAATACTAGAGCATAATAAAATTAGTTTGATTTTATATCAAATAAATTTAATATAAAAACTATTTATTTGTTGAGAAATTTAATTGAGATTTTTTATTGATTTAAAAGAAATTTATGATGAAGTCCAAGAAAAGTACTCTTGAGAATTTTTTAAAAAAAAAATTTATATTATTTACATTTAAGTTATTCAGGACATGTATAAATGATCTGTTATATATGTTCAGATACAAAACAGTTCAACTAAATTTTTTTCTAGTTTAGTTGAATTATACTAACATTTAGCTTTAAGTCAATATCTCTCTATATATATATTAGTTATAGAAATTTTGATTGATTATATTAAAAAAAAAAGTACTTTACTGTATATTTTTTATAAATGATATTTTTCTCATTAATAAAATTAGAAAAAATGTTAAGACGAAGCTAAAATTATGAAAAAATACATTAAAATCTAAAGATTTTTATTTTACCAATTAAATCAAAAATTGAATATATGAAGTATGAATTTGATCGAAATATAAGTACTTGTGTAGAGAGATAACAATTAATGCTCATGTTATCATGAATAGCAAGTAATTTAGATATTTTAAATTAATCATACAGAATAATGATAAAATATTAATAGAATCTAAGTAAAATAAATAAGGTAGAGGAATGCATGCATATTTTACAATAGAAAATTTTATTTAAATTTAAAGAAAAATTTTATAAAATAATTATAAGGCTGATAGTGTTATATAGTGTTAAATATTAGCATATAAAATCGAAATATACAAATAAGATAAGTATTATAGAAATGATAATGCTAAAGCGAATAAGTGAATATATATGAATAGACAAAATGAGAAATAAGAATAACTACTAGAAGATTAGAATGAACTCAATTGAGAATAAGCTAGAAAGAATTAGCTTAGATAGTTTGTTTGGTATAAATCGCAGGTCAGTAAAAGTTCTAGTAATAAAAATTGAATTATTAAATTTTTTTTATATAAAAAAGTAAAAAAAAGATAAAAAAAATAACAAAAAGCTATAAGGAATGATTTTATATATTTATAATAAAAGGAGGTTTATTATTTGATAAAATGAAATGAAAATAAAGGATTCCTATAATCTATTTAGTAGGATAAAAGTTTCATTTATTATTATTATTGTATGTTCTTTAATTCCAAATTTGATCACCAAAATTTAATATTTTCATGATATTTTTGTGAATAAAATCTGGCTTACATGTTTAAATAATAATTTAGATAAATAAAAATTATTTATTTATATATATGAGAATCTACATATATGAGATGTTAATTTTTTAAATATAATATGTTTGAAGCTATACTTTAAAATATTATATCTTTCACACACGATACATATGTATAATAGATTTCACATTTTTTATTTTATTTTAACACATCTTATTTTTTTGAAAAAATATTTTGAAACTATACTACTTTACTTCTAAATAAAATATATACCGTACAAATAAAATCTTTTGCATAAACACATTTGCATGAACGTGAGCTCACACTCACACACATACATACATGTGTGTGTATATATATATATATCAAGTTAGTTATCTAAGTATTGCTAAATTTATATCAAAATAATATATTTTTAAAAATCAAAAAAATATTTTTAAATATATAAATTTAATTAAAAGGAACTATAATAAATTTTAAATTAATTTAGTGTCATAAATTAATAATATTAATTATTTTTATCCATATGGCATTGCCAACTATTATAACTTTAATTTACATGGTAACACATATTCCCTTGTGTAACATGTTCAACATTCAATGACAAGTTCTATTAAAAATAAAAATAAAAATTCAACTACAGGTCTTGTAATACTAACAAATAAGGCAAAAAAATTAGGGGGAAATTATATAAAAATTTTAAAATTTTATTTAAAATTTTCTTTAGGATCTAAAAATCACACTCACAAAGTAGTAATCTCCTTAATTTAATTACAAAATGGTCAAGAAAATATAGGTTTTGTTAACAAAATAACCACCCAAATACCAGCTTTTTCTGTGAGTTACAACTGAAACCTACGGTTTGGATGGTCATTTTGTAAATATGATTTTTTTGGGAGCTTAAACCATAATTAGAGTATAAACTTTGAGACCCTTGTGTAATTATACCAAACAGTTTTTGCTAAGGCTTCCATGTGTTTTGACAATTTTTGTGGTAAATTTGTTATAGGTCCTGATGTTGGAGGGATCTTTCAATAAGTTCATGTTTTCTAAAATTATTTCAATCAGATCTTATAATCTATTAAATTATTTATTCAGATTCTTTTAATTATTACTTTAATTTCAATAAAGATCACCATAATATGTCCTGCCTTAAAATTATTAAAATCATAAGGCAATATATTATAGTTTTTTACTGTTGAGGATGATAGAAAAAGAAAAATTCACAAATAAATATGTTATTTTTGAAATACCCTGAAATATTTCATTTGCAATTCAGATCATACAGAAATATTTATAAGTAACAAAATTATATCACCTGTATTTAATGGATAATCTTAAGAATTTCAATTTTTTTTTTGTTTGCATTTTCTAAGATAGATATCTTTAACTTATATGAATTGATTATTTTTTGTTGAATAGGAGCATTATAGAAGAAAATAATTAATATGTATACCTATTTATAATTTATATGATTTTCATATACTTTTCAATTATGTATGTATTTTGAAAATAAAATATTAAAAAATCCGCTCTCTACTTGCTCTCCTTATTTACTTATTATAATTTTGCCGTCATTTCTTGTCTTGATATTTACCTGATTTCACTAAAACAAAATAGCAATCGTTGGATTGTTATATTTACAACAATTTGAATAAAAAACTTATATTTTATTTTATTTGGAGAGATTCTCTTAGATCTACGAGCGAGTTGTAATTTTATTAACTAAAACAAGGAATTTATTAAAAACACTACATAAAAATATTTAAATAAAAATATTTAAATTTTTTTTGAAATTTTTGGAATTCTTTCTTCTGGTAAGAGACAGGCGCCATCACAGCAAGTATTAGCTATAATAGTGACGAATAATTCTTGTTATATGTATAATTGTCAGTTGAAATTCTCCTTAAGACAACAAAAGAGATGATGTGTCTTCTTGATTGGTTGAACTCTTAAGCAACTGAGCAATTAATGTGTAAAGATGTTAGAGCGTTCCCGCTAAAGCAAGTGTGGGGCAATATAGTGTAGGTGGATTGTTGATACGGCAAGAGCAAATAATCATCCACCAAAATTTAAAAAAAAAAACCATTCCAATATATTTTTA
>JAEMOT010001087.1:35233-45352 GCA_019297695.1 Apostasia ramifera | reverse complement strand
AAGTATATGAAATATGTGAAATATGTGAAATGCGTAAAATTTAAATGAATATAATGTGATAGTAGTAATATTTATGAATTGATGGTGAAATGCGTAATTTCGTATAAATTTCATGTTGTGTATGTAAAAACCCCTTTTATATATTATAAAACATACAATTTTTTCATTTACATTTAATTTTAAAAATTGATTATAAACGAATTACCTAACTAGTATATGTTATTCTATGCGTTTGAATTTTGTATAATTAATACTCCGCACTCACCACATTTTCTTTGAGTCCAACTTCCCCTTCGATACAAATTTCATGTTCCCGCTCGTTTGCTACTGCTTCTGCCCTAGTTTCGCCTCCGGCCTTCCCTCACTGCCCCATCCCTCTTTCTTCACGCCACCGGCCGGCTATGAACTCCGCTCCATCCGATGGTGCTGCTTTGATCGCAGCCCTCGAGTCATCCCAGGATGTCCCAGGCCTTTACCAACGTTTCTCCTCCTTCTTCCGGCCTTTTGGTGAATTCGTTTTCCTCGAGAACTACGACCCTAGAGTCCCAAAGAAAAAGACTGGGAAGAGAAAGAACCTCAAGGAGCTTCCTTCTAAAGAGAAGATCCGCCCGATAGCGAGGCAATTCCACCAATTTCTATGCAAAGCCCTTAAGTTACTCCCTGATCTTCTCAAGAGAAGCCCTTCCGAGGAAGGGGTCGACGAGGAAAGAGCCGCCGAACTCCTCGGCATCTACCGTCTTACCATCCATTGCCTGCTTTGCATTGCTCCTTGCCTCGCTGGGCAGCCCTACTCGGTTCATCTTCAATGGGGTCAGCTGGTTCGCCGTTTGGAAAGCTGGGGCATGTATAGCGATGCGGAAGAAGAGGGCTTTGACATTCTAGAGAGCATTAGCGCCGTTCTGCTTGCTTCTAAGGTCACTTCAAAGCCACCTGCGGTTTTCCTGCCGGATCCAAGTGTTGTGGGTTCCGCTGGTGAAGACCCTCAGCTCGCGTGTCTAATCACTGAGGTGGTAATTGTTCTCACTAACTGCATTTTTAAGAGCCAATCGAAGGACAATGGTGCTTATGAGAGGTTACTGGAACTAGCAACGCAGGTCAAGCCATGGCTTGGGTAGGCACACATGATTTTAGTTTGGTAAGCTTGCAGGTTTGATGTAGTTTCCTTCAATGCAAACTTTGGTCCTTATTATGCTTCTCTTTCTATGATTTTTCAGGATCATGGAGCCTAAGGCGATGGCAACACGCCATGCCATCCTCGTGGATTCTCTCCACAGATGTGCTCTCTTCCTGGCTAAGGAATGCATATCAGTTGATGCTGAAATTATTCAGTCTTTCTGTATAAGTACGCTGAGGGAATGTATTGATTCAGCCTTGGTGGATCGTTTCCCAATTGTATGACGTAAAGGACATAAGTTTTTTGAGGTTTTAATCCTTTTATTAGTGGAATAAATTTAGATTTGTACTGACCTTGGGATTAAAATATAGATGGCAAATCGAATTTATTCCTCTGTTGATCCAAAATGGGAGAGATGGACCTCTATGCTTGTTGATATGCTAAAACTGAGCATGGAAATTAGATTTGAAGGATGCAAGGTACTTAAAACATATCAAGTGTTATGTACTGTCTCTGGGACAATTTTTTTATGCTTCCTGTTATTTTATCTGTTGCTGATTTAATGATACTCGATCTAATCTACATTCCCTAGTGATCACCATTTGTAATGAGGGTATGTCAGGAATGAAGCAGTAGTTCAGAGCTGTTTCTATATATAACTATCTTTAGACAAACATTCCAAGTACAATATGCTATGTCTAAGAAAAACAACACCTTGACCATTATCATGTGGTGGTGTAAATGAAAATCTAAGTTCAATGTCATTGTCTTCAAAGGATTTTCTAGAAATATTACATGAATTTAGCATCTCTATTAGGAACCATAGGGTTGGTCAATCCACATAACTTGCAACCTTTTTAAAGAAATTATCTTTAATATGAGATGCATCACTAGACTTACCACATCGAGTTTAAGAATATCATTTTTGATGATATATATCAACTACAATAACAATGGAGTCATGATTTTTAACAAGTTTTTGGTAATCCTTACATAAAATCTACACTAGTCTTCTAAGATGCATGTGGTATAGCTACAGGTGTGTATAGGCCAATCTGTTGCTTCTTCACCTCATGTGGTATAGCTACAGGTGTGTATAGGCCAATCCTTACATAAAATCTATCCTAGTTGTATCTTTATGTAGGAGAAGCTGATAGAACCTATTAGAGACAATCGTCTTATTTAGATTTAAATGCTGTGCAAAACTTCTTGCATGCATCTTCCAAACGAGGTAATTGTAAGATCTAGAATTGGGTTTAGAAGGGGATGAATAAATCTTAAATTAAAATTTGATTTACTTTAATTATATCACAATTAAGATAACTCACAAGCACAAGTTAACAATGAGATATTCAATAAATGAAAGCAATAATAGAAGTTCAACTAAGTAAATGACACAAGGATGTAATGTGGTTCAATTGAATCAACCTCAAACACATTATCAATATTAAGGAGCTTAAGGACATGTGCTTCCATTAGTTTCTACTTGGTCTCTCAAAAGGGATGCAAAAGGAGTCTGATTGAATTGCCCCTTTTTCATGCTAAATCTTCGAATAAACATATCATAGAAGGTAGTTAACCTATGGAAATTCATGCATTAGTGATAGATGTTGAGTTTTCATAATATTAATTGATCGAACTTTCTCGGGGTTTACAAATATACCATTGGAATATATGATGAACCCAAGCAAAAGAACATTGTACTACAAAAAACTACACTTCTCGAGGTTGGCATAAACTTTGGCTTTTTAAAGAGTGAGAAAAACATTGTGGAGGTTATTTAGTTGTTTAGCTTTGGCTTTGCTAAATATTAGAATTTTGTTAAAATAAACAACCAAAAGTTTTCAGATAACATGTTGTAAGATAGGGGTTATCGATGTCATAAAGATGCTAGGTATATTAAACAAACCAAAAGGCATAAGTAACCACTTAAAAGGTCATTTTGAGATTCAAAGATTGTCTTTCATTCGTCTATTTTCTTATCCTATCTTGGTGATGCTCAGTTATATCAATCTTAGGTACCAACTTGGTTCATTAATCATATTTAATATGTCCCTTAAGGCCCCGATTGATTGTGAGAAATTTTAGCCATTGTTAAAATTTTCATCAACTAGAAAGTTTTTTTTATTTGAAAAAAATAAAATAATATTTTATATTTCATTTTATAAAAAATTTTAATATTAAACAATCACTTAATTTTAATTTAATATAATTTTTAATATAATTAATTCACTTTCTTTCACATCATACACATTTTTCAAAAATTTTCACAAAATTTTTTTAAATCATATTTTTTTTTCTTCCAATCAAACAGAGCCTAAATGACGAATGGGGACTATATTTAATGGCTCACCAACTTTCCTATTTAGCTCTTCGCGTTCTCTCAGGTTTAGTTAATAACAAGATTGTGTAGCTAAGATTTGGGAACTAAGTCTTATAGCATACTAGATATCTCTCATAGGTGGTAACTCAGTAAGGTGGTCACTATGCACAATATCAAAAATAATAAAAACTCTATCAAGGGACCTCCTATTTATGGGGGAAACACAATGTGTAAATCAGAGGGCTGGGAACCTTGCAACATTTGTTTGGACATGATAGCAAGTAAGGCCTAACTTGTATGAGTCAATGTCTCAAATTAGTGTTGCTAAAAAATCAAAACACTGAAGTTCTCTTTAACAAGAATAGGCTAGGAAGGGGTCACCTTAATCCCCTGTTTGGTAAGTAGAAATTTTAGTCATGACTAAAAACTTTATATTGTTTAAAAATATTTATAAATTATTTTATATCTTATTTTATACAAATTTCAACATTAAATAATAACTTTATTTCATATCTAACCCAATTCTCAATAAATCAATTAACTTTATTTCACATCCAACACATTTTTTAATATGACTAACTCACTTGTAAACAATATATATGTAGAGAGCCCTGTAGATACCATTGTGCATACTATGTGATCTGTCGTTGGTTCTGCCATTTACTCGGTGCACCTTTACACTTCCAAAGTATTTGATAGCATTATTGGACTGTCTGTAGCTATGGAGTGCTGACTGCAAAAGATATTTAACTTGAAGTCATACTTATTCACCATGAGTATATAGGTTTGGGCAGACGATAAGTTTTAATACAATTCCAGCATTTTTTTGATGGTACAATTTCAGCATGTTAATCAAAAAAATACTCGAAGTTCAGCTACAATGATTTAAAGAAATAGCTTTTTGTAAAAGAAATCTTTATCAAAAATTTCCTTGATTTTTTTTCAACTATGTATTAAAAATGTTCAAGGCTAATTACTTTTTATGTTCTTTTGCACATTGTACTTGATTATAGTTATTGAATGCCATTTGATTCAATCTTTCTTGTAGTATTAACTATATAACTGATCATTGCTGTAGTTACCTTTTATTTGATGAGTTTAAGCTCTTACCCTGTTGTGAACCTGTGCATTGACTTTTTGGTATATGGACATTTGTGCGATTTGATGCCATGGGCCATATCTGATTTCCTGTGTTAAATTAATTGCAATGTAAGTCTGTTGTACTAGCTTGTCTATCTTATTTTTTGTACATTGTGTTTATATTAGCACTCCCTTTACTATATTTTTCCATTTTAGGAATTTTAAGTAGTATCTAATGACTACTTTGTAATTTTTACAGGTTAACATTGCAATATATGTAGATGGGTTGCTTTATTTTGTTGCAAATTCAGTTGAGAGATTTTATTTAACTTTGATGAATGCAAATCAAGGTGATTCAGTATGGTCAATTGAAGATGCTGGTTATCAATGTCAGGTATGAATCTCAAATGGTTGGTCACATCCTTCAAATTTGATATCCTTGTGAAGAAGCTCTTTTCTTGTCCTTTCTCATCCTTCACCTCCCACTTCATTCCCCCAATCATTCCTGCATGACTCTCCTCTTGCCACCCTCCATTCTCAGAGTTTATTATCTCTTATAAAGTATAGTTAGGTTTTTGTGCACTCTACTTTCTATTTTCGTTATGTCAGATCTTTCTTCCCTAAGTTCTTTTAAATTAAGTTGGTATGTTAGAAGATGAAATTTACAGATTCAGATAAATTTGGGTTTTATTAAAATCAAATTCCAGCAATGACTTACTTATAATGAAATTCCAAATCTCTCAGTTAGAGCCAAATAGAAGAACGTGGATAATCTAATAACTTTGATTGAAGCCAATTATCTAGAAATAATTTCAATTAAGTAAGAATTTAATCAATTTATACCGGATTTGAGGTATAGATAGGGAATCAAAGTAGAAACTATGTTAGTTGGCTGATCTAGAACTCGCAGTACTTGGTAATAGGCGTAGGTTACCATTTTCGTTTAAGCTTATATTGACTGAGTATTTTGGAAGTGAATTTCATTGTATGACCCTCCTCATTTTGTTGGAGGTTGTTGTTTGAGCTAGAGGGAGAAAATGAATCGGTGTTTTATATTTAGTTTTGGACGTTGGGTAAGATATGAGATAAAATTGTTTTTTTAATTGGAATTTAAGTTGGATGTGAAATTAGCATAAAAATGGATGGTGTAATCAAGCTAGGGCCAATGGAGAATCTATTTGTTGTGATCTGCTGTGAGGTGACACCACCATTAGGAGTCCACAATAGTGGCCTGGAGGCTTTCAAGTGAGCAGATCAATGGAGGCAACACTTGGATGCAACTTATATGAGAATTTGCTCAACTCCGCACGGTTGCTACACATGAAAAAGAAATAGAAGCAGACAAGAACATAGTGTTCGTCCAACTTGTAGTTAGACAAAGGAGACTACCAGTCATGCTGGCATATGGCTTGTTTTGTGTGTGGCAACATAAGCCATGGTTAGGACATTTCTTCTTTTTTTAAATAAGTAAATAAATAATTTTATGTTTTATTTTTTCAATCTAAAAATCAATTTTATATAACATCTTATATAACTTTTAATATAACCATCAAGTTTATTTTATATTTTACATAATTTTTAATGTGACTAATTTTGTTTCCTATATCTTAAGGTAGGCCAAAAAATTTTCATTCCAATTACTAAAATTTCCTCCAACCAAACAAACCCGTAGGGTTTTTGGTCAATGCATGTACCTTGATCATTGTTGTCAAGTTTAGAATTTGTAGTCATAGGTGAGGCAAGCTCTTTCATGCTAATCCATGTTGAACTTCTTTAGCTTCTTGTTATATTTTTCTTGAGAGATATAAACTAATTTATTTATTTATTTTTCTTGTGGTAAATTCATTCAAGAAATCACTATAAGTCTAAACCAAATATGACATCATATACATAAACTTGTGCGGAGAATATACATCCTTATCTATAGTTTTAGTAAACAATATATCCTTATCTACAGGGTCTATGTTTCCATGTTGAAAAACTATAAAAACAAGTAAACTAGAAAATATTTTTACTAAGCATCAGAGGAGTTTGTTTCAAACTATACAAAGTTTTCTTCAACTTGAAAACATGATCAGGAAGCTTGATACTTTCAAAACCGTGATAGCCCCGACAACAATCACATAACTCCCGCTCGCTCGCAGTAGCACCCATCAGTAGCAGCGTCGATCTTTCTCGCGTGGCTACCGCTCGTCCGCAGCAACATCGACTCTCTTCCACGTGGCCTCTGCTCGCCTGCAACAGTGCCCATCAGCAGTGGCGCTGATCTCTCTCGCGTGGCTCATTCTCATTCGCAGCAACGCCAATCTTTCTCTCGTGTGGCCTCCGCTCTCCCACAGCAGTGCTTATTTCCTCCTTCTCGTGTGATCTCTGGATTCCTCTCGGCCATAATAGTGCTTTGCTCGATTTCCCCTATGCTATTATTTCTATCAGTCAGATCAACTGGCTGATCTATTTCAGGTATTTCAGACATTCGCTTGGGATCCCTTGTCCATCTTTTTTTTGTGAACGTCTCAATCCGATATGCATCAATCAGTTCTTTGACAACCCATTCAGTCCCTTCCAGCCTTGTTGTACAACATTTCTCTGGACCTTTATTATTACAGAAAAATTAAATAGAAAGAACTATGCTTCATGGTTTGTAACAGTGAAAGTTTTGTTTATGAGTCAAGGCCAATTAAAGCATTTGGCAAAAAAAGCCTCAAACATACCAAAGAATGATAAGGCGACCTGGGAAAAGATTGATGCTCAGCTTATTGCCTTACTTTAGCAAGCTATTGATCCCAGTTTGATGAGCATCTTTTGATGCTTCTTTTCTTGTTACGTGACTTAGAGACAGGCTCGAGATCTTTGTATGGGAGATATTTTTCAAGTATATGAGGTGATTGACAATTTATTTCAGCTTCGTCAGTTAGATGCAAATATGATGGGTGATGGTATAGGGTGATTCGAGGTATTTGCAACAGATTTCAGAGATCTCAAAGTTACATTTGATGTTTCATGTAGGATTGCATTGAGAGCTCCTTACCATTATGTTTCTCCACATTGTTTGTTCAGAACTCGAGCTTATCAAGTCACAAATTTTGGGTGGCACATTCATACCATCTCTTTTTGATGCATATACCAGGATGTTGCGTGCTTCCATTATATCCATTCCAATTGCTAATCCTATCCCCGAGCGCTCCTCCCTTGTTGCACAGAATAGACTGGGAGGGAGAGGTGGAGTAGGTCATGGAGGCCATAGAGGATGTAGTGGACATGACAGACGTGGAAAAGAATACGGAAGAACTGTTTATTCTAAGTGTAATTTTTGTAGAAATATGGGCCATGTTAAAGAGACATGTTATTTATTACATCGATATCCTCCTGAATAGCTCTTACACACTGCTATTGTTGTATAGTCCAGATTATCTATAGAGGAGGGATTTTTTGGCAGTTAGCTGTCTAGCATCAAATTTATTATCTCTGTTCCTATTAACTAGTATTTTAGACTACTTCAGTTGTAGGCCTCTCAAGACACTATCTCTCAATATGCAACATCCTTAGCACAGGGGAGCACATCCACGGCTGCATATCTCATACTTCTAGTTCTATTTCTTGGATTCTTGATCCATACTTTTTTGAGCATATGTCGAGTAACTTCTCTTTCACTTACCTTAGACAACTTTCCTTTTTTACCATTATCTTACTGATGGATCTGTCATCAATAAAAAGTATTGGTAGCATTGCTCCTACTATTTCATTATTGTTATCTTCTCTCTTTTATTTGCCCAAATTTCCTTTAAGTTTAGTATATGTAAGCAAATTTATAAAATCTTTAAATTATTGTTATATTTATATCTGGCTTTGTGTATATTTAGGAGTCATGGACTGAAAAGGTGATTGACACAACGCATGAGTCTCATGAACCGTATTAGCTAGCTGTGAACTCTTCATGTTCAGCTTTTATGGTAGAAACTACACCACTGCAGATACATAGTCGTCTTGGGCACCCTGGTTTATAAAATCTATTAAAAATGATTTCAAGTCTTTCTGGTCTTAAGAGTCTGGAGTGTCAGTCTTGTCAACTAGGGAAGCACACTAGGTCTACTTTTTCTAGTCATCTTAATAAGCGTGCTTTAGCACCATTTGCTTTGATTCATTCATATATTTGAGGTCCTAGTTATGTCGGTTTTGAAATAGGCTTCAAATATTTTGTAACTTTTATTGATGACTATTCACGAATGATATGGTTATTTCTAATAAAAGATTGCTTTGATTTATTTTCCATATTTACTTCTTTCTATGCTGAAATTAAAACACAGTTTGGTGTTCCCATTTATATCCTACGTAGTGATAATGTGAAGGAGTACTTTTCAAATTCATTCCAATCTTATGTCTACTCAAGGGATGCCTCATTAATCATCTTGTTCATATACATTTCAATAACGTGGCATTGTTGAACAATAGAATAGGCATTTGATTAAAACTGCGCGTACTTTATTACTTGATATGGGGTTCCCCTACTATATTGGGATGATGCAATTCTTACTGCATGTTATCTTACCAATCACATGTTCTCTTTTATTTTTCATGATCAAGTACCATTATCCATTCTCTTTCCTAGAGATACTATTTATAATTTACCACCGCGTGTCCAACTACCTTGGTTGCCTTCATTCACATATCAAAACTTACGCGCTTCACTCATAGATCAAAAGAGCCAACTTATCATGCTACACTAGCCACTAAGTTTGATGCTTTGCTTCTTATTAGCTAGAATCAAGATCGAATTGGGTTTAATGAGCTGAGCCATGAGCTATATTTATGGCTTGAAATTTATCGAGTTGAGTTCAAATCATAGTCAGATCGGATCGACTTAGATCAAACTTGGCTTGAATTTACTTTTTTTTTAAATTAAAATAATATAATTTGGTCATAAATTATATTTCTTTATTTTTTTTGTAATGAACGTAATACATAGTTGTTATAAAATGTATTTGGTAGGCTGTAGATTATAACTCATTTTTTAAATCAAATAAAAGCTTAATTTTTTTTCAAGATAATTTCATTATATTAGGGGATTCGAGCTAGATCGATTAAGGTCCAGGCTATCCCAAAATCGAATGTTAATTGAGTCGAGCCAACTCGAATCGATCTATGAGTCAAACGTGCTGAGTTTGATTTGTGCCTGGCTTAACTTGAACTCGAATCATTCTCACCTGTATGACTGAGTTTGTTTAGGTTAGGGTCAAATTGTAACTGATTGAGCCCTATTCAATCAATGTAGTTATTGATTTATTTGTGATTGGTCTATTTTATTTTCGTGCAATTTTATTTTCTTTTTAGTCCATGGATTAGCCTCTTCTATTTATTGTATTTGTAATTGAACCTTTTGTTATTATATGATTGATGCAATTTGAGCTTATGCAAAATGATAGGCAAATGTATATAAGGGCAAGCTCTCACCCTTGTGCTATCATGTATCAGGGTAAGTACATCGTCATACAGACGTTTGTAAAATTTTGGGGTAGAGAAATTTGAATTCCATTCATCCATGGGAGTTGGGGTTCGATGCTCATTATTTCTACATCCATACCATTGACTTTGTGTGTGTGTGTGT
>JAEMOT010001087.1:10029-35221 GCA_019297695.1 Apostasia ramifera | reverse complement strand
GGGGGGGGGGGGGGGGGGGGGGGGGGGGGGGGGGGGTGGTCATTTTAGTTCCTTGTAATACATGTCAGTTATATATTATGATGCAAAAGCAGTTGGACCTAAAAACTACTGTTACAAACTCAATCCGATGCCACTTCCATACTCTTGAGAGGAGAACAAATAAATTGTGGAATAATTCCACTTTCTGCTTTAGGTTCGCCAAGATTGTGCTATCTTAAATTATGATGCATGTGGCTGCCAGTATTGTTACTTCTCTAAACTCCCATCATGTTTTTTTTGTTTGTTCAAGATTATGTCATGTATCTACTTGTAGGTTAGGCATAGTCATCATCATGTTCTTCATTCTTCATTTCCTTGGCCGATCAATTTGCTTTCTGCACCCTGTTGGTTTCCCCTTCATTTTGTTTCATAAAATGTTTCAAAATTTGGTACTGCTAAATGCTTTTTTCTTCAACTTTTTTTCCTCCTAGGCTTCTACTGTTTTGGAGCTTTGCTGTAAAACTATGTGGCTGCACATAGATCTCCTATGCCAGTCGCATATTGGAAATACTAGTAAATACATTCAAGATAATAATGCATCTAAGGATTTTACAATAGTCCTTAGAGATATATTCACGAGATCTGCCAAGGTCATAGATATTTTGTACAAGTGCGGTGCCCCCAATGCCTGTGAAGTTTTAGCGAGGACTATATCAGGATTGTCTGTTGTGGAGGTTTCAGTTCCAAACTTGTCTCTCTCTTTCCCCTTGGTGAAGCAGTGGGTAAAGGTACTCAATTTTGCTTTCCTCACTATTATTTTAATCAATTATTTCTCCTGACTAACTGTCCTACAACTTCAGATGCTGTGTAGGGATTTTAATGAGCTGAATACAGTGGATAGTGCTCCATTTCTTTATTCTTTATTGCAGCGTCATAGTCCACCGTTGCCAAAGAAGGTTTTGGTTGAGATTCTTGAGCAGGTATGGTCTCACAAACTTTTTGACATGGATTTCTTTTTCTCTGAGGGCATGCATGGTTAAATTTATTGCATGTTTCCAGGAACTTTTGGCATATGAGCAACTGGAGGCATTAAACCCAATGCTGTGTCAGAAAATGGGGGCAAAAATTGTTGATTGCCTCTTGACTGATGTGTTGACTACAAGAGATTTTTGCCAGCAGAGGTCAAGTATTCTGGTCAGAAAGGCTGTGTCACTTAGAACTCTTGGGTTAGAGAAGTTGAGCTTCTGTTTAGAGTGTCTTGATGAAGCTATTTCAATCTTAGTGAGTATCGTCCTCTTTCTTTTTAAGCTTCTGCAATAGGCCACATCTGTTTGCACGAAAAGCTTCTTAAGTTACTTCTATATTATAGGATGGTGTATCATATGATTCATCTGATGGGAATATTCTTGGGTATAATCATTTGGCCGTTGCATACCTCCTGCGTGCGCATTTTTCTCATGAAGCTAATCATGATTGGGAGGTAGGTTGAAGTAAGATTCTCCCTTTGATAAACAATAAATATTCCTCTTTAGATCTTTCAGGTAACCTTGCTCTATAATTTGTCTAATTCATGTTTCAATTCTTTAGCAGACAGTTCAGTGTGATATCCATTATGCAATTAATCTGTTGTTGAAGATTGACTTTGTGGCTTGCCAATCTTTAGATAACTGCCTAAAACTGAGGGCGAAAAGTACAATATCCATATTATGTCATATTCTTGATCTGCTGTCTTTGAAGGTATGATTGTTGGACAGAAATTTTGTGCCCTTTATGGTTGATGTTATTTTATTCTCAGTTTTGTTATCTTCTAGCTTTCATGTTTTCTGTTCATTTTCATGTGTTTTAGGGATTCTTAAACTTTCACTGTTACCTGTATAAATTGATCAACATGTTCTGCAAGTTGGAAAATGTCTCAGTTGACAAATTCTTGATTATGCTATTAACTAGCAGAAGGCTTGGTCATTCCTTATGCATCTATCCGATCAATGCAGAGTTTATATCAAAGATGCCACATGATCCTGATAACAATCCCAATTCTGTTACTTTTTGGACGGATTCTTTGAAAGGTTCTTCGTATGCTCTGTTGATGTTTATCCAGAAGCTTTTTCTTTCAGATGCTATTTTGAGCGAGGAAAATATTCAGTTAATTGAGAGTCTTTATGGCTGTAAGCTCAATGTGGAGGAAGTTGAGAATGTCACGTCATCTGTTCTCTCAGATGTGAGTTCCATGGTTAAAGCTTAAGCATTCTTGCCCTGGATTATAATAGAAAAACTCTTTTATGTTCCCCGGTAATATTTCTACTAATTGCTTTTGCAGGTTTCGGCAAAGAGTGAGATGGCTATTATTGCTGGATATATCTATTATGATTTGTCAGAAAGGCTATTCTCAGGCGGAAGGGCAATCGAGGTAAACTAACGTTCAAATGGTTTTGGAATATTTTATGACCACCCTGATGTAGTTATGTGAGGTTAATTTCATACTTCAGCTGCTAGTAATAATAAAGTGCGGACATATAGGTGGCTTTGTCTGCCAATTGCAAAGTGTAAACTTGTGTTGTGATTCTTAAAGTTAAAACATGTGTTGTTATTCATAGTTTCATTGAAGACTGTTTTTTCACAATATGTATTCTGCAGTTCATTTTGTTTCTAATGTTAAATTGCTTGTCTAGTAGGCTCTTTCTTATGCAAAAGAGGCATTGATTCTACGATATAAAGTTTTACGGAAAAAATTCATTGTGTCCAACAAGAAACCAGAGAAACTTGCAGAATCTCCGACAGTCACTAAAGTTGGGGCTGACTATCTTCATATTGAGTTGCTTGGCTCAGCTATTAATGAGGTTTGGCAAGATATCTGTAACCTGGACAGATGCTTGCTTAGTCCTTGGGGTATTCTGAATTGCTATCTTGAAAGCATTTTGCAGGTTTTTTTTATTGTATTGATGAATTGATCTTATCCTTTTTGAACTCTTTTTTGAAATCACATATTTTGATATTTAGGTTGGGATTCTCCAAGAGGCAACGGGAGATGGAGTAGAGGCAGAGAAGCTTTTCCTTGCAGGAAAAAGATTTTCTAGTTTACAATGTTTACCATTTCTTGGGATTGCTTTCAATTGTGCATTAGGTCATTTATTCCCAACTGTTATTTTTTCCTTATGTAATGAGACATTATTTAGCTGTAACAACCTTTATTTACGTTTTCGTTATTCAGGTCAATTGTACTGCAAAAAAATGCTCTGGAATGTAGCTGAAGAAGAATTAAAAAGTGCTAGGAAGCTTTTACAAGAAAATGACATGTTGATTTCTTGTAAGCACTGCAAGTTGGTTCTTGAGGTAAAAATAGATATGCAGATTGGAGAAATATACATGGAACGAATGAAAAGAGGTTCCCGTGCTCAGTTTCATGCTCTAGACATTTACAGGTCAGCTCTGAAAAAGCTGAGCAATGAAAGTATAGAAACTTCTAATGTTTCCTTAAAGCAAGATTATAATGGTTTGTCTACCAGCAAATGCCACCTGAAAGATACCACACTCATGGTTAGACAGAGTAGTGAATTGCATTCTTCAGTTTGTGAGCGAAAAATTTCACTTTGTAACATTTGTTCTTTTGTAAAAAAAAGGTCTGATGCTTCTGATTCTGGGAAATTGTTTTCAGATAGTGCTAAACTACTGCCACCTGAAACAAAAAGTAGAGAATCACATGTTAAAATGGAAATCAAGAAAAAATCCAGAGATGGATCATTACTCCTGTCAAAGGAAGTCATTATGGATTCCAAACCCAAAGCTATGAGAAGCTCAAAAAGTCGTTCTTTCAAGAATAAAAGTGTTAGTTCCACTGCAGACGATGAGAGTCATGATGCAAACTGTGTTCTCCATGTGGACATTAATTATCATAAAAAAGTACTTATTAGAATGAACCAAAGTCAGTTGTCAGAGTTTGAACTCCCAAATGAATGTTTTTGCGACAAAATGCAGTGTTTGAGATGCCTTATCATGAAAACGTTGAATGAGGGAACCATGCAGAATATTATATATTTTAAATGGCAGTGTCAGCTGAGACGCCTTCTATTAAATGTTCTCCTAAATATTGGTATTGACCTTTTCTCTTGACGTTTATATATGTATTTAATTTTTTCTTCTTGATTTGCTTATGATTTTCTGTTATTAATCAGTGGAATCTTTACAAGTTCCTGGTGAAAAGCATGAAGCACATGATGTACATTGTGTATTTTGGCAGTGCATTTCTGTTCTGTTCGATGGAAGTCCTTGTTTAATTGGTCATTCACAAGAATATGATTTAAATTTGATCAAGATAATAGGGGGTGACAATCTAGGAGATATCTTTTTGGCTGAACGTGCAGCTTTGTTGTATTGTATGAGTTGGTTCTTTTTGAAGGATATGCAGCCTGAGAGCAGAAGGTGATTAAATTAGCTGCTTTTTAAAAATATCTAATTGCTATATGTTAGGTCCTGTGGTCTTATCTGTCACTTCTATTTTCAGTAGCAGATGTTGTTCACTCTCCAATGTTCAGATGAATGACATCATTTCGTGGTTATTAAGAGCCTTCATACTTTGTCGGGAGATCCCCATACTTTTTCAGAAGGTGTACCAGACTATAAAGTCATTATTTTCTTTTTGGACAAATAAATTGTATATTTACGGATTTTATTTATATTCATATGGATTTTTTCATGTTGCTTTTTTCTTGCATTGTTCTTCGGGTGAATTTATGTTCATTTTCTTCCACAGGTCTCTAGACTCATTGCTACTGTCACTTTGCTTTCCACTGTCGATGGATTGGTTTTCTCAGAGCTTTGTTCGTCAAACAAACTTTCTATAAGCCACTGGGCTGCGTTTTTTCATCAAGCTTCTATTGGCACTGTCGTGTACCATCAGTATCTTTCTTTTGTCCGAAATAAGGTTTGTCATATTTACCAATACTGACATTTACCATATAATTTTTTGAACAGGAGAAATTTTAGATTGCATACTATTTTCAATTGACACTTTCTGCTTGTAAGACAATGTTTCACTTTCTTGGGCTGGGGGCTTGGGACCTTTGTTTATATAATGGTTACTTATGATATAGCACATGCATAGATATGGGATTGTCCAATTATCAAGGAAATTATAGGTTAGAGCAAGAAAAGCATTCTAATGAGTAAAATGTTTCAAAGAATTCATGCAATAGTGAACAACTTCAAGAATGCATGTGCCGGGAACCTTCTTTTTCCATGGCTTTTCGGTAGAAGCACCATAAAAATTCACCTACCTTTTCTTTCTAACTTCAAACTCCTACATGCAATAAATGCTAGTAGACTAAGATATGGCTGATTAAAGAAGCGAGAAAACATCCACAGTTTCATTGAATGTTTCAATTATTGGATTCAAGATCCTTTTATGGACACACCATGGGAACTCTTCTTTATCAGGCAAACATCAAAATACGTTTTCAAGCGGAAGGTTGATCAATATAGCAAGTAATAAGAATATTCTTAAATTATGCACTAAGATGGATTTTAAATGGACAATTAGTAAACCACACCTTAAAAAATGATATATGTTGGGGTTAAATCTTACTTTAGGATTGAAACTGCTCGAGTTGGGAGCAATAATGTGTTATTAAGGCTGTTGTACCTCATGGTCATTTAAATGTGTTTTATATTTGGTTTATAGCCAAAACTAAAAGCATGATGGGGCCAACAAATATGAGAGTATGTTAATGGAGATTAAAAGTAAGCATTGCCTGTAATATTTGCTAAAATATATGGGAACATAATTTAAAAAATAAATTTAGAAAACAGTTCTCTTTTTTGCATTGTGGCTTAGGCCTTGTATATATTGAAATATAGTCATGTACAATAGTACGTCAGGACATATAGAGATTAGACTGAATCTCTCTCACAGGCAAACACAAATCTCAGAAACGTGCAAAGCAACTCAGTGGTTTCTTTTACACCTGCTTGCTTATTTTTATAGTGCTTGCCTTATTGTGCTGTGTATATCATATTCTCACGGAAGGAATGTGAACTATGCAAGGTAATTGAACAGTCCCTTATTTTTTATGTTTCTTTGCAACAAATTATAAATTATTTATCTTATCCCTATGCATGTTAGTCATCTCAGACAATTGGGTTTTAGTTTCTTTAACAACTACTTATTTGGTTTCTTAGGTTCCACAAGTTGGTAATTGTTTCACAGGACAGAGTAAAGCAGATGACATTGCCAGGTTTGACATAACTAAACCACCTGAAGTCCATGCTTTTTTTTTAAATTGTAACTAAAGTTATTTGCTTATGCTATTCTAGACCTACATCAGAAAAACTTGAAAGTCTCGGACAGTTTGTTGAGGACTTTTTTCATTGCTTGCCTAGAATTGCAATTGTTTGTATTAGCTTGGTTGGTGGTGATTATGCCAACCTTCTTGGCGAAGTACTTATTCTCCCCTCATTTTTCCCGGCTTGGTTGCTTGTCACACGGTTAGAGGCAAATTGCAAACCCATCATTATGTTTCTGCCTGCAGATTTCATTTCGGAAGGTAATTGATGTACTTTAACTGATACCATTATGAATATGTTGCAGCCCTTGATAATAACATGTTGACATGATTAATGAAATCCTCTTATCACTTATGTCAGGTGTTCAGAATGGTGCTACTTCTTGCAAAGAGCTTATATACGAAACTAAGGATTTCATATCTGAGTGGCCTTGCCCATGGGACAGTGCTGTAATTGACGAGATAGCTCCATTATACAAGCTTATTTTGAAAGAGAACTTTTCTTCGCTGTCAATCACAGCTTCCAGTGAAGCTGGTGAACGTCTGAACTACAATTGGTGGTGTTATAGGAAGATTCTTGATAATCAGTTGGAAAGGTTACTGAAGTAAGTTCCATGACTACTGACATCTTAGTTATTAAGTGATTATTCTTTCGTCCATGCTTTAATTTAATATTGATGTGCTTTTATCTTTTTATCAACTTCAATTTTTTCTTTTGCATGTAGAACTATGGAAGATGCATGGTTTGGACCATGGGGTTGCTTGCTCTTAGGTGGAAGATTAGACATCGAGATTCTGGAAACTGTTGCAGCCAGATTGACTACCGATTTGAGTCCACAATGTGACGTTGAAGTAGACAATAACCTTATTGGAGTTATTCTTAGTGGTGCACAGTCAATTTCCGGAGCAGAAACATGCTTATCACAGTTGCTCTTATATAAAAGTTACTTTGGTAGAGGTGCATGCTGTGGGGAACAAAGGTTCAGGGCTTTCTCCACCAATCACAGTGATGAAGTCAAATGCATCCTCACTGCTGCGCGCAGCTTAATATCTGAAGCAATTGGCAAAGCAGATGCAATAGATAGGCAGCCAGTGATACTTATCTTGGATACTGATGTACAGGTAAGTGCGATCCGAAATCAGAAACATTTTCTGTTGGTTCTGTTGGTTATATAAAAAATGTTACATCCCAGCATATCAAGGAGCGTTTATGGATTCAATATGATGAAACTTGCAGATTAAAAATGTCCTTTTTCTTTAGTTAGTTTTTTAAGAATTTTTTTGAGAGATGATCAACGGGTTTTAAGGTGATTTAACCTTTTTCCACTGTTGACTGCTTGTATGTAAATGTGAGAGTGTCCAAATCATAATGGTAGAGGGAGGTAATACTAAAAATGATTAGGTATATAGTCATTGACATAGCTTTTTGTCAGTAGCACTTACAGAGAGTTTTGTTTTAGAGAATTGAATGGAGAAGAAAACTCAATATTGTTGAGCCCAACCAGTTTGGAATATTAAAGCTTTACTAACGTTGTTGTTTAATGTCTAAGAATTTTATTGACATGGTAGGCTATTTATATGCTCGTTTTGGAGTCTTTGGAAAGATGCCTTTTTTTCTTGTTTAGTAGCCTTCATTCATTGGAGGATTTTTTTTTTCAATTGTGATAGAATCATGGCTTTAAAAATTATAATCAATGGAATGATTATTAACATTGTAAGTATGTATGCTCCCCAAGTAGGTTTAGATGCGAGCATAAAGGAAAAATGTTGGAATGATTTGGAAGAGTTAATACAAGAGATACCTCAGGAGAAAAGATTATTTATTGGAAGAGATTTAAATGGACATGTTGAAAGTGTTGCTGAGAAATTTAATAGTATTCATGGTGGATATGGTTTTGGAGAGATAAATGAGGAGGGTAAAATTATTTTAGAGTTTTCTTCAGCATATGATCTTGTAATTGCTAATACTTTATTCAAGAACAGAGAGGAGCATGTTATCACGTATAAGAATGGAACTTCAAGAACTCAGATTGATTATTTTCTTATAAGGAAACGTGATCGCTTGGATTGTAAAGATTGTAAAGTCATTCCAAGTGAATGTTTGACTACCCAACATCGATTAATGCTTTTAGATTCCGAGATAAAATATTGGAGAAGAAATAATAATTCAAAATCCTATCCTCGGACTCGATGGTGGAATCTAAATAATGAGAACAAATGTATATTTAAGAAGAATGTTCTAGAACTTGGGCAATGGAACATTAACGGGGAAACTGATCTTATGTGGTTGACAGTTGCTAATTGTATCCGTAAGGTGGCGAAGGATGTGCTGGGAGAATCCAAAGGAATGATTCCAAATAATAAAGATACTTGGTGGTGGAAAGATGATGTACAAGAAAAAATTAATAAGAAGAAGATTTGTTATAGAGATTGGTTTAAAAACAAAAATAAGGATAAGTGAGAGAAATATAAAGTGGCTCGACGAGAATCTAAGAAAGCAGTAGGCAATGCAAAAAATATGGCTCTTGAAGATTTATATAAGAAGCTAGACACCAAAGAAGGAGAAAGACAATTATATAAGATTGCCAAGGCAAGAGATAGAAAAATTAAATATTTAATTGAAATAAAATGTATTAAAGATTGAGATCAAAAAGTACTTTTGATGGAAGAAGATATCAAAGATAGATGGATGAGTTACTTTCAACAGCTTTTCAATGAAGGTTATGAAAATTCAATTGACCTTACGGAATTAAGCACCCCAAAAGAAAATAAAAATTACTCATACATCCGACGTATTAGTAAAGCTGAAGTCTGAAAAGCCTTAAAGAAGATGAAACATAAAAAAACAGTAGGACCAGATAATATTCCAACAGATGTTTGGAATTGCTTAGGAGATGAAGGAGTTTCTTGGCTCACTAGATTATTTAGTATGATTTTGAAGACTAAAAAGATGCCAAATGAATGAAGAAATAGTATATTAGTACCTATTTATAAGAATAAAGGCGATGTACAAAATTGTGCTAATTATAGAGGAATTATATTAATGAGTCATACTTTAAAACTTTGGGAGAGAGTGATCAAACAAAAGTTACGCCATAATACTAAGGTATCAGAGAATCAGTTTGGTTTTATGCTAGGTAGATTTACTATAGAAGCCATTCATTTATTAAGAAATTTAATGAAAAAATTTAAGAAGAGAAAGAAAAACCTACATTTGATTTTTATTGATTTGGAAAAAGCTTATGATAAAGTTTCAAGAGAAGTACTTTGGAGAGTTTTAGAAAAGAAAGAGATTTGCACTGTTTATATTCAAGTTATTAAAGACATATATGAAGGAATTGTTACCTGTGTTCGGACACAAGGAGGTTTGACTAAGAATTTTTCTATTACAGTTGGATTACACCAAGGCTCGGCTTTAAGTCCGTATTTTTTTGCTTTGATTATGGAAGTCATGACTGGACATATCCAAGATGAGGTGCCTTGGTGTGCTCTTCGCAGATGATATTGTCTTTGTTGAGAAAACTAAAGAGGGAGCTAAAGCGAAACTAGAGTTTTGGAGGAATGCTCTAGAATCTAAAGGTTTTCATCTCAGTAAATCAAAAACTGAATATATGGAGTGCACATTTAGTCAAGAAAGAAATACTTATATTGGAGATGTGACAATTGATGATCAAATTGTCAAGAAGAGTGAGCGCTTTAGATACTTTGGATCAATCATACAAAATGATGGTGAAATAGATAATGACGTTATTAGTAGGATTCAAGCAGGATGAGTAAAATGGAGAAATATTTCTGGTGTGTTGTGCGATATAAAAATCTCATCCATAATCAAGGGTAAATTTTATAAAACTGTAGTAAGATCAGCGATGATATATGATGCTGAACGCTGGCCTGCAAAGAGGAAACATACAAATAAAATAAATGTTGCAGAAATGAAAATGCTAAGGTGGATGTGTGGATATATACGAAAGGATAAATGAGAAATGAGTATATCTGAAAGAAAGTTGGTGTTGCACCAATTGAGGATAAATTTAGAGAAAGTCGGCTTAGATGGTTTGAACATCTAAATCGTAAGCCGATTGAAGCTTCAGTTAGAAAAATTGAGTTATTAGATTTTGCCCATGTACAAAGAGGTAGAGGGAGACCAAAGAAGACATGACAAGAAACTATAAGGAGTGATCTTAGTTATTTAGACTTAGATAATAATTTGGTAACTGATAGAGCGCAATGAAAACAAAAGATCCATGTAGCCGAACCCACATAATGGGATTAAGTCTTGGTTGTTGTTGTAGTAGCCTTCATTCATTGTAGCCTAAAAATATTGGAGAATGTGTTGAAAAAGCAACCATAGGACCTTCGTATGAATTTGTACCTTAAGCCCTCATTATTGGACTAAAGAGAAAATATAATAGTAAGAACTTGTTCTTGAACTAGGAAGAAAATATAATAGTGTATGTATATGATATGAAGTAATGTTATTTTAATATTAATATTTATGTAGGATGTGGTGTCAAATTGATTTTTTGCTTGACTTGCATGACTGTAGATGCTTCCTTGGGAGAACATGCCAGTACTGAAAAGTCAAGAGGTTTATCGCATGCCTTCCGTAGGAAGCATCCTGCTGAAGCTCCATCAAAGACATCAATATCATGAAAGGGATAAAGAATTTGAAATTGACCTTCCTTCCATTGACCCTTTACGTGCATATTATCTACTGAATCCTAGTGGTGACCTCAACCATACACAGCATGAATTCGAAGAATGGTTTAGGAATCAGAAATGGCAGGTAAATGTTAAATTTTTTTAACACAATTTATTTACTTGCCTTTTATTCCTTTTTTTGGATAATAATTAGATAAGACAATTCTTATTGTTTGCATATATAACCAAGGAACTTAAAGTACCACAAAAAAACCTTGGTTTATTTCTGTTGAAGTTTTGGATAATAATTAGATAAGACAATTCGTATTGTTTGCATATATAACCAAGGAACTTAAAGTACCACAAAAAAACCTTGGTTAATTTCTGTTGAAGTTGTTAATAACATTTCGTTTTGGGTTCAAAACTTTATCGTACTGTGGTTGATTCTTCATGGTTTCCCATACGGACAGCTTGTTCATAAGCAACTTGTTTACATTAATTTATGGGAATACTCAATACTTGGTAATTACACAAAATTGTATTATTAATGTCTTTATTGGTAGTCAAGTAAGCTGTTACTTTTATATTAGAGTTAATAGCAATTAGGTCTCTCCGGTTTTCAAATTAACTAAGTTGGTCATCTAGTTTGAGATAATACATAAATAGGTCCATTGGCATCAATAAAGGGATCTAATATATGATATTTTCTCTAATTAGCTGACTAGTTTAGTTAATTAAAAAACTACATCAATATTTTCGATAAACATAATATCAAACTTGATTTAGGAATCAGAGAAAATGTTCTATATTGGATATCTTTATTAATATTGAAGGACTTATTTATACATTATTTTTGGCTAATTTAAAAATTAGAGGGATCCAATTGCACATAAGCCTAAACTAGAAGAACCTAATTGCTATTGACCCTTTATACTATTGAAAATTTGAGACTTTTATGTGCATTTATTTAGGTATATAATAAATATGTAATTGCTTATGCAATTGCTCCTTTTTATATGCTTATATTTGATTCAGTATCTGCTATTTTTTCTAGATTCTGTTTGAGTTTATTTGCTGATTGGTATAAATAATATTGTTCTCATTTGGATGCAATTTTTTTTTTCAGGGAAAAGTAGGAGATATACCAACGACTGAGGAGTTGGTATTTGCATTACAAAATCATGATCTCTTCTTGTATTTTGGTCATGGAAGCGGTATGTCTTGCTTCAATCCTATTGTTACTTAATATTTTCTGCTTTATGACTTATGGTCCTTAATGGTGGTAGCACATGATGTAGGAATGCAATATATCCGTTCAGAAGAGTTCGGAAAGTTGCACTGTTGTGCAGCTGCCTTTTTAATGGGCTGCAGCAGTGGATCTCTTAAGCAAAGGGGAAACTATGCTCCTCAAGGTGCTCCCTTGCATTATTTATTTGCAGGATCCCCAAGTATCATAGCAAATCTATGGGATGTGTCTGACAAGGATATCGACCGCTTTGCAAAAAACATCCTCAATTCTTGGATCCAGGATTCAGTTTCACTTGATACCTGTGAAAAATGCCGTAAATCGTCAAATCTTTGTTCTAAGAATATAAACAATGAGGGTAACAATACGGTACAACTTGAAAGAAGAAAAGCTCGAAATGCTAAGGAGATTATCGAGAATGAGAAATGCAAGCATTGTGAAACAAGGTTAAGAATCGCATCTTTTATCGGTCAGGCACGTGGTGCCTGCAGACTTTCGACATTAATTGGTGCATCGGTTGTTTGTTATGGTGTGCCTACCATTCTAAAGAGAAGATTGTAATTTGATTCCAGATACCGCGAATTAGTAGAGTTTTTTTTTTGTCCGTAGGACTTGAGTATTGCTACTCGTGTTATTGTTATTTCGAACTTTCAGAGAGGTTACAACATCTACATCTCTGTAAATGAATCATTGAAGTTTCACTGCCAGATTAGTTGAAATTTTTCTGCCTTTCTTGGTGCAAAAGAAGAAATAAGGGAACGGTGGGAACGAGGGAGGGAACTCATTTAGTCAGAATTGAGCTTTCCTGAAAATGGCCTCTGGATGTTCAGTTTTTGATATTTTGTTTTGCATATTTATATAAATTCCATGGGAGCAATGCTGTGTTACTTATATGAAAGCAGCTTCATTTTTGTTGAATCTAACTTGCCTTCAAATTTGGATTTACTTTGGTATTTAACTGAGTTTTCGATGTTAAAGTTATTTTTTGAAAGAAAACCATCACTAGTGGGCTGGTTTTGAGTCAAGTTTGAGTTATCTATCTGACTTTGAAATCACAGTTTTTGATTTTGAATTGAGTTTTGATTGAAATTTTGTTAATTTTGAGCTGATTTGTTTGTTGATTTTAATTCACTGCCAATCTGCATGATATATATGATAGCATGAGATTTGACTGAGAAATGTTAAGGCTGGACATTTTCATTTCTGATTGCTTTTGAATGCGCATGCTATGCTGCATCACTAGGATAAAAAATTATTATGAATAAATTACTAGTTGGTCCTTAAAATTTAAGATTTTTTTCATATTAGTGCTTGAATTTGAATTATTTCACATCTATCCTTTTTGCCTTTCTAAATGAATTCTACTCTTTTTCTTTATCTTGTCCTTTTTTTTATGAAACTCGTTAGAACGTGAAATAAAATAATTTTGAAACTTCCCTAAAATCTATAATAAATTTTAATGTCAATATCATTTAAGTTTTTAAAATTATATTCTTATTTCATGTTAAGTTCACGAGTTAATTTTTTTGTTGGATAATTTAAAAATTTTCTCATTTTTACTCTTTCAATCAATCTTTTTTTTTTTAGATGGGCTCCTTCAATCAACTTTGAATGTTTAAAATTCTCACTCATCCCTCTGTGAGAAATTGATCAATGACTTGCCACTACATGGGCATGGATATATTAGCAGTGCTATCTTCAATTATTCAATTTCAGTTGTAAGTCGAGAATGCATTTATCAGTATCATTACTATATGGGTTGATATTATTGCCTCAGCACTCACCCTTTTATCGCTGTTCATTTATCACTCATATTTTGCTAGTACTCACCCGTGCTACTCACATCTCTGACTATTTTGCTATCACCTTTTTAGCAATTTAGACGAATGAATGGCCAACCCATGGCTTCTAACCTGCTGCCTAGCTCTAGTCTTTTGATCATATTGTGAAAAGCCAAGGGTGTTTGCCATAAGAGTGGTTCCTCTTTATCTAGAGGGGATAAGGGCCTGCTCCAAGAACTCTATATGAAACCTTCGTCAGGATTCCATTACTTGAGAGAAAGCCTATTAGCTTTGGCTAAATAGAAGAGTTCTGGCCTTGGTTAGAGAAATAGGCAGTAAGAACAATAAAAGTTAATGAAAAAATCAACAACGATTCTAAATGAAAAACTTTTAAACCTCAAGGAACTAATAGAAATCAAATTCCTGAGTAAAATATGAATTTAATCTTATAAACTTGGATGATGTTTATCATAAATTTTATTATCATTCTAATAATAATTAATTTAGATTCTTAGAATAGAACCAAAATTAAACAAACTAAATATAGGAATACCATCTATAAAATCACAAAATTATTTATTCAATGACATTCTTAACATAAACTTAAATTATAATATTTAAGCGTTTGAAAAGAAAATAAAATATTCAGAATAAAAATGGAAAGTCATAATAACCTAACGGCATAGAATTCTCAACTCCCAACTAAACTTAGGACCCAAATGAAATATTTTTAAATTAATAGATCATTATGACAAAACTCAACTCTGTAGTTTTACCCACCCCCACCCGTTACCGCCTTGCTTCGAGGCTATCTGTATTCCCGGCGGATATCAGAGAACGCGAAACTGGACGAGGGCTAGGGAGATGCCGAGTTCTTCTGCTATTCTCGCCTTCTCGAGCTTCTCCTTCTCTCCCCTCATTCTCGATCTCCAAACCCATTCTTTCATCCTCAGATTAAAATCGACAACGTCCAGATCTGAGAACGCTATGCTGTTTCCCTCCAGTTGTACCTTATTTCTTCCCCCGTATTCTTCTGTTTTCCAACATCCTCCTCGAAATCCCAGAGTAACCCATGTTCCCTTTTCGTCACCCTTTGAAAGTTCCAACCCAGCACCTGAGCTTGGGCTACTCGGTAAGCCCTCGCCTGTCCGAATCCCCAAAGAAGAAGAACCCCCTGATTCTTCAAAAACTATCGACCTCGATGAGGCTTTGGCCCCGTTCCTGAAGTTCTTCAAGGATAAAGACTCGGACGAGAAGGACCAATTTGGTGTAGAGAGCCAAGCGATACTAGGTCGAGAAGGGATGGTAAAGGCGCGCAGGGAAAAGTTGGACGATGGGAAGCTAATCACCATTGAGTACTACGAACCGAAACCTGGTGATTTGGTGGTTGGAGTGGTGGTATCGGGGAACGAAAACAAGCTTGATGTGAGCGTCGGCGCTGACATGCTGGGGACGATGCTGACGAAGGAGGTGCTGCCGCTCTATGATGAGGAGCTGGCTTATCTGTGCTGTGATTTGGGAGAGGAATCGGAGGAGTTCATGAGGAGAGGGAAGATGGGGGTGGTGAAGGACGAGGAAGCCATGGGGGGAGGGAAAGTGCCGGGGAGGCCGGTAGTTGAGGAGGGTGCTGTAGTTTTCGCCGAGGTTCTTGGTCGAACACTTAGTGGGCGGCCGCTGTTGTCTTCCCGGAGGATGTTCCGCAGGGTTGCATGGCGTCGGTTGAGGCAGGTTCTCTTCTCAATCTCTATCACCGCGCAATTCGCTCTTCATTCGTGTAGATCATTTTCGCTGTGGGAGGAGGTGACCTGAGCTGGAGTTTTGTTGGTCTGTGAAGGCTTGGGTGATAACATTCTTCTTGTTTTGTCACAGATGTGTGTATGAATGACAAATCTCTTTCCAGTGAGATTTCTCCTTGTTGATAGAAACTTTGAACTTTGGGGATATCTTAGAAAGTTTTTTCTGGTTATTGAAGAACAAGGAGGATTTAGTTTAAAGTAGGTTAGTTATTTGAAAGTCTCTTTTTTCTGTTTTGATAGTTGAATTTTCCATTCTAGCTTGTTTTATGACGGAATGGAACTCCGAAGAAAATTGTGGGATGCAATTGCAAAAAAGAGAGGAGAAAGAAGAAGATGCTCATAAGATTTAAGTCTCTCTTATGAACCATGTGGCTTTTGAATCTTCTAATTTCAAATTTTGAATCTCATTTTTGAATTTTAAATTTCAAATAAGGCTGCACATCTACAATTGGACAATTTTTAACAGCTCTAAGTTCCAAATATGAATTGGGATGTTCCTGATTTAGTGTGGTTACCTAATCTTATGCTTCCAATTTGCTTTTTGATTCGGTCGAAAACTTCAAACCAAACATCTCCTTGATGATTTTAGTAGGTTCTATACTCCTATTCTATCTGCTATTATTACTGCCGCTGCTTCTGGAACTCCAGCTGGGATGCTAAACAATGCTATTGACCTTTTAGTTGGCACACAAACAAAGAGATTCTTATGGATTAATCTTGTGACATTTGTTTCTGCCTGCAGATAAAGCAACTTAATGAGCCATTTGAAGTCAAGATTTTTGAGTGGAACACAGGAGGTCTTCTAACCAGGATTGAGGTGAGAATTATGTAGTTATATTTCTCTTCTGTTATCTTTGGGTCATCTAGTTACCATAAATTAAATTTCAGAAAAAATAACTCAGCTTAATGAGTGCATTTTGGTTTTCAGGGGTTACGAGCATTTCTTCCTAAAGCTGAACTCATGAGTAAAGTTGGCAGCTTCATGGATTTGAAGGCAAACGTAGGCTATCATACATCTGTGGCTCTAACTATTCAACATTATGAATTCGTTGCATTGAAATCCATGTATAACCATGAAATTGATTTTCATTCTATCTCTTTAAAGTTTTAAATATGTATAAGTAGATTTTCAAATTTTCAATTGAATCTTTGAACTGCAACTATTTATTGAAAGAGGTCTGGTTCTTAATGCAGGTTGGCAGACGAATGTTTGTGTGCATAAGTAGGGTTGATGAAGCAACTAATGACTTGATAATTAGCGAGAGGGAGGCTTGGGTTAGTTAAAACTTCATTTAGTTGTTTGTCATAACATTTATGATTTTTGAACTTTGATTAATGAGTTCTTCCAAGGCCATCATGCTTACACTCACATGCGAAAGATATTTGTTTTCAGTTAGCAGTCCTTTGTTTTCACAACAATTAAGATAAAACTTTGTGAATCTTTCATGGAACTGCTAACTATGATTTATTTCCAGTGGAATCCTTTTGAATACTTGTAGATCTGCAACTTGCAGATGCTCTAAACTTCTAAATTCTCAACTTCATTGGAAGTCCTTATTTCATGTATTTACCTGTCCTACATAAAACACATTCTGGCTAACATGTATAATCAGTTTGATTCTATTTTGTTCCAAACTTTCACCAGCTACGTGTGTTGGGCATTTAAGTGTTAAACATTCATAAATATAGTGTTGTTGTGGTGTAAATACTTAGATGGATTAATTCACATTATAATGATTTGCTTTAGGGGTGAAGTTTGGTTATGCCTTGCATTAACCTGTAGACGCCCAAATCTGAGTAGGTCTAGGTTATGTAGTAAAATGAAAGAAGAACAAAACTTGGAATATGGTCAGTAGGCATGATCTTGACTCATCTGTACTTAAAGAGTGCTTTAATTAGATCTTAAATGATTGGTGTTAGATCTGAATGGAGAAGAGAAATTCATGTGATTGACACTAGCTAATTTGAAATTGAGGACTTGTTATAAAGTTAGGAAAGCAAAAATGCTCCTTAGTTTCAAAAATTTGACTGTTAGACAGAGTCTGAAGTATTGGGCTTATTTTTTTTTAATTTATACCTAAAGGCGTACTTTACACATGAGGCTTCATCATTATCTGACATAAAAGGGGTATGCATTTCTTTTTCATAGGAGGTATGTAAAAATTTTTACCCCTGCATAGTAGAGTAGTTTTTGGTTGAACAAACTTGTGGCTTCCAACTGACATTAAGATGGGAACATAACTGTAAATCTAGGCCCATTACTCTAGCTTAGGACCATGAGAGATAGTTACTTGTGCTTTGTAGGAGAATGTCAACTCCATTTAGTGCATAGATCAACACAACAACAACAACAACAACAACAAAACTTAGCCTGCGTTGTTATGTAGCTTTATGTTATTGCCAAGTGGGCAAAATAGATATTAAAATTCTTTCAAGATTCTTTTCTGCTTATGCAGTTTTCAATCATCCTTGCTGCATACTCTAGCTGTTACTGTCCCAAAATCTTTTTATTTTGAGTTGGAAATGTTTATGGCCAGATTATATCTATGACTTGGGCTATTAAATTTAATTCTAATATGATTGTAAATGGCAGCCTGCATTTGGCCTATCTGTGTCCCAATGTCATAATGTAAGCAGCACTAGCAGAGCAGAAGTCGCCTCGTCTTTGTGAAGGTGCCTCAATCCTTGTATGGGATTGTACCTTGGTAGCTTGGGTCGGGTCCTTGCTTGCGTATTGCCTCTAGTGTTCTCTAGTTATGAGGTTACCTCTCAATAAGAGCGTAAAAATCTTGCCGTGTGTTTGTCAAAAAATGAAGAACCTTGATCTTTTGCGAAGGAGCTTTTGTCTCAAGGCTCATGCAAATAGATCTTAGGCAACAAAAAGGAAGTAAAAGGAATACAGAAGCAAAACAAAGAATTGTTATGTGGAAACCTTATGAAAAAAGGGAAAATCATGACACCAAGTTGTGTAGTTTAAAAGAGATTTTACTATGTCTATATGAGGGGGTGAGCATAGAGTACTTAGTACAAAAATATGTAGAGAACACCAAGAATAACAAATCATGAGTGAATATCAATTATGGACCCAATAAGCCAATCAGAGATTGATTGTCGTTGACTGAGTTTTGTACTTGTTATCAAGGGGCTAGTCTTTGAGCAAAACAAAGAATTGTTATGTGGAAACCTTATGAAAAAAGGGAAAATCATGACACCAAGTTGTGTAGTTTAAAAGAGATTTTACTATGTCTATATGAGGGGGTGAGCATAGAGTACTTAGTACAAAAATATGTAGAGAACACCAAGAATAACAAATCATGAGCGTATAACAATTATGGACCCAATAAGCCAATCAGAGATTGATTGTCGTTGACTGAGTTTTGTACTTGTTATCAAGGGGGCTAGTCCTTGAGCTACCCTCCCCTCCCCTCCCCCCCCTTCCCCTCCTCTCCTCCAGTTGATTGTATACATGTAGTTTTATGTGGGCCCAAGCAATCATTGACCAATCCTGAAATGCCATGTGAAATATTTTGTTTATAAATTGAAATGCGTTGTGAGTCACTAATCTTACTTCGATTGAAGTTTTCCTATTAAATCATTAGATTGTAAGTAGAGATTGAGTATTGAAGAGTTAGGGCTTCTGAGTAAAACAATCAAGGCATTAAAAATGAGGAAACAAATCATGAAATCTGCGAGAAGTAGTAGTACTGATGCTGTGTTGGTAGATGATTCTTGGGCAAAAAAGTTAAAGTTAGATGAAACGTCATCTTCATAGGTTGAGTCTTCATGGGTTATTATAAGTACAACCCCTTGGTCAAAATGATGAGAATGCACCGACTGTTTCTTTATTTTCCTCCCTCAATCGACCTATGATGCCTGGTTCAGATGAGAATTCATTAATTGTTTGGGGCATGAATTGATGAATTGATGGCAAAGGGGTGTAATTTATCTTCTAAACAACTTGAAGAAGAAATAGCATGTATTTTGGGATGTTTGTAAGTTAAAATTTTGACAGTCCACCAAACAAAATAAGATAAATGGACCTCTAGACGAATTCTGCTTATCGTTCCTATTAAAATTGGTGTTGGGTTTGCCATTCCCCTTTTTGAAGAGATGAAAATAGTTTCTAAATACTTCGTAGTACCAACGCAAGTTTGCCTAAACTTGGTAGATTGTAGAAGAGAATGTGCCTTTCAGCATGGACTTCTTTTATGCCATCTTGAAATGGACAAACAACTAAAGAACAAGGGTTTTTTGTCTTTAAGAACAATGATACATCAAAATTCATGGATCTCTCTTTATGAAGTATTGGTATAATACGAAAATACGGATATGATATGGATACGTAGATGCATCATATTTTAAAAAAATAGGGTATTGATACATCAAGATATAATAATTGTATATTTTCAAATAATCTTGATACTATTAAAAATTACAGTAAATTATACCCGGGCCCCTAAGTTTAGAGGTTAATAATATGCAGGTTCACGTTTTCAAAAGCATAATATTGGGGTCTTTGAGTTTTAATATAATTATTAAATTGGGTCTTTTATAATTTTTTATTATTAAAAATTTTTATAATTACCATTATACCTCTCCCTCTCTCTCTCTCCTCCCGATCACTGTGCACGTGCAAGGCACACAGCCGGCAGCTCTCACGCGCAACGCATGAGGGCCGCTCAGCTAACACCCCTCTTGCGCGTCACGCGAGGGTGTGAAAGAGAGAGGAAGGAGTATTATGGTAATTGTAAAAATTGTTAATAATAAAAAAAATCGATCATGCTACTTGACTTCTTTACCTTTTTCGGTTGTGTATAGCAAAAAGGATTGAAATTTAACCTTTATTTTTGTTCTATTTATCTATTCAACGAGTTAGAGATTCGGAGAAAGTTCAATTCAACTACCTTGATTTGAATAGTATATCCTTGTTTAAAAACACAATAATTATATTATTTATTAATTATATCTTATTTGTATAAAACTAATTGCTTTTAGTTAGATTTAAGTTAAAATTGAAGCTAACCTACTAATATGCATCGAGACTCATCTCACCTAAATATTTCGTGACTAATTGGGATCCGACTGAACAACCTTTATGATATTATTTTAAATTTAAAATTTTCTGAAACACAATAATTGTTGAAGAATATTTATTTTTAGGTTGTATTATCTATAATATTATTTTTAGGGTAAATTACACTCAAGTCCTTGAGTTTAGGGCTTAATAACGCGTACGATGTACGTCCATATTTTCAAATAAGTCTTTTTCTAATTTTAACTAACCTTCACCACTGCGGACTATGAAGCATAATTCTTTTCATTTAATTTTTTTTTGTAGTAATAATCATTGGTCTAAAGAGAGGTTGTACAACAAGGCCAGAAGGGACTAAAGAGGTTGTCGAAAGCGTGGTTGATGACATGTTGGATTGAGGGATTTACACAAAAAGTGAACCATGGATGCCAAAGAAGGTCAGTAATCCCAAAATAGAGCAGCCACATAATTGAAGTGAGCTAATCTGACTGATAAGAGTGATAACATAGAAAAAACCACACAAAGCTCTACTACTAGTGAGCCGAAACCATGTGGGAAGAAGGTAAAGATTGGAGAACAAGTTGAGCTACTGTGAGACAAGGGGGGCACTGCTGCGAGCGAGCGAGCGAAAACCACGCTGACGACAATGTGTAGTTGCTAGGAAATTGCTGCTGCTAGGAGGCGGAGTATAGTGGCAGGTGGAGCGCAGCAACGGCGGAGCATTGCTACCGGCGGTGTGCTGCTGCAGGCCGAATAGGCAAAATGTTACCGCAGGCTGGAAGGCTGAGAAAAACCCTAGCTAATCACACTGATGTCGACACTAATACTTGTGTGAAATGAGTACACTTTACATTTAGGACTCGGATATTGTTATTAAATTACACTAAAGTCCTTAACATGATTCAAAGGTTAACATGTTCTGTATTTGTTTAGCTTTATATCAAGTTCATTCTAGAAAATCTGTTTGATACTAGCTTCAATTGTAACTGCGCCTCAGCTGATGCTCGATTTTGAGTTTTGACTAAGGCCTGCTCATCCTTGATGTGTTCAATCATGCATTTCTTTAAATTGCATTATTTCATTCATGGCACTCTAATAAAATTGGAATGTAATTAACTGGAAAAACCTTATATTTGAAGTAATTCAAATTTTTAAGCTGAGGACTAGTCACTTCAAAAGAAACTTGTGTTTGGATTAATTCAGAAGAAAACTTTATTGTACATTACAGCTTGTTTCATTCTAAATATAATCTGTCAATAATTCAAAACTGTGATAAATTTAAACTAGAGTGTAATATACGAAGTTTATTGTGACATGTACGTAAATGCTCCAAAAATTATATTCACATTAAGCTTACTGTGGGATTACTGGTGCTCCAGTTCTAAATAATTAGGAAATTTAAATGATGATAAATATCATCGAAATCATTAGTGATTAAGCTTCATGCTGGAGAGATCATTTTTGGTACGTACTGTTGAGAATTAGCTGATATAATATGGATGTTAAATTGTTGGAATTATCAAAATGGTTGATTCGTAGTTTAGTTTGTTTGCTAGTGTAGGTTGCTTCTATCTTTTATGTAGCTGCACATTCTAAATTGCTTGTTTTATTCAGTCTATGCTGCATCTGAAAGAAGGAACGCTTTTGGAGGGGATGATTCGCAAAATTTTACCCTTCGGCGCGCAAGTGCAGATAGAAGAGACTAATAGAAGGTAAGTGTATTCATGATGTATGTGCACAATACTTGGAGGAGGGGAGGTGTGAATTCAAGCACAGAGATTGTACGCACAATTATGTGTTGTAACATCTCGAATGCCAATAATCTGAGCTTCAACATCATCACACTCAGATTACTAATTCTCCGACTTTTAAAAAAAAGTACACAAATTTTTTTCTTTTGTTTGTCCATAACACATCAAATTTACAATTTTCACTTATATATATAACAACTCATTGAGATTTCTTAACTCACATTCTCAATTCCACAAGTTTATCTCCTTTCTGGTTTTTCTTTCAAGTCTCTTTTTTGTGCCATGAAGTACCTGCCATGTTTCACGCAGGAGTCCGTTAGAACGGATCCAGTAGACAAAACCAAAAGTCCGTATAAGCAAAAATAATCAGAAATAAACATTAAGAAGTGATTACAAGCAAAACTTTGCACCATCATACACTACGCTTCATCATTCCAGAGGTATATATATATTCACATTTTTAATTAATCAATCACTTTTATTATTAGACTCAGTTTACACCTCAGCCACAGTTAAGCAGAAGCCCTTACAACATCGTTCACTATGCTTATGATAAGTATCTCTCATAACACCGAATTTCTTGCATTCCTCACAATGTCGAGCACGACGTTTGACTACAACATCCATAACATTAAATTCATTAGTCTTAGTAATCTCCCAAACATCGATCACGGGTTATCCCCAAATATCGATCACGGGGTTATCCCCAAACATCGATCACGAGGGCTATCCCCAAAACATCGATCACGCGGGCTATCCCCAAAACATCGATCACGCGGGCTAGGCTACAGCACCATATCCCAGAAATTCTCCAAACATCGATCACGGGGTTTAGGCTACAGCTTCATATCCCAGCAATCCTCCAAACATCGATCACGGGGTTTAGGCTACAGCATCATATCCCAGCAATCCTCCAAACATTAATCACGGGGTTTAGGCTACAGCATCATATCTCAGTAATCCTCCAAACATCGATCACGATGTTAGGAAACCACTCCAATATAAATTACCTTAACGTCATGTGAAAGTACAGAGTTCATATCAACACCCCTTAACAGGGTTCATATCAACACCTCTTAACAGGTTCATATTAACACCCCTTAACAGGTTCATTGTATCATGCAAGTAAATTTCATAATATCATTTACGATGTTATAAAAATATGAAACCACGGATACGATGTTTGCACAAACCTCGGCTACGATACGTGCACCGACAATCTCAGCTGCCAAACATCGGACCGTCAAACCACAATTAGTCAAACATCGTTTCTCCATAACTTCGTGTTATTAGTTTTACTCATAACATCGGTACACTTACAGCATTCGTGTTTTCATGATAGTATCACTCAACATATCTGTCCCACCAAACATCGGGGACGACGATTGTCCCACCAAACATCGGGGACGACGATTGGCTCACTAAATATCAATCCCACCAAACATCGAGGACGACGATTACTCAACCGGTTTTGATTTCTCGGTGTATTGCCTCTTTGCCCAAACTCACTGGAATAGTCCTCAACGATCACCATACCACATATTCCAGCTCATTGTCAATACTATCCTTAACGAAAGACTGGTCTTATGTCATCATCATCATTGCCAATACTACCATTAGCGGTAGACTAGACTTACAGCATCATCTTTGCCAATAATACCCTCAACGGTAGACTGAACTTAAAGCATCATTTTTGTCAATACTACCCTCAGCAGTAGACTGGACTTACAGCATTAACATCATCACTTTTCCAGTTTGGGCACACCTATACGACGAGAAATCGGAAACCACCTTTTCTTTCTCTTTTTTTCACAGTTCATTTCTTTAACATAAAGTCCTCTAGACTTGGCTTTCAAATTACTCTCCGCAACATTATCTTACTCAGTTAACAAGAAGGTAACAGAGTAATCACAGAATTCCTTCACATAAATACTCAGTTATAAATTAGGAATTCATGCATACCTCTTTAAAGAGAAGCATGCTTTTTGCACAAAGCAAAAAATTCACAGCTCTATCTACTTTATATTTATATGCATGAGATTTGCCTATCTTGCGTCTGCCATTACCAAGGAAATAAATGAATATTAGCTTGGAATCTCCTCTACTTCAAGTTCGTCCTGTCCGCTGGGCTACTTCTCCAGTTTTCAGGGGACCAGAATCACAGGAGTTCATTCTAGAGAAAAGGAGAGAATCAAAGAATATATATATATTATTCTCTTGCATGTTTTCATACAACTCAACACTTGGCACAATTATTCTCTTGCATGTTTTCATGCAACTCAACACGTGGCACGACTAAGAGCTGACACCAACTCTTTAGGATGTGCCCACCAACTGCATACTATCCTAACACCTGACTTCAAGATTAGTTATACACGTGGCACAAAAAATCCACACTACATAACATCGTTCACAAGGTTATGCCTAACCCGAGGTTTCACGTTCCTCATGCACGACGTTCCGCCTAACCCGAGATTTCACGTTCATCGTGCACGATGTTACGCCTAACTCATATCTCCCAGGTAAAGTCCAAACGATCACATTCACCCTAAAATCAAAATATAGAGATCAGAGATACCTGGACGTTACATGTGTACTAATATATTCCCTCATAAGTATGTTAGCATACCAACATAAATCCATTCAAGCATAGTACTCACATTATGGGGAGAGAGTATTCTCATACCAAAG
>JAEMOT010001086.1:89960-100506 GCA_019297695.1 Apostasia ramifera | reverse complement strand
TTTGCAGCTTATCTTTGCATTACGTTGAATTCAAGTGGAGTACAGGCTTTTAGAGTACGATTCGTTGCATAAAAAGTTATTTTAATTGAATACAAGTAATTGTGTGAGTATTCAATTAGTTTTTATTATATTTTAAGAGAATAAAGGCAATTTGACCATAATCTTATCTATATGAAGGCTTTTTAACATATTACGCTGATTATACACCAAATATTTGATATATTGATGTATTTCAATCGAAAATTGATATTTGGCGATCTATTAGGGTCATTTGATTGCGTTTTAATGTAATACCTATAATTACACATCTATTTAACAGTATATCAAATAATTTTAAGGGAATAGGCTCTTTAGGGCCTAATTTATGACATTTCAATGAATTTGAGTTGAATAATGATATTTTAGCAGCTATTCATTGCATTACGTTGAATTTAAGTGGAGTAGAAGCATTTATAGTACGATTCATTGCATAATAAGTTATTTTAACCGAATACAAGCAATCGTGTGAGTATTGAACTAGTTTTTATTGTATTTGAAGAGAATGTATGCAATTTGACTTTAATCTTGTCTGTATGAAGGTTTTTTAATATAATACTCTGATTACACTCCTAATATTTGCTATATTGATGTATTTCAGTTAAAAAATAATATGTGGCAATTTATTAGGGACATTTGATTGCGTTTTAATGTAATACCTATAATTACACATTTTTGTGTTAGTATATCGATCTATTTTTAGAAAAAAGACTCTTTTATGGTCTGATTTAGGACGTATCATTGAATTTGAGTTGAATAGTGTTGTCTTTGCAGCTATTCATTGCGTTACGTTGAAGTCAAGTAGAGTTCAAGCATTTAGAGTAAGATGCATTGCATAATAAGTTATTTTAACTACATACAAGCAATTGTGTGAGTATTCAATTAGTTTTTATTGTATTTGAAGAGAATAAAGGTAATTTGACCATAATCTTATCTATATGAAGGCTTTTAAATATAATACGCTGATTACACACTAAATATTTGATATATTGATGTATTTCAATCAAAAATTGATATTTGATGATCTATTAGGGTCATTTAATTGCATTTTAATGTAATACCTATAATTACACATCTATTTGTCAGTATATCGATCAATTTTACGAGAATAGGCTCTTTTGGGTCTGATTTATGACATTTCATTAAATTTGAGTTGAACAATGACGTTTTTGCAGCTATTCATTGCATTACGTTGAATTTAAGTGAAGTAGAAGCATTTACAGTATAATTCATTGCATAATAAGTTATTTTAATCGAATATAAGCAATCGTGTGAGTATTCAACTAATATTTATTGTATTTGAAGAGAATGTATGCAATTTGATTTTAATCTTGTCTATATGAAGGTTTTTAACATAATACTCTGATTACACACCTAATGTTCGCTATATTGATGTATTTTAGTCTCAAAATGATATGTGACGATTTATTAGGGACATTTGTTTGCGTTTTAATGTAATACCTATAATTACACATCTTTTTATTAGTATATCCATCAATTTTAAGAGAATAAACTCTTTTATGGTCTGATTTAGGACGTATCGCTGAATTAGAGTTAAATAGTATTGTCTTTGTAGCTATTCATTGCATTACGTTGAATTCAAGTAGAGTACAAGCATTTAGAGTAGAATGCATTGCATAATAAGTTATTTTAACTGAATACAAGCAATTGTGTGAGTATTCAATTAATTTTTATTGTATTTGTAAAGAATAAATGTAATTTGACTTTAATCTTGTCTATATGTAGATTTTTTAATATAATACTATAATTACACACCTAATATTTGTCATATTGATGTATTTCAATCGCAAAATGATATATTGCGATCTATTGCACACATTTGATTGCGTTTTAATGTAATACCTATAATTACGCATCTTTTTGTTAATATATCGATCAATTTAAAGAGAATAGACATATCAATGAATTTGAGTTGAATAGTAATGTTTTTGCAGCTATTTATTGCATTATGTTTAATTTAAGTGGAGTAGAAGCATTTACAAGTTATTTTAACTGAATACAAGCAATTGTGTGAGTATTGAATTAGTTTTTATTATATTTGAAGAGAATGTATGCAATTTGACTTTAATCTTATCTGTATGAAGGTTTTTTAACATAATACTCTGATTACACTCCTAATATTTGCTATATTGATGTATTTCAGTCGAAAAATAATATGTGGCAATTTATTAGGGACATTTGATTGCGTTTTAATGTAATACCTATAATTACACATCTTTTTGTTAGTATATCCATAAATTTTAAGAGAATAGAATTTTTTTGGTCTGATTTAGGACGTATCAATAAATTTGAGTTGAATAATGATATTTTTGCAGCTATTCATTGCATTACGTTGAATTTAAGCGGAGTAGAAGCATTTACAGTACGATTCATTGCATAACAAGTTATTTTAACCGAATATAAGCAATCGTGTGAGTATTCAACTAATTTTTATTGTATTTGAAGAGAATGTATGCAATTTTTTTTAATATTGTCTATATGAAGGTTTTTTAACATAATACTCTGATTACACACCTAATATTTGCCATATTGATGTATTTCAATCGCAAAATGATATGTGGCGATCTATTGCAGACATTTGATTGTTTTTAATGTAATACCTATAATTACACATTTTTGTGTTAGTATATCGATCTATTTTAAGAGAATAGACTCTTTTATTGTCTGATTTAGGACGTATCAATGAATTTGAGTTGAATAGTATTGTCTTTGCAGCTATTCATTGCATTACGTTGAATTCAAGTAGAGTACAAATATTTAGAGTACGATGCATTGCATAACAAGTTATTTTAACCGAATATAAGCAATTGTGTGAGTATTCAATTAGTTTTTATTGTATTTGAAGAGAATGTATGCATTTTGATTTTAATCTTGTCTGTATGAAGGTTTTTTAACATAATACTCTTATTACAATCCTAATGTTTGCTATATTGATGTATTTCAGTCGAAAAATAATATGTTGCGATTTATTAGGGATATTTGACTGCGTTTTAATGTAATACATATAATAACACATCTTTTTGTTAGTATATCCATAAATTTTAAGAGAATAGACTCTTTTATGGTCTGATTTAGAACATATCAATGAATTTGAGTTGAATATTATTGTCTTTGCAGCTATTCATTGCATTACGTTGAATTCAAGTAGAGTACAAGCATTTAGAATATGATGCATTGCATAATAAGTTATTTTAACGGAATACAAGCAATTGTGTGAGTATTCAATTAGTTTTTATTGTATTTGAAGAGAATAAAGGCCATTTGACCATAATCTTATCTATATGAAGGCTTTTTAACATAATACGCTGATTACACACCAAATGTTTGATATCTTGATGTATTTCAATCGAAAATTGATATTTGGCGATCTATTAGGGTCATTTGATTGCATTTTAATGTACCTATAATTACACATCTATTTATCAGGATTGAAATATATTGAAATATTATAGAGTAATCATATAATTTTAAGGATGCGGTTGAAATAAATAGTTAGATATGCTGCAAATTAGGCTCTAAAAAGGTATATTCAGTTAAAATACTTTGATATACTATCTTATAATTGCAAAATTATTAGTATTTAGTTAGAATACAATTGTGAATGTTAAGTTCAAAAACTAGATCTGCAATAAATTAATGTGTAAATGCTAATATTCTATTCAAATATATTGAAAAACCATCCAATAGTTACATATTTACTAGTATTTTGTTAAAATAATTTGATATGTAAAGATTCAGTCTTCAAATGTGGATATTCAACTTTAGTTCATCAATATGACAACAAATAGTTACAAAATTACTACTATTCTATTCAAAATATATTGATATATTCAGTTATAATATATCGGTATATATTCAAATAATTGTATAATTGCCGGTATTAGTTCAGAATACCATGTTATGTACAGTATTTAAATGTGCGTATTTTGATGGAAATGCATTGATTCATTTATAACTTATGTACTTGTGAGTATTAAAGTAGAATATCTTTATATTAATAAAAAGAGATCTAAATACTAGTATTTTGTTCAAATATGTTGAAAAATAATCGAATAGCCCATAATTGATAGTATTTGGTTAAAACAACGTGGTATGAACTAAATCAGACTCAAAATGTGTGTATTTAGTTTAAATTTATCAATATAGTAATAAATACTTGTATAATTACAATTTCTCAAAATATATACCTTGATATGAAAAACATTAATCTCTAAGAGCATCTATTCAATTGAAATAAATCAATATACATTCAAATAGTCATGTAGTTGCTAGTATTAAGTTAAAAGTTCTTCATATACATCGAATAAGTCGCTAAATTTGCGCACTCAGTTAAAATATGATGACATAACATATATGAGTTTTGTAATTATGAGTATTAATTAAAAATAGCTTGATATATAACAAATCAATATGCAAATACCAGTATTCAATTCTTGTATAATGAAACATCATCGAATAGTCGTATAATTGCTAGTATTTAGTTAGAATAACTTGATATATAATGAACTAATATCTAAATGCAAGTGATCAATTTAAATTTATCATTATAGGAATAAATAATTGAATAATATCCACCGTTCTATTCACATACATTGCTATGTAACAAATTTGTCGTAGAAATTATGAATCCTTTTGAAACACATCGATAAATGATTAAATGGTTGTATAATTATTGGTATTGAGTTAAAATACTATCATAGACATCGAATCAGTCTCTAAATATATGTATTCAATTAAAATACATCTTAATTTACATTAGTTGTGTAAGTGAAAGTATTAAGATAAAATACCTTGCTATATAAAAAATTGACCTCTAATTGCTCGTATTATTTTTAAGTAAATTGAAAAATCATCAGATAGTCATATAATTACTAGTATCAAATCAAAATAATATAATATCTATTGAATCGATCACTAATTGTGTGTATTCTGTTTACTTTCATCGATATAACAAAACATATAATTATAAATGTTCAATACAAATACATTCATTTGTAATTTATTAGTCTTTACATGTTTATATTCAATTAAAATACATCGATATGCAACCAAATAATTGCATAATTATTGGTGTTAAATTATATCTTTAAAATCAGTTTTTAAATATATGTATTCAGCTGAAATACACTGATATGACATATAAGTCACGTAAGTGTAAGTATTAAGTTAAAATATTTTGAAATATCAGAAATCAACATTTAAATGCTAATATTCAATTCCAATACATTGAAAAATTATCGAGTAATCGTATAATTTTAGGGATGCAGAAATAAAATTATATGTAAAGAATTGATCTTTAAATATGCATATTTAGATAAAATGTATATTTATAGCAATGCTTAACTGTATCATTGCAGCTATTTAGTTCAAATATTTAGATATGTTGCAAATTAGACTCTAAAGAGTGTATTCAGTTAAAATACTTCGATATACTATCTGATAATTGCAAAATTATTAGTATTTAGCTAAAATACTATGAATTGTATCAAATCACATTCTAAATGTGTGTATTTGGTAGAAATATGTTAGTATAATCGATATAATTCGTATAATTATGAATATTAAATTCAAATAACTAGATATATTATAAATTAACGTGTAAATGGTAGTATTTTATTTAAATATATTGAAAAATTATCCAATAGCTGCATTTTTGTTTTTTTAACCCTCACACATATTTTGTTAACCTAACTTGATATGTAACGATTCAGTCTTCAAATGCGTGTACTCAACTTTAGTTCGTTAATATAGCAACAAATAGTTACAAAATTCTCACCGTTCAGCTTAAAAAACATTGATACATAACCAATTAGTATCTATAAGTGTCTATTTAGTTGAAATATATTAGTATATATTCAAATATTTGTATAATTATCGATACTAGTTTAAAATGCTATGTTATGTATCAAATCAGCCTTTAAATGTGCGTATTTTGATGAAAATATATCAATATGACATTTATAGTTTATATGAGTATTAAGTTGGTACTCCTTAATATGTAATAAAAAAAGATCTAAATACTAGTACTTTATTCAAATATATAGAAAATTACCGAATAGCCCATTATTGAAAGTATTCAGTTGAAACAACTTGGTATGAACCAAATTGGACTCAAAATGCGTATATTTAATTTAACTTTATCAATATAGTAATAAATAGTTGTATAATTACGGTTGCTCAGTACATATACCTTGATATGAAATAAGTTAATCTCTGAGAGCGTCTGTTCAATTAAAATAGATTAATATACGTTCAAATAGTCATGTAGTTCCCAGTAATAAGTTAAAAATCCTTCATATACATCGTATAAGTCTTTAAATTTGTGTGTTCAAATAAAATATGATGACATAACACCTATGAGTTATGTAATTATGATTATTAATTAAAAATAATTTGATATATAATAAATTGATATGCAAATATCAATATTGTATTCTAGTATAATGAAAAATCATCAAATAGCCGCATAATTGCTGGTATTTAGTTAGAATAACTCGATATATAATGAACCAGTATCTAAATGCAAGTGATTGACTTAAGTTTATCGTTATAGGGATAAATAGTTGTATAATATCTACTATTCTTTTTAAAATACATTGACATATAACACATTAGTCGCTAAAATTGTTAATCCTTTTGAAACACATCGATAAAAGATTAAATAGTTGTATAATTATTAGTATTAAGTTAAAAAACCATCATAGACATCGAATTAGTCTCTAAATATATATATATATATATATTCAATTAAAATAGATCGATCTTACTTACATAAGTTGTGTAACGGAAAGTATTAAGTTAAAATGCCTCGCTATATAAAAAATCAACATCATTAGCTTGTATAATTTTTCAATAAATTGAAAAATCATCAGATTGTCATATAATTACTAGTATTCAATTAAAATAATATGATATCTATTGAATCGATCCTTAAATGTGTGTATTCTACTTACTTTCATCGATATAATAATAAATATGCATATAATTGTAAATATTTAATTCAAATATATTAATATATAATATATTAATCTTTAAATGCATATATTCAATAGAAATACATCGATATGCTACAAAATAGTTATATAATTATTGGTGTTAAATTAAAATACCAATCAAATAAATTTCTAAATTTTTGTATTCAGCTGAAATATGTCGATATAATAATATATAAAAGTCACGTAAGTGTGAGTATTAAATTATAAAATCTTGAAATCTAATAAGTTGACGTTTAAAAAGTATTATTTTATTCAAATACATAAAAATATTATCGAGTAATTGTATAGTTTCAGTATGTTATTAAATTAACATTATATGTAAAGAATCGGTCTCTAAATGTGTATATTTAATTAAAATTCATCTTTATAGCAATAATTAACTGTATTATTATAGCTATTTAGTTTAAATGTTTAAATATGTTATAAATTAGACTCTAAAAGAGTATATTCAGTTAAAATACTTCAATATATTATTTGATAATTGCAAAAGTATTAGTATATAGCTAAAATAGTATGGTTTATATCAAATCGCACACTAAATTGTGTATATTTGGTAGAAATTCATCAATGTAACCAATATAATTTATATAATTGTAAATATTAAGTTTAAATAACTAAATATATTTTAAATTGATGTGTAAATGCTACTATTTTATTCAAATATTTTGAAAATTCATCAAATAGTTATATAATTACTAGTATTTTATTAAAATAATTTGATATATAAAGATTGTGTCTTCAAATGCATGTATTAAATTTTAGTTTACCAATATGACAATAAATAGTTGCAGAATTGCCACTATTTAGTTCAAAATACATTGACATATAACAAATTATATCTAAAAGTGTCTATTCAATCAAAATATTTCGGTATATTTTCAAATAATTATATAATTATCGGTATTAGTTCAAAATACTATATTATGCATTAAATCGAATTTTAAATATGTGTGTTATGATAAAAATACATTGATATAATATTTATAAACTACGTACTTATGAGTATTAAGTTAGAGTGCCTTGATATATAATAAAAAGAGTAGCCCATAAATGATACTTAATACTGGTGTACTGTTCAAATATGTTGTAAAATTATTGATTAGCCCATAATTGATAGTATTCAGTTGAAACAACTTAGAATGAAGTAAATCAGTCTCAAAATACATGTATTTAATTTAAATTCATCAATATAGCGATAAATAGTTGTATAATTATAATTTTTCAGTTCATATATCTTGATATGTAATAAATTAATCTCTGAAAGCGTCTATTCAATTGAAATAAATCAATATATACTGAAATAGTTATATAATTAGTAATATTAAGTTAAAAGTTCTTTATATACATCGAATAAGTCTCTAAATTTATCTATTTAGTTAAAGTATGATGACATAACACATATAAGATACGTTATTATGAATATTAATTAAAAATAGTTTGATATGTAAAAAATTGATTTGCAAAATTCTAGTATTCTACTCAAGTATAATGAAAAATCATCAAATAGCCGGTATAATTACTGGTATTCAGTTAGAATAACTTAATATATAATAAACTAGTCTTTAAATGCATGTGATCAACTTAAATTTATTGTTATAGAAATAAATAGTTATATAATATCTACTATTTCATTTAAATACATTGTTATGTAACAAATTAGTCGCTAAAATTCTGAATTCGTTTGAAACACATCGACAAATAATTAAATAATTGTATAATTATTGGCATTAACTTAAAATACAGTCATAGGCATCGAATTAGTCTTTTAAATATATGTATTTAATTAAAATATATTGATTATACTTACATCAGTTGTGTAACTAGAAGTATTTAGTTAAAATACCTCGCCATATAAAACAATCAACGTCTAATTGCTCGTATTATTTTCAGATAAATTTAAAAAAAAAAAAATAGATAGTCATATAATTACTAGTAGTCAATTAAAATAATATGATATCTAATAAATAGATCACTGTGTATGTATTCTTCTTACTTTCTTCGATATAAGAATAAATAGGTATATAATTGTAAATGTTAAATACAAATACATTGATATATAACAATTTAGTTTTTACATGTATATATTCAGTTGAAATATATCGATGTACAATTGAATAATTATATAATTATTAGTGTTAAATTAAAATATCATAATATATATTGAATTAATTTTTAAATGTGTATATTCAACTAAAACATGTCGATATAATAAATATATGTCGCATAAGTGTGAATATTAAGTTAATATGCCTTGAAATTCAATAAATCGACGTTTAAATGCTATATTATGTTCAAATATTTTGAAAAATTATCGAGTAATCGTATAATTTCTGGTATGTGGTTAAAATAATATTAGATGTAAAGAATCAGTCTTTAAATATGTATATTAGCTTAAAGTCATCAATATAGTAATGAATAGTATTTTAATAAATACTGACAAGTATATATATCTTTAATGATATATTGATGTATTTTAATTTAATATTTTTATTTAGGACATTAAAAAAAATCTATATTTAGAGACTTATTTGTTATATGTCTTGTTATATATTTTAAACAAATAATAATAATTATATAATTATATTGTAATGACACATTTAATTTGGTTGAGCACTTATATTTAAATAATGATTTGCTATATATTAAGTAATTTTAATAGAATTGTTACTGGCATACCATTATGTGATAAAATATTAATTTATTTAAACTCAATAGTTATTTTTAGAAACTAATTAGTTACTTTCCAAAGTATTTTTAATTATGTTTTAGCAATGATACAACTCTTAGAAGATATATTGATTTATTTCATTTAAACATTTAGATTTAAAAACTAATTCGTTATATATTAAAGTATTTTAATAAATTACTGACAGTTGTACATCTATTGGATTATATAATAATGTATTTAGATTGAATAGTAGCATTTACAGACTGATTCGTTATATATTAAAATATTTAATAGAATAATAATAATTATATAACATTTGGTACCAAGAGTTATCATCTAAAAATAATTTGATCACTTAGTTTCTCTTTGAAAATGTGAATTGTGATCAAGTCTTTTTTCGTTGTCCATTTACACTACAAGAAATTTACTTTGTAACATGGGTAGCATATCCCTGTTAACATAATTAAATACCCTTGTTACTCTTAATTAACAAGGGTAAAAATTTCTTGTTGAGTCCCTTGTTAATTCTTTTCTATTTGTCCCTTAATCACTTAATTTAGCATTAACAAGAAACTATTTGTCCCTTTGTTATTTATATTTCGTAACAAGAAAATTATATTCTTGTTATAATTATTTATTTAACAAGAGTATATACATATTTAGCAAGGAAAATATATCCTTGTAATGATTACAAATAACATCAAAAATAACAAGTACAAGTCCCCTTGTCACTTGAAAAAATTTAACAATAATAACTTCTAATTATTACTAAATAAAATTTTAGTAATAAATAATTTCTTTTATAAATATAAAGAAATAAATATAT
>JAEMOT010001086.1:33319-86626 GCA_019297695.1 Apostasia ramifera | reverse complement strand
ATTTTATATAACTATTAAAAAATATACCAAGGTAATTCAATTTAATACTTACTCTTAAATAAATTTTTTTTATATATTAATATAATTTAATTGAATATAAATAATTATACAATATTTAAATAATACATCCAGGCGAATTCAACAAAATGCATGCACTTAGATAATAATTCATTAAATATCATACAATTTCAACCAAATATAGGCTTTTATATAAGTATTAAATAATATATCGAGATAATTAAATCGAATACTTGCTCTTAAACAATAAATCTTTATATATTAATATAATTTAATTGAATGCAAATAATTATATAACTATTAGATTATATATTGAGAAAATTTAATTGAATACATGTACTTAGATTATAATTCATCAAATATCATGAATTGTCAACTAAATATAAACTTTTATACAACTATTAAATAATATATTAAAATAATTCAATTAAATAGAAATTATGTAATTGTACTACTATTAGATTAAATTTTAAAGTAAACTTTATCGAAAACTTAAATAATAGTTTACGAAATATCATAGAGTTTCAATTAAATACAGGCTTTTATAGAACAGTTAGATGATATATAGAGGTAATTTAATTCAATATTTACTTTTAGTCAATAAATCTTTACATATGATAATTTAATGAAATACAGATAATTATATAATTAAATGATAATATGTCGAAGTGAATTCGATTACGTGAAGTAGAATAAAAATTCATTAAATATCATAAAATTTCAACTAAGTATAGAAATTTATATAATAATTAAATGATATATAAAGATATTTATTTTGAATATTTGGTCTCAAATAATAAATTTTTATATATTAATGTAATTAAATAATTTATCAAACTAATTTTGACAAAATTAATAATTTATTATATATAAAAAATGTTCTGCTAAGTAAAAATAATTATATAAATAGTCAATGAGATGCCAATGTAATTTGATTAATTGCCAGACAATTATTTATTGCATTTCAATTAATAAAAATAATTATACAAAAAATTATGTTATATTGTGGTAATTTAATTGAATATTTATTTTTATGTAATAATTCATTTCATATTATAATACGTTGATTGAATGTGAGCAGTTATACAACTATTAGTTGATATATTATAGTAATTTGATTAAATTCTTATATTTTAAAAAAAAATCATTACATATCATGAGATTTCAACCGACTAAATAGCAATTAGATGATGGATGCATATAAATTCGATTGAATACTTGCTCATTGACATATTTATTGCATATCAATGATATTTTTAATAAATACAATTAATTCTATAATTATTGGATAATTTTGACTCAGCTTGAACCAAACTCGGCTTGAACACAAAGCTCGAATTTGAAATGAATTCAGGTGCATGGGTTGAATCAAATTCAATTCAAATTTGAAATGAGTTCAACTGTTCTACCTGAACTCGTTAAGAGGCCGACAACCGACTAACCCGCCTGCTCAGCGATTCGTGTCTTCTCCATTCCGCCCACTTTCTTTCCTTCGAGTTCGTCGCCGGCTTTGTCTCCTACCTCTGCCCTTCTCCAGTCCACCGTGGAACCAAACTCGGCTTGAACACAAAGCTCGAATTTGAAATGAATTCAGGTGCATGGGTTGAATCAAATTCAATTCAAATTTGAAATGAGTTCAACTGTTCTACCTGAACTCGTTAAGAGGCCGACAACCGACTAACCCGCCTGCTCAGCGATTCGTGTCTTCTCCATTCCGCCCACTTTCTTTCCTTCGAGTTCGTCGCCGGCTTTGTCTCCTACCTCTGCCCTTCTCCAGTCCACCGTCTTCTTTTCTCTGGCAGGAGGAGATGAGAGAGGCAAAGCACGAGAGCCAGTCCGGGGTCTGGTACAATGGCGGAACCGCGACATGCGTCATCCAACCCGTCGATATGGTGAAGGTGCATCCTAGATATTTCTTCTTGTACGATCTTTATGGATCTTCGTCTTCCTTGGCCTTGTCGGTTGGAGATTTGGTTGTTGCGACTAGATTTTGCTGGGGAGGGCGGAGATGCTCTTCTGTTTCAGTCTTTCTAGGGCATCGGCTCGGATATCGAACTTTGAGCTGTCTTTGTTTTCTTTTTCCAGGTGAGGATCCAACTGTGGCAAGGATCAGCTGTGCAGATTACGAAGAAAATGCTTGCCGAAGAGGGTTTTGGTGCTTTCTACAAAGTATGCATCTCTAAAATCCTCTGTCAGAACTTTTTTGCTCGATTACTTGGATGCAAAGTGAACCGATGTGGTGATTGCAAAGCAAATCTCTTGCGTTATACAGTGTCCCAGTATTAGGTTATCATTGCCTTTTAGTAGTTGTTTGCTCTGTTGGTTTAAAGTTCATGGAAAAATTAAAAGCATGCCTCAGATCTGACAAGCATTATACGGTATTAGAAGTGTTTAGTTATACTCGTGGCTTCCTAAGATTGAATCCCTTAGTCTGAGGTTAACAACAAGAACATTGTTATCACTGCTACGGTGACCAGGACTAATGCTAGCATCAAAAATGTCATTCCCCTCTTCCCCGGCAACAGGAGCAGGAGGCCAAACGCGGTGGTCCTGAATCCACCATGCCACCAAGTGCTGAAGACTAAAGCTCTTATTAAGAAGAGTGTAGTGTTTTATAGGCTGACGCCCACCAATGGTCAATTACCACTAAAGAGGAGGGTCTCCTTCAATAATTTCTCTCTTTAAATATCTGCCGCTACTGAGAAAACGCAGGCACTTACTAGCGTGTCTACTCCGCTGGTAGTCCCCTCATGCTTATTCACATCATGGGCTAATGACCCTAAAGCCTACACCTCCTGCGTTGCTCTAGGTTGTTGTGCTTAGAGAAAAGTCAAGAGCTCCACTCAGCAAATTGAGGGGAAGTTCACTCTGGATCGATCAAAGGAGCCAAAAATTAAGTCAACTATCTCTGTATCATTGGAGAACAAATTCACCCCACTAGAACCGGCAAAGAAGAATAACCCCACAACTATGCTCAAGGTGTTTGCCTTTAGCTGCCAGAACCACCATGGGAGAAGAAAGAAAGAACACAAACTCTTAATTTCAAAATCTTCCAAGCCTTTAAAGCCATAAAAAAAAGGACTGCATTAGAGAAATTGTAGATTAGAACCCCGAAGGATAGGTAGACACTGGCGACTCCTTCCCCAAAACAAATATCAGGGAAGGTTGACTAGAAGGCCTCCTCCTCCAAAGCATATATTTATGCACAACTTAGAGAGTAACCAGGGCAGCGAACATTGGTTTGGGGAAATTCGTCGTTCCTAACATGGACCATCGCCACTTGAAAGGTCTTGCTATTATGTACATGGGAATTATATTAATAAAGAGAAAATTGATTATGACTCCCTTTCGCGCGGTGAACACGACCACCACTAAAATGCAAAAGCATTGGCAAGTGGAAGGTTTCGTCAAGTCTGAGTCCTTAAATGGACCAAAACTCAAATATGTTAGGTGAGCACCACCGGGCAACATCTCCACAAAAAAAAAGAGAATGGAGATCCTCTGGTGGAAGGTTCCCATTGAAACGAAAGATAGCAAAGCAAGAAGCACTTGAGGAGATGTGCTTCAACATTGTCTCCCCATCACTCCAAGAGGCAACTGCTTTGCTACAAAACTATTGCAAAGGATAGTCTCTAGTACAGGAGGTCTTCACGAAAAAATAAAAGCTCTTGTAGGGAGATGCGAACAATGAATAGGCCAACATCGACACTGAAAGTACAGACAATGATGACAGGTAGGATTTTGAAGAACAAATCCGTGCCTCTTACCTCGGGGTAAAATCCATGTGGTCAACATCACTGGCACACGCTTTACAAAAATAAATACCTTGTCTGAACACTCCGAAGATGATGAAGAAAAGGACAAAATTGGAGTGCCAACTATTTACGAATTAAGGACATTTGTTGCGCCTTCAAACAAATTGTAGACCACCGAACTCGAAACTATTGGCCATCGCATTAACAAGGTGGAGCTAATGTTGAATCAGGTTGTCACCCACTTTGAAGGGATGATCAGAATGCTGAATCAAACAGCAGAAGATCAAACCCCCTACACCAAAGAACCCCCAACTTGTTGGTGAAACAAAATCCCATGGACAACAATTCAAAAAAATTAGGAAGTCTCTAGCAATGATATACATCTCTTTCGCAGAAAAGAAGTTGAATCCAACATAAGCACAGAAACCATTAACTCTTATGTTGAAAAAAATGGTTCAAGCCCTAATGGCCTTCAAGTAAGAAAACCTTATCTTGCTCAATATAATGACATTTGTTATCCACCGGGATAGTGTGTCGAATTTTCGGCTCTTCAATTGCACTAGTAATGCTTGACAATACATTGCCAATTCAAAGTAGTTTGCTACAACACTGGCGCAACGACATTGGTTTCTTGTTAATTTGTCAGTAGTATAATTGGAATAACTGTCGAATGGCTTTCTGAACTACCAAACAACTTGATCACTACTTTCATTGAGCTTGAAGAACTCTTCTTTAGGAGATTTGCCAGTACTAGGGAATTAGTCACACTCATAGAATTATCTCGGCAATAGAAGAAGAAAGATGAATGTCACCAAGTTTATTGCAAGATGGTAAAGTATAAGCCTTAAAAGATGAATCTATCACCAAGTTTATTGCAAGATGGTAAAGTATAAGCCTCAAGTGCGATACTTTAATGGAAGGATATACGGTGGAATTGGTCATCGCCAAACTAGAACTAGCACTGACAACATTTGTCTAAATGATGCTAACGCTTACTTTCTAACAGTTACTTAACAAAGTAGCAGCTTACGAAAAGATTAGTCATAGCCTATATGAAAGTGGTCAAGAACATAAGACGCGCACATGAGCTAAGGATAGGAAAATTCGAGGCTCGAGCACCGGCAACATTTGCGATGGATAAAGGGAAGAAATAGACCTCAAAGCCCTGTTCTACTTAAGTTAACGCCTCATCATTGTCCAACAATAGAGGAAAAAGGAAAAGATTCATGCTTGAATAGAAAAAGAATGAAACTTACTCTTTTTAGTGTTACTGTGTTGTGTAGTTGTTCAACTATGCACTTAAGGTTGGCCTTGAACTCCTTGAACCAAAAAGGCCAAAAGAGGCTGACAAAGCCGATGATCCCAACTACTGCCTCTACCATCGCTACATCAGTTACCATATCAAAGACTGCTTGGTCTTCAAGGATTGGCTCAAAAAGCAATACTAAAGCGGCGACTTCACACTTTCAGATAAAGTGCTTATAAGCCCTTAGAAGATGATGTTAAACATGGTCACCTTTGTAGCTCATTTTTCAAAGAAGGACAACGAAGATGAAAAGTGGACACCTATCATTTTTAAAAAGACTGAAAAGATTATGAAACAACTGAAGAGAAATTCGACTGTACATTGGAAAAGCACAATTAAACCTGTATTGAAAAGATGGGCTCAGGCTTCCCCTTCAATCCCTAAGAAGTGACCCAGACTTGCACCGATGAGAGCAAAGCTATCCAATCCCGAGCCCTTGTATGCGCTTAAAGGAATAAGTGTCGATGAGTGTGCTGATCCATCTTAACCGTGAAAACTCACCTTGAAACAAATTTGAAATATATTTTCACCTTATAAGAGTTAGCCCTTGGCCTTTAGAGTTTTGAGGATCGAAGACTTCCTACAGACGTAAATCTCTGTAATTAATTACTTATTTTCTCATTAGAGAATAGAACTTTTGATTAACGACTGAATCAATTTAGCCAAACCCAACAAATTAATATTGTTGGATGGAGGAATAAGGGAAAAAACCTTGTCAAGATCCATGGTTTCATTGTCTAAGACTCAACTACTGACCTGATTCATTTAAGTCAACCGGTTGGGCAGCTTTAGCGTGATCCGTTAGGAGCCATGGGTGTTGGTTCCTCCCTTGTTGTGATTTTTTGATGTTTAGCAACTAATTTAAATTAATTATTTTAAGTATGTACCCTAAGAATATTAAATTATCATTGTTAGTGATCGATTTGGAACATCTATCATTTTTAAGCTTGCACCTGATTGAAATTTATTGTAGAATTTAGAGTTTGAAGATCTCTTTGTTTTAATTTATGTTCTTATGTTGTAATTTGTTGTAATTCTCTTATTGATTAGTTTGTATTCGAGTTGGATGGATGGTCAAGTGAGCACTTAATTATTTTTTCTGAGTTCACCATCTTTGATCTATTAGTTGTTCAGTCACAATGTCTTGATCGATTAAAGTATGGTGAATTGGACTGCTTGATCGATCAACGGGCTTGACTTCAGGCATTAAAGCAGCTTTGATTGATCAAGTGATTGATCAAAGCCTGCTTGATTGATTTAAGATAGGGGACCATTTAGTGTGATTGATTTGGCACAGGTGCTGACTAGCGTTGCTGCAGGCTTTAAGCAATAAAGGCAGTTTGATTGATCAGTTGATCGATCAAACTAGCCTAGATTCTAGCCGTTGGATTACAATAGCTAGTCCTTTGATCGATTAAAGATTGTTGTTCAATAATTTTATTAGTCGTTGAAGTCAACCCTATTTAAGATTTTTTGTTGGTTGTGGGAGCTTCATCTTGACGTTTTGAATTCTTAATTTCTTTCAACTATCTTAATAACTTTTTCATACTCTCAAGTGAATAAAGAACAATTAATTAGAGATCAAATAAGTGATTAAGGCTAGTTGTGCTTTAGTGCTTATCCTTCCTTCTTGTATACAAGCTCAATCTTTAAAGGGAAAAGTGAATTGTTTCTTTTTGTCACGTTAAAGATTTTAAAATTCTCCTCCTCTTTGTCTTCGTCTTGTATTCTTTAAAGAAGGGAGAATCTCTAAGCTAGTCTTGGGTGGTTAGAGCTTATCTTAACTCTTGTGTAAGAAAAGCTTTTGGGATGTAGTAAAAGATCATTGTACGGGATTCTCCTCAAATCAAAAGAGTGTTTTGCTTATAGTTGGATAGTTAGGTTAGGGTGGATTAAGCTTGAGGGTAAGCCGAACTACGTTAAATCTTATATTCTTTGGTTCTTTACTTGCCTATTTGGTCCCAAGATTACTTTGGTCATGCCCAGGACCAAAATATTTTATTTATTAAAGATGTGAAATGAAATTGATAGTTTTATTGAAAATGACTGAGGATATGAAATAAAATAATTTTTTTTATTTTAGAATTTGGGTAGGATGTGATAAAAATTTATTTATTATTATTATTGTTATTTTTTAATCAAGCAGCATTTTGGTTTTAGGCATGACCAAAGTGATCTTTGAACTAAATAGGCTTTTATTCTTTCACATTTATTTTATTGCTCTATTGTTATTATCATCGTACTCATCTTATATAATTGAGTAAATTAAATTAATTAAATTTTTAATTAGGGGTCTATTCATTCCCTTTAGACCTATACCAATCTTATAATGGGTTCCATCCTCCGAGGACAACCGATGAATCAGATAAATCACGGAGCATGGGACCAAGTTTTGTTGTATTCAACAAACCTGGTTAGCTCAGATTTCCTTTACTGTCTTTGCCTAGTTAAGGAGTTGGAGTTTACCTTCTTGTATTCTTTTTTTTTTTTTAACTTTACCGTACCTGGCCTATTGAGCTTGCAAGATAATGTATCAGTTGCATGGAAGCTTACTATCAATAGGTAAATATCACACATCTGACGAAGACTTTATGTAAAGTCAACTTCTTGAGGACTTAAGCTTCGTGAGGAAGTGCGTAACAGCATAGCAAGGGCATGGGTGTGCCTACTGATTCAAAGACTTACAATATTGCAACATGGACTTGGAAGTCTGCTATTGTTTGACTTATAATGACATATACACAGGAATGTGAGCCCGTCGCTAAAGATTTAGTTTGTGATAGCGTATCAAAGGCATGGAAATCTGTTATTGGAGATTTGATTTGGGATTTAATTTGGAATTTGGCTTTGGATTTGATTTGACTTGAATTTGGAGATTTGATTTGGAATTTTGGAGTTTTTGAGTGTTTGGATTTGGATTTGGGGTGAGGAATTTGCTGAGGATTTAAAAGACATTGAGGATTTTTACTTTGATTTTTAAATGAGGGAGCTACCAGGGATTTCTTTTGAAAGGTTCCCTACTTTGAAGTTTGGACCTTAGATGCTCCGTTGGGGATATTCTGTTTTTCTGTAGAGCGGAGATTTAAGGACTTTCCACTGGGAAATGTGAGATTTATCTCTAGCTTGACTCCCTTGGGGATATATGATCATGGGAGAAATATGTTCCTTGTAGCCTTTGGTAGTTAAAGATCTGTTGGGGATGGTGAGAGAAATCTTAGCCACTCCTTCGAAATTTGGAGATGGAAGTACTCACTTTACAAGTGTTCACTTTGACATTATTGTAAGAATTGTTTTGTAAAGCAAGCCCTTCGTTGGGGTTGGGGTTATTGCCTTTTAGGAGGGTCTATGTCTCTCGGATAGGAATTTTTCGTGGACTACTTGTGAAAAGTTTCTATTTGTAGGGAACTTTCAAAGTGTTTCTCTTCAAAAAATTTCTACGAAGAGTTTCTCTTCAAAGATTTCTACGAAGAGTTTCTTTTTGGAGGGTATTTGCAAAAAGTTTATTTTCGAAATCTTTCTGCGAAGGGTTTCTCTTTGGAGGATATTTGCAGAATGTTTCTTTTTTGCAAAGTTTCTGCAAAAAGACTTTTTTGGGAACCTTTGTTAAGCATTTCCTTGTTGGGACTTCTGCGAAGGGTTAGGTTCTTTCTCCCTTCTCTCTTAGGAGTTTGGGAGTTCATCTTGTGTGTATTTTTCTCTTAGTTTGGTTTGTTCACAGGAGGTAAGCTTTTTTGCTGCTCCACTACAAAAACTTTTGCTTGGTAGGATACTTTCAGAGTTCTTATTTCTGTAGTTTTTTCTGAAAAACATAGTTCTAGGGATGTTTCTTTTAGGGGTTTTCAATTCTGGGCTCATTCTTTTCATAGAATCTTCATTTCAAGTTCTCTCTCACTTTAAGAGAGGTTTTGTTATATTTTCTTTCTTTTTTTTTTTAACTTATTGGTTTTAGGGCTTTTTTGTTGAGTTCTGATGAGTTTAGAGCTCATTTGTCTGCATAGAATCGATTCTGGTTTTAGGGCTTTTTTGTTGAGTTTTGCAGAGAGCACTACATTATACACCGATAACAACGAGTGATTCTAGAAGAATAATTTTAGGAGAGCTTCTTGCAAAGGAATTTATTTTGCAGGAGATTTTCTTCACAAATCTTTCTTCGAAGAGATTTTTTTTGGACCTTTTCATTTGTAGATACTTTTTCACAGAGCAACTTTTTCACAGAATGTTTTGCATCTTGAATTCCTCAAGTGATGCTCCTTTGCTTTTTTTTGCTTTTGGCTTTGGATGGATTGTAGGATTTGCTTTGCCTTCATTCTATTTTTTTAAATTTTGGTGCCAACAAATGCCCCCCCAATGAACGACGAAGCGAGCTAAGAGCTTCTGTTGTTCATTGGTAAGCTATCGGCCTTAGTTTCTTTTTGTAGCTTTCTGTTTAAAGCTTGAGGAATTGCGTTGCCATGTTTAAGCATCCTCAAGATTGGCCTGCTAATGAGCCGAGTGAAGAGTTTATTCGCACTTTCATTTGTCATGAAGCTTCAAGCTCTAGAGTGACCATTTTCTCCCACTTTTCACTAAGAAGGGAAATGTTAGAAGGAAGGGACTCTTTCTTCGGTTTCTTTGAGGCCCTGTTTGGCAATGGGCTAAAAACCATGGCTAAAATTAGCCATGGCCAAAATCTTAAATTTTTTTTAAAAAAATTTAAAAAATTATTTTATATTTCATCTCATACAAATTCCAACATTAAACAATCGCTTTATTTCACATTCAACACAATTCTCAATAAATTAATCAACTTTACTTCACATCCTACACAATTTTTAATATAACCAACTTACTTTATTTTGACATCATACACATTTTTCAAAAATGACTAAAAATTTCAACCAATTCTTTTTTTTTTTCTTATTACCAAACAGAGCCTGAGTGTCATCCTTCTTTGAAGTATCTCTCAGTAAGATTTTTGCCTTACCTGCATTCTTTGAGCTGGACTCTTTCTCTTTATATTTCAATGGGAGATTGACAGCTTTTGGAGAAATGGGTGAACAACATAGACCATGGAGACCGTTTGATGTTGTACCATTCTTTTGATATGATCGGTTCAAAGTCCATTCTTGCCTTGCTTTGTAATCGCTTGCTCCATTAGAAGTTGATTGGTTGGCCTCGTTCTTCCTTGATGAGACAGCCTCATGCTTCTGTCTGTGGATATGTGTCTTGGGAGCATCACATTCTTCGTACGTGTTTTGTTCTTCGAATGGCTAGGATTTATGAGGCTATTTATTTGTCCATTTTTTTATTATAAACACCTCCCTCGCCATTGGATCCAGGTTTTGTTAGAGAACTAGAATACAGAATAATTGTTGGATGGGAGGGGATGATGTAAGCTTGACCCTTTCGGAGTTGAATGTGTCTAGATTGCCTATTTTTGAGCTTCCTTATAATGAGGTTATCCTGCTTGAGGCTTATTTGTTTGACAGGAAATTATCGCATGAGTGATGGTCTCTTGGGCAAGTATGTAATACCTAGGCCTGTTTGGAGACAGGATTGATTTGGTCTTTGGACTTTTTAGTGGCCTAATTTAGGATTTTGTAATTAGAAAAAGTCAGTGTTTGATACGTGGACCAATAAAATCAAATATAAATAATCTATCAAAATATTAGTTACGCAAATTAAAATATATTTTACATAACGATCTTGATTTTATATATATACAAAATTTTTGAAAATTAATTATTGAAAAGTCGCTGTAATTAACGCATAATTATTATTTAATTTAGAATTTTTAAAAATGAGCGAAAAGGTCTGTACAGTTTTTCGAATATTACATGATAGGTTCTTTACTATTAATTTGAACAAATTTTTAATTTTGCCCTGAGCCATTTCAAATTTTTAAATTTATGTCATTTTATTATCTTCCTCAGGGACGCCAAAGCTAAAATTATAGTTTTTTATTAGGGATAGGTACAAGTGAAGTTCTAACAAGTCGTTGAGCTCAACTTAAATTAAAATTTTTTATTTTAAGTTGATTCCAATTTAAGTCTTTCTTTTTTTTTATTCAGACTGATTGAGGGGAACTGCTCCTCCAAATTAATTATTTCTATATAAAAATATTATAATTTTATTAATTTATTTGTTATATATATATATTTATAATTTTATTTCTTTTAAATTATTAATTATAAAATAATTAAATATAATAAAAAAATTTAATAAAATCTTATATTTTTTGAATATGTACGTTTAAATAAATACTTTTTTGACGACAGATTCTCTTCAGGAAACTATCAGAAACGCCGAGAACTGATGCGGCCTCAGCGATGGGAATAGGGAAGAACTCGGCGACATCTTTGAGGTGGACTTCTCATTCCTGGGCAGAGCCGGTGCGGCGCTGCTCCAACCGTTGGGCTTCTGCTATTGTGAAGCTCTTATTTAGAAGTAACAAGATTGACATAAAGCATTTTGGATATACAAGGCCAAAAAAAAAATATTCACTTTGAAGGATAGTAAAGTATGACAACAAATGATAAAAAAAACACTAATTTGCTTAAGAACAGAATTCACTTTAAAAAAAAAAATACAATATTTTGTAAATGGCATCTCATGCTAACAAAATCAATGTCATTTGCACTTTTTCTATATGAGAAAAAAAAAAAAAAAACTAATGTCAAGCAAGGAAAGCACTTCAACTGTACGTATGGTCGTATCCTTTTTTGATAGAAATTTTATGTCAATCTTATTACAATAGTTTTCTAAATGGGAAGCAACTTAGATTAACTCAGATCAAGAATGATTAATAAAACCTTGGTTTTATTAGTTTTCTTATTGAGGATTTATCTTATTATTTAAGAAACATTATAGTTGTTGAGAAGATCTGCGATTCTTCATCTTCCTTTGAGGATGCACTAATTGGGTGGAATATAGAACGAACAAATTAGTTTGTATAATAATTTATGTATGAATGAAATTTTCTGTATAATAATTATAATAATGAGAACTTTACTGTAGAGGGAAGCTTACAAATGATCCAAGGTTGGTAATTCGATGTCAAGCCGACCCAATATTGGCTCAAGATTGATTAGATCCAAGGTTGGGACGAGGAGCGCTTGATCCGAGCTTAGACTTAGCTTGTTGGTTCTAAATTTAAATCTATTGTTTATTCATTAAATGTATTAAATCCCGAGCATTCTTCTTAATCTAATGATTAGAAATAAGAACAAAATAGAAAATCGATGTACATGTTTGAACAAAGATCAAGAGACGAAATTCTATGGTAGCCCTACACTGAGCTATTGCTTCAAAATTATATTTATTATTAGTATTATTCATATTCCTATTATATACATATATTACATGTTTAGATACATACATATATATATTATATATCTACTAAAATACAAATATTTTATATATTTAATATCTAAATTTTTAATGTTACATATTGTCCAAAAAAATTACATGAAAATTACTCTTTTGTTATATATATATCACAATTTTGTGATATGAATTGTAATTTTCATATAATTTTTATAGTTAATATATAATATTAAAGATTTAAATATCAAATATATAAAATAATTAGATAAAAGTGATATATATGTAATTGTCTCTACGTATATATACATATATATATATATATGTGTATTTTTATATATGTATATATGTAGGTATATATGTATGTATATATACAGATTAAAGTTAAATCAAATTCAGATGAAAATGAAAATCTTAACAGATAATTAACCATCATAGGGGATAAATATTTAACACAATCCTGATAGTTCTGTCAAATGATTTTTTACATGACTTGCATATTACAGGAACTATTGAAGTTAGTTTCATTATAGACAGGCTACAGAAGGGGAAAAGAAGAGGCCTGGAGTAGCAATAGCATATATACCAGCCAGAAACAGAACAGAAGGCTTGATCACACCAGAAACTCACTAGGTAAGATACAGTTCAGGATGGAGGGAAGAACGGATCTTCCTCATTCTCGTAAATTGCAAACAACTGCTTTGAGTAACGATTCGCAAGTTTGTGGCAGTAATCTGGCCCCATCGGATCATACATCTTCAATTCTTCGACCGACTTCTTTAGTCTGCATTGGGGGTCTCCATTCATTAGAAACTCTGCCACTGTTGATCCCCTGTGCAAAATATCATCGACATCCAAATAAGGCAAAAACATCTTCGCACAATCCTAACCAATCTAGAATAAAACATTATGAGCAATCACGAAGACAGACGTAAAATATGATGCCCCAAACAAACATACAGCTTATATAGTTTTTTATCACCTTAGTAGATAGGAGGGATGACATACATACGATGAATAAATTAAAATGGATTCACAGATTAACAATTTGAGACGGTAAGTGATCAAGATGTTAGTTGCCTTAAATCCTAACCCCTCTAATCGCAATTAGTTACCCTATTCAATCTCTAAAACATGTGCATGAATAGAAGTATTATCTAGTTCCGAGTAGTACATGAACTCCAATTGCTTATAGCTAAGAACACGACTTCTTTTGAATTATGAATAGCTATCCCTTTTTCCAATTTTTTCTTGTACATCATAATGAATTAGTTGTGTTTGATCTCTGTTCATACCGATTCCTAAAACAAAATTTTTTTGTCAGGAAATCTGAAGTCGGTATCGTAACTGTAAGTAGATGAGGATAGTGCTGTGTGTTGTGCAAGATCGTTCAAGAATTACACAACAACAAAATTCAATATAACAAAGCATGAGTCATGAAATAGTGCTGTGTGTTGTGCAGCATATAAGTCGATAAAAAGGCAGGGACATGAACCAAACAAATTTTCCTAGGATAGAGGTATATGGAAACAATGGATTGATAAAAATTTTAAAAACAGAAAAAGAAAAATTAGAAAGAAACACATGAAGGTCATGGCTTTTGTATTTCTCATGAGAGTATAATTAAGTAATTAGACACCAATAATAAGATGCTGCGCGGGGATACTTAAGCGTTCCTTATGCGACCAATAAGGGATTGTGCCCAGGCAAAATGCAATGAGGCCTTCTACTATGCTAATGGACCTGAATTTTATGCCATGATATGCTAATGAAATAGACTCTACCATGTAATGTGAGGAGACTAATTAAGTTAGCCTAAATTATGTCTATTTGCCTGTTCAGTATTCACAAAGGGTTTTAGGTAAATTCCTGCAGAAATTAGTGATAATCATGGTAATCCAATAACATACGTGAAAATGTGATGCAGATCTGGCAAGTTCAGAGAAAGAAAAACTGATGTGCATAAGAACTAAACACCATTCACATGAGAACAACTTAGGACCCAATTATACTTTCGGCAGGTAATTGAAATTTGAGCTAATTAAACACAGATTTTGCACTGATTTTATTATTGAGAATTATATTAAATGCGAAATAAAATTAATTTTTTTATTAAAATATGCGTAGGATGTGAATATAGTATGGATTTTGACGGCCCATCTCTTGCTCTTGATAGGGTGCTTCAAAGTCTGAGAACTGACTTCGCTATTCACTCGCCTTATTTAAGGACACAAATGCCGAAAAATGGCTCGATGAGGAGACGAGAAAATAAATTGTTCCTAATAAAGAGATTAGGGTTCCCAATGCTTCTCCACGCCCAAAGAGATGCGTTTGTTAAGAAATGAAATAAATTAAAGTTTTAATATTTAAATTTGTGTATAACACAAAATAAATATAAAATATTAATGAAAGTGTTTTTAGGAATTTGGTTGTTTTTTTTAATTCTAACCAAACAAGGTTGTTTGAGGGATACCTCTTCGAAGAACATTATTCCTGAACAACAACTTCTTTCGTGGACTTCTTCAAGAAGGCGTTTCTCAAAAAGGGAGTTCCTAAGAAATGAGTTCATCGAAGCCAAAGAAATCACCCATTTAGATATTTTCGAAAAAGGAGTCTTCAAACATTCTATGTATATTGTCTAACATGTTTATTATGGAATTATGGCCATGTGTAACAAAGACAATGATACAAAAAGCAAACTTCTCCAATTAAAGACACAACACCCAATCCCTATCTATAAATAGGATAACGAGGGTGCCGCCACCATTATCTTCGTGACTGATATTATTGGTATGGGCATTTCAATCAGCAACGAGTGGTGTAGTGTAGACAAACGATCTTCATATGCTTGTTGAAGCCTTCTTGTGAGAATGAGCTGTCGGTCCTCAAATCCTCGAGAGGAAGAGAAAGAGTTAGAAAAGGTAGTCCGCAATGAGGGTGAGTCCCTCTTGTGATCCACCTACCAATACGTGAAGAAACTTTGATTATAATTCTTTAAACTTCTTGTGATCCACTTACTAAAAGGTGAAGAACTTTGGTTGTAATCCTTCAAAGAGCTAGGGAAAGAAACAAGTCCTTGTAATTCCACAGTATACAGTATAAGCTAGTTCATGGTGTTTGAAAAATGGGTTTAAGCTTCCCATGCTAAACAAATCAAGTACAGGCAGCATAAATAAAACGTTAAATATTTAAAATTGCTTAAAAAAATTCAAAAGTTTCATTTTTATATGACTGTTAGTAATGCCAAAATAATAAATACAAATGAATTGATAAAAACAAGCAAAAAGATTCAAAAGCTACTATTAGCAACTTCGATAGATTCAAAACGTGCTAACTTAACAATTACCTGAATGCATCACATGTGTTAAAGCCGCGATTATTCAATTCTATTGTTCCCTTCACTGATTTTTCATCTGCCGTTTGCATTCTGTAAAGAGCACAGACTGCTTCCATGCAGAGCCTGGGGTCCCTTGCAAACGAAGCTAGCATATCGGCCTCATAGTCCCACTTGTAACTATCTTCCTTCTCACGACGAATCTTTGCTAGAATACCATCTAGTTCTTCATCACTAGCGGATTCCTCTCCATTGCTGATTGTTTCTTCATCAGAATCATGACTGCAACTAGGCTTCTCTTCATAACTATTAGATGATCCACTAACAATGAATCCACCTAGGCTGTCACCTTCGCTCTCAGATCCAGACTCATTGCCAATTGTTTCTTCATCAGAAGCTTGAGTGCAACTAGGCTTCCCTTCATAACTATCAGATGATCCACTAACAATGAATCCGCCTAAGTTGTCACCTTCTTTCTCATAGTCATCTTTATCTTTAGTACCATTACGTCCATCTGAATAAACAAGTCTCCTCCTCACAGCTGCTCTACTCCTTGAAGGCCCTTTGTGGTTATACCTAAGAGATTCCTCTTCAAAAGGTGAATGAACGGTACTCTCCTCTGCTTGCCGTTCTCGCCATGGAAACAACCGTCTCCTCCTGGAAGGTGTAGCTTTCCTTCCGTCATGGAGCTCCTCATTATCCTCCTTAGCCTGACTGAGCCTCCTGAACCGTTTAAGTTTCCCAATAGGAATGTTATCTGCATCATCTTCATCCTCGGTGTCACTAGTAACTATTCTCGATCTCCATTTCCTTTTGGGTGTCGGTGTCAACAGAAACTCCGTATTTCCTACGTCTTCATCTTGATTATCATTATCACTGATTACAATTACTCCAGGGGGGAACTTCACCTCCAAGGACGCTCCCCTCTGTATCAACAAGCTTCTCAATCTCATGTTCTCTTCCATCAATTGCGAACTCCGAAACACAACTTCCTCATGCTTCTTTTTCCATTCCGCAACAACTTCCTCCAACAGAGCGCATCGTTTCTTCTCCTCCTCCAGTTTCCTCTTAATTTCCTCCCCTGTCTTGACCTTCTCTTCCAAATCAGCGCATCTAACACTTAGAGCATGCGACTCCCTCTCGAAAATGCGACAACGAAGCTCTGACTCCATCTTCTCGACCTCCTTCAGGAACAGCTCCTCTTCGACGCATTCCTTGACCTCGGCCTTGAGGGAGCTCTCCCGAGATGCGAGGATCCGTTCCGCCATCTCCAGATCAGACTTCCGGAGAAAAGAAGAGAGGAAGGCAATAAGATCGGTGTCCCAAGGGGCGGGTGCGTCCATCACTGGGATCGGCCGTTAGACCTCGCCGGAGGCGCCAGTAGCCGGAACCCTAGGCATCTTCTCTTTGCTACGGTGGGGTGGGTGTGGGTGTGTGGGGATGTGTGTGTGTGGAACACACGTGTCATCGAATACTACGCAACATGAGTCACATGACTTTTGAGTTGTAAGTGCCGATTATGCCGGGGAAATATGGGCTTGGGCTTGGGCTTGGGCTTGGGCTTGGGCCTGGGCCGGGCCCAATCCTGATTTCCTTATAATCCTAATGATTGTATGTATACTTCACAAATTTTTTCTACCAAGGTTCTTTCTCTTTTTCTTATAAATCAATATGAATGGTACTCAAGATTAAATGACGATATTTTTAAATTGAAATTTTATAATCGTTTTATAATATTATTTTAATATATCTTCAAATCAACATAGCATCGTTATTTCTTGAATAAAAATTTGTAGTATATAAAACAAAATATGTTAAAGGGTATTTACATACAAGCCCTAAGAAACAAAGGTAATTACATATTAGGGGCATTTACCTATATACCACAAACTAAATTAAACATTACACATTAAACATCTCAAATATTAATTTTATCGAGCAACTACGTTAAAATATTTAATATTTCATAGCTGCCACTTACCGAACTAAATAACTCCGAAAAAAATCAAGAGGGGACTGAAAGAAACATATAACTTGTCATTGTCATATATATATGCAATTTTAGTGATCACGAGAAAAAGCACGAAATATAATTTTTGGTAGTGTAGATAATATTATGGGGTTTCAATTCTTCAAAAAAAACTCATTAAAACAAAATACTGGTAGTCGCATTGGTTATAATCATAATTTATATGTCACCTACCTTGGCATGTTATTATATGCTACAAGTTTTGATGGTAACAATGAAATATTTTTATTTGCATTTGTAGTAGTTACGAACGAGTCAAAAACTACATGACAATAGTTTCTTGAATGGTTGATTTATGCATTAAATAGTGATATATACAATATTAATTTTATTCCTAATATGGAGAGGCTTGGAAGAAACATTAAAGAATATTTTCCCATATCCCAAACATCGAGAAATTATTCCCCACTATTGGAAGAATGTACAACAATAACAACAACAACCAAGCCTTAATCCCACTAGGTGGGGTCGGCTATATGAATCATTTATTTCCATTGCGTTCTATCAGTTACCAAATTTTTATCTAAGTCTAAGTAACTAAGATCACTCCTTATAGTTTTTTGTCATGTCTTCTTTGGTCTCCCTCCTCCTTTTTGTACATAGGCAAAATTCAATAACTCAATTTTTCTAACTGGAGCTTCAATCGACCTACGATTTAGATGTCCAAACCATCTAAGCCGACTTTCTCTAAGTTTATCCTCAATTGGTGTAACACCAACTTTCTTTCGGATATACTCATTTCTCATTCTATCCTTTCGTGTATATCCACATATCCACCTTAATATCCTCATTTCTGTAATATTTATTTTATTTGTATGTTTCTTTTTTGCAGGCCAACATTCAGTACCATATATCATCGCTGGTCTTACTACAATTTTATAAAATTTACCCTTGATTCTGGATGAGATTTTTCTATCGCACAACACACCAGAAGCATTTTTCTATTTTACCCATCCTGCTTGAATCCTGCTAATAACGTCATTATCTATTTCGCCATCATTTTGTATAATCGATTCAATGTATCTAAAGCGCTCACTCTTTTTGATAATTTGATCACTAATTGTCATATCTCCAACATAAGTATTTCTTTCTTGACCAAATGTGCACTCCATATATTCAGTTTTTGATCTACTGAGATGAAAACCTTTAGATTCTAGAGCATTCCTCCAAAGCTCTAGTTTTGCTTTAGCTCCCTCTTTAGTTTTCTCAATAAGGACAATATCATCTATAAAGAGCATACACTAAGGCACTTCATCTTGGATATGTCCAGTCATAACTTCTATAATCAAAGCAAAAAGATACGGACTTAAAGCCGGGCCTTGGTATAATCCAACTATAATAAAAAAATGCTTAGTCAAACCTCCTTATGTCCGAACACAAGTAGCAGCTCCTTCATACATATTTTTAATAACTTGAATATAAGCAGTGCAAATTTCTTTCTTTTCTAAAACTCTCCAAAATACTTCTCTTGAGACTTTATCATATGCTTTTTTCAAATAAATAAAAATCAAATGTAGGTTTTCCTTTCTCTCCTTAAATTTCTCCATTAAATTTCTTAATAAACGAATGGCTTGTATAGTAGATCTATCTGGCATAAAATCAAATTGATTCTCTGATACCTTAGTATTATGACGTAACCTTTGTTCGATCACCCTCTCCTAAAGTTTTAAAGTATGACTCATTAATTTAATTCCCCTATAATTGGCATAATTTTGTACATCACTTTTATTCTTATAAATAGGTACTAATATACTCTTTTTCCATTCATTTGGCATCCTTTTAGTCTTCACTATTGGAAAAATGTAAAAAAAAAAATTCAAATAAGTGGAGGTAATTAAGTTTTGCTTTGCCTACACATTTTGCTCGATTTCTGCTTCAATATGGAGTTGAATAGAGTAACAAATATGAAGTGTTAAAAGATTTTAAAACGGTACGTAAGTAAAATTAATATTTGAGATATTTAACGTGTAGTATTTAAATTAATTTATGACACGTAAGTAGCCCTTATGTATTAACATTTTAAACTGAATATTTATAATTTAGGTATAATATATATATATAATTACATATTAATCATCAAATTCGGGAGGCCAATATGTAATTCACAGTGGCTAATGTCATATTTTGTGGCTAAATTTTAAATATTAAATTTGAGGATTTTAATATATAATAACATTTATTCATTAATCTCTGAATTGAGCTCATAAGTAATTATCTCATGTTCACTAATAAAAAGTAATCTCATATCCTAACTAAATAATGCATGGCTTATGACTCTGATTAAAATTTTAAGTTATGTCAAAATCGACTAGTTTTCTTAATTTTATTTCAATTTATATTAAAATCGATTCAAAATTCATTAATTTTTTCATCAAAAATTTCATATTTTTAAAACATCTTTTAAATTATAAATTTCAAATAAAATTTAAAATTCATGATATATATATTCTATTAAAATTATAAAAAACTTTTAATACTAAAAAATTATTAAAATTAATAATTCTAATTTATGTGAAAATCAAATTTTAGATTCTATTTAGTAAAAAGAAGTTTTAGCAATAACTAAAATAAGCATTTTATCTGTAGCTAAAAAATTTATTTTATTTAAAAATAATTTTAAATAATTTTATATTTAATTTTAGATAAATGTTAATATTAAAAAATATTTAATTCAAATATTAATAAATTAATTATTTTTATTTCATTTTAATATAATTAACTCATTAAGTTTCAAAAAAAAACCTCCTCGTTCTCTCGATCTTGCTGCTTGAGTAGCTTGCGATTTCCTGCATAGAAAGAATCGCAATGGAGCAGAGGCAGAATCGAGCTAAATCGAGGTGAGTTTCTTCTTTATCGGTTCCAGCAGCGATACCAGATCTCCTTTCATCCTTCGTTTTGTATGCTTAATCTCTCATGCGGAAGGAAGCAGGAAGTTGCATGTATGTCCCTCGTCTTTCTTGCTTTCGATCTAATTGCCGCTCCCGTCGTGCCTTTCTCTCCTTTCAGTCCCCATTCTTGGGCATTTTTTGGGTTGCTTGAGGCAGTTTCGAGTGAGAATCGTGGTGCCTTAGCTTTCGGCTTCAGTTTTGGGGGAACTTTTCATTGTCGTCTGCTTTTAGAATGTTGAATGATGCTTTCTGAGGTTTTTTTTTACCACTTTAGAATTAGTGGTTTTGTGTCATATCTGCTTCTGTGACAAAACATTTGAGATTTCTTTCAGAAAATAAAGAAAATATGTAGAATGCTTGTCATAAAACTACTTACTTGAATCTTCTTGTTAGTGGGAACTCGATTTGATATTCAGATTGAGCTTTGTTGAGAGACTTGTTGAATGCGAGTTATATTTGAAGATTTCTTGACTTGCAATTCTTCGACACAGAGTAGACTAAGGGAGGACTGTTTGACTTATTGAACAATTGTTCTGCCCTAGGAACGTTTCTCTATTAGGAATTGAACTAAATAAGCAAGATCAAAGATAGATTCCATATAGCGTAGCTGAAATATATATCGAAATCACAACAAGACAAAAAACCTCAATGCAAAATCAGATAATAATACATGAAAAAAATGAACAATAAGAATCTACATTGAAACCCCAAATTTTGGGAAAAACCACGGTCTCACTGTGGAAAAATTCATTATTCTTCAAAAGTCTTACCAAATAGATTTCAAAAGATCATTCTACTCTCAAATCCTAAAATTTTTTGTTATGACAAGATCTTTTTAGATCTAGACCTATAAGAGGTATTTATAAAGAAATCAATGCAACAAGTTCTGCTTGAAAATAGGGTGCAATTACAATCGTATTGAACGGTAATGATCATATGATCGGATGGTCCGACCAATAGTTTAAGGTCTCTCCGCGATCTTTGTTGGGTGTGTTCCTTCCTCCATTGGATAATTTGCGCGCTGGATGGTGCAGTGGATGGCGAGCTTGCTTCCTTGTTTTGTGGCCTTGCTAGTTGCAGTAGAGGCAATATTATTGGAGTTATCCATTTAGTTGTTGAGGATTGTACAATAATGCCAACAATTCTAAGTGTTATGGTCGTAATTCCTAAAGAAGGCCAGTTCCTACTAGGGGGTAAGCTGATATGCCATTCTCTGTGTGCCGCTACAAACACCTCCATTATCGGTCGTGTGAAGTTGTGTCTTATATTACATATAAAGAAATTTTTGCCTAGGCATCTCTAGCTAACTAAGGTCATTTCGTGGATTTTGAGTGGTGTTTTTTTGCAAGTGAACTTTTAGGTAAGCTTCCTGGGGGAGCCATTGCAGCTCTTTTGGATATAGCAAAATCCTTATTTGTAAACTCTCGAGGGTTGTCTATGGTCTCATGGATGTTTTCCGCCTCTCAGTAAGTGAGAGACTTGAATGAAGAGCTTGCTTGAATCCCCTAGTGGGGGATGTAATGGCTGCATCTTGTTTGGCATTAATATGATTCCGTGTAAGCCTTTTGGAAGCGATCAATAAATTACTGATTGTTTTTGCCTGGACACCGGAGAATATTGAAGAGTGACAAGTTAGTCCAGTGTGGCTTCTTATGCGTAGTGTATTAAGTAATGTGTTGTTTCCACATTTAAGCATTAATTGCAGAAGAGTTTGGGAAAGAGTGAAGCAATTCCTATGTGACCTCTTTGACAGTAGTCATGAAGAGGTGACATAATTGCCATTGCTCAGCTCGTAGAATGACACCTCCATGCCGAAATCCCTAGTGCGCCACTTAGGTGGGTCTGAGTTACCTTTGTACTTAAGGAGCATGGGTTTCTTTAATCCGGTTGGGAATTTTTTCGCTAGTACTTCGAGGGGAAACGGTGAGTTTGCTTCGATGGTGGTCATCCAATCAATCATTTAGTGTAGGGCTAAGCCTAGCTTTGGAGTGTCGAGAGCTCATCTTAGTTGTGTTGCATCTTGACCACATGTTGAAGGAAGGAATGGCAGTGTAGTTAGTGGAAGTGTTGCGGTTTGCATCTATGTGGCATTTGGAACTCTCGACTACGTTTTATGGTATCTAAACTATGGTGGTTTTAATCATCTCCTTGACAATCTATGTCAAGGCATTGACAAATATTTTTAATTTGGTTATAGCATGCCTTGATCTTTTCCACAAAACTAGAAGAAACATAGGAAGTTGTTGCTTCCTAGTCTCGAGGCCTTGGGTGTTCCTCCTAGTTAACAATCGAATTGTTGGTGGTTAGTGACCTAGTTCGCTTATTGGTTAAAAAGTATTCTCCATCCATCGAGTGGAGTCAATAAGGGCAATATAAAATGTTGACGTGCAATTTTGTCCTTTCAAGTGAACTTTTCTTCTCTCAGCAACTAGGAGCACATTGTGAGGTCAGTAAATAAGAAGGAATAAAGGAGAAAAATGATGAACATTAGAGTGGATACATTGCCAAAACATTTTCGACTTTCATCTAAACAGATAAAGGAGTTAGAATACATGAAGCTAGTTTCATATGTGAATGTTGTGAGCAATCACAAGCTAGATCTTACATGGCCTTATTTGGTTAGAGCCCAAAAAAATCTTCAAACTCCTACAAAAATTCTTTCATCGATATTTTATATTTATTTCACTCCATACACAAATTCAAATATTAAAAATTAATTTTATTTCATATCCTATATAAATTTTAACCTTAAAATTTAGCTTTATTCCATATCCTACACACTCTTAAAATAAATAAATCAAATTTATTTCAAATTCAATACAATCCTCAAATAATAAAATAACTTTATTTCATCATAATATTAAAATAAATCTCTCATTATTATCTCAAAAAACTTAAAATGTTCCCAAAATATACTATTTGTGCGAAAAATACACACATCTTGGTCATCCACATGGCGCCAACAGGGACCACCCAGATCACCTCCAAGTCAAGCCAGTCCAACCACCGTATAAGGACCAACATTTAGAGAATGGTCCGTACTCTTGTTTCTTCCGTTTCAGAGGTCTCCAGCTAGCCAAAGCTTGAACCATGCTTCATGCCTGCTTCATACCTGTTTTAGGATAATGTGGTCGTTGACCTTTCTATCACAACCACTTCACGGCACCCATCTGCCCTATTTGTTCCCCTTTATTCTAGATAAATAGGGTGTAGCAATGGCGCCACATCAGCTTTGTCGGCCTCTCCCAAGCAATAGTAACACAGACGATACAGGACAAGGATGCCCTCTACATCACTGGACCGATTGTACGACCCCTTCTTCGATGCCATGGGTTGATAAGTTTGTCCTTCTACCAGATGTCCTCATCTAAGTTCCATGTGGCAAGGTCCGAACAATTCCGGAGTCTAGCTCTCCCTGTGTGATTTTGATGGGAGAAAGCTCTTCCTATCTCTTTGATCCTTCTATTACGGTTATAAATTTCAAGACTCATCTTGTGAGAGGGGGGTTCACAACTTGTATACTCTTCCCTTCTTCTTCTTTTACTAAATTGTATTCACCCATCAAAGGGTTCATTCTTTATATAAGAGAACTTGGACTGGTTTGGCAGGTAGATGTAAGAGAATCTCTTCTTACCACCTAAATTTTGGTGTACTTTACTTCCTTGCACCCTCTCTTTTCTCCTATTCTCCCAGCTCATGGTCTCTTCCTTTCTTGCCTATGGGCATCCTTGGCACCGCTTGCTAACGAAGCCTCCTCTCTCATACAGTTAACACATACTTCAATAAAATGAGGTTATAGTGAGCGTTGTCAGCAGGATATGATGAATCATGGACGACAACGTCAACAAGCAGTCACATGGATTTTGAGATATCTGATATTGTCTCAAGATTAAATTAAAAGTTTTTTATTCAGTCTTGGTTTGATCTAAGGTTTGAACAATGAGCATTCAATCTGATCTCGATCTAAGGTAATCCTAGTTCGTTAGTTATTAATTCAAACTTGATTCTAGTCAAAATCATTCCAAATTTTAATTAAATTTCAATCTTTAAGTCAAAACCTTAGGTGTCCATGTATTTATTCATTTAAATATTTTAAATCCTCTAAGAGATTCATTGTAATCAAATGATTAGAAATAAAATCAAAATAAAAAATTAATCAGACTGTTTGAACAAAGGTCATAAGAGAAAATTCTAAAATAGTCATACACTAAACTATTGTTTTCAATCGATCCAATATCTAGCAAGCTTGATTTAATTTTATGCCGATGCAAGATTCGATTGATCAAAATTTTGAGCCATAAAATAGATCATTAACCGCTTGTTTGAATCAAATCGATCTCTAGTTGATCTAAAATCTCATTAAATGTTTGATTGTTCTTTGAGTGAAATTAACCATCTTATTTGCAATTTGAGGTTATTACTCATGTAACGACCTCGGCTTTTACCTCGGCCGTTACCTAATTTTTTTTTCCTTAAATAGATTCCACTATATCTTAATATAAATCTGTCCTCAATATACAATCACTATATTACACCATAGATAAATATAAAATTCTGAACATACATAATCTAAAATAATCTTCTAATTATCTCTCACTCATGCCTCTTATGCTTGTGCTAAACCTGTAAAAATATTGTCGATAATGGCGTCAGTCCACCAACAGGACTCAGTAGGAGATATAAACAGTTATGAGTCACATAAAATATTTAATAAAATTTCATGATCTCAAATTTATTATTTTGAGATTTAAGAGAATTATTACATGCATACACAACAACATTCATGAACCAATATCAAATGAATAAATAACATGATAGCAATAACTATGATAATTATGCGTATTAAAATGTATAATAAAAGATATTAAATAAAAATTTATAATATGAGTACTATCAAATAAATAAGCATGTATATCATGAGTTTCTTATGAACAATTGAACAGTATAAATACATGATAAATAATTAGCATAATACGAAACTAAATATAAATAAGTGAAACATGGTTTGTCTAATAATTATAATGTAAACAGAATAATAGAACAAATATAAAAATATGATTAACGAGTAAATTTCTTTTTAATTAATATTATTTTACTCTTTTGGGCCCGTGATTTCTCGTACTACGCCTCAGCTGTCTTTTACATATATGAGGATCGTCATCCCCTGGTCCCGTAGGCTATGACCCATAATGGCTAAAATGTGAAATGCTTAATCAGTTTTGGGAGTTTTCACCCCCTGGCCCAAAATGGCAATGGACGTCGTCGCGCCTATATATTATATGCTCGAACTAAGGCAGGTGCGTCATCCCATAAAAATTACATTTAACTTTTAATCCATTATCGCCTTTAAAATTTTGATTATAAATTTAGTCACATAACAAGCTCATACAATTGCTTAAATATTATATTATATTTTTGAATGTGACGATAAGTCCGTACACTTGTCCTCCCGTAGGTGTCACAGTCGCGAGTCAATATATTCACATCGAATGTGAAGACAAGTTCGTACACTTGTCCTCCCGTAGGTGTCACATTCGCGAGTCAATATATTCACATCGAATGTGACGACAAGTCCGTACACTTGTCCTCCCGTAGGTGTCACAAACACAAGTCAATATATTCTCATCGAATGTGACGACAAGGCCGTACACTTGTCCTCTCGTAGGTGTCACAGTCGTAAGTCAATATATTCAAATCGAATGTGACGACAAGTCCGTACACTTATTCTTCCGTAGGTGTTACAAACACAAGTCAATATATTCTCACCGAATGTGACGACAAGTCCTTACACTTGTCCTCCCATAAGTGTCACAGTCGAGAAAAAGAGGCATATGATTGTATAACATATTTATCTCATTATTGAATAAACAAATAAAGTCAGCAATTAATTCATAATAATTTACATGCACTATATATTATCTAACTTTCAAAATCCTCCCATAAGTGTCACAGTCGAGAAAAAGAGGCATATGATTGTATAACATATTTATCTCATTATTGAATAAACAAATAAAATCAGTAATTAATTCATAATAATTTACATGCACTATATATTATCCAACTTTCAAAATCCACCTTGTACATAAATAACTTCGATAATTTAATTTTAAGTTATCTCTCCTATTTGAATCAAATTTTTATGATAATCCAGTAATCAACAATAAAAATAATCATAATATCTTCAAAAATATTTTAATCTAAATTAATAAAGATCATTAAATCTCCATATATAATTTGTGAAATCTCAATAAAAGTTTGATGAGAGTATGATTAGAGCTAATAATATAACTATAATCCACATTTGAGCCTCATATTAAATTGAATTAATTTGAATCATAATCAATTCTAAATTCATATTTTTTATCGCTCTACGATTATAAAAATATCATCACTATTCGAATCAAATCATCTATCAATAAATCTATTTAGCTTAAGTTTTAAACTCTAAATTATCAAAAATTAATTAAATCATCAATCCTTAATATCTCATAGCATTTGAAATCGATTTCATAAGTCCAATTCTTCTAAATATAATAACTAATACCACTGTCAAAGTAACTCAATTGTTTGGACTTCTAATAATAAAATATATATTTCTAGGCTAATTAATAAAAATATTACATAAATATGATAAACAATCAAATAATCTAATAATCTTCAAATTTATATTTAATAGCAATCATTTAATATAAGAAATCTCCATTTAATCTACATGTGATGATAAGCACTTTCAAATATAGATTTTTATGCCAAGTTCCTCTAACAAAATCTTATCGAAAATGAACTTTTTAAAGGAAGATTTCTATATAAAAGTTGTAGTATAATGTGTCCTCTATCTTCAGTTAAAATTTCATGTCAATCCAAATTCATTTAGTACACCAAATCTCCTATGAATTAAACTCGGTCAGAAAATCTGAATTTCTGTCAGATTTTACTAATGACACCGAAATTATATTTTCTATTCAGAATTAATCAAAGTTTCCTTCACAAAAGTTATAGGTAACTTCAAGACCTAACTCATCACAATTTTTATCAAAATTCGAGATCATTTGGTACCCCAAATTGATGCTACAAAGTTCAGATCTGAAATAGAAAATTTCCAGCAATATACAATCGTGCGTATATCTAAACAAATTCTCTAATAAGATATTTTGAGCCGATAAATGAAATTTACAGCCATTTACATGAAGAAAATATGTGCAATACAATAAAATAAAATTTTACAAATAATTAAATATTAAATTTAATCAACCCTTATCAAATTATTATAAATCAAACTATGCGAATTCTTATTTTTGATTAATTTAAATCCTAATAGTTAGAGAAATCTCCTACCTCAAGGAATCATGAAAATATCTTCTTTTTATTCCTCCTATTCTTCTCCCATTTTCATCCAAATCTTTGAAATCCTTATTGCATAGTTGCCGATTCGATGGAGAAAGGTTGTGATGCTTCGGATCTCTAATACTCTCTTCTCCTTTCTCTCCCTCTCCTCTCTCTTTTCTTTTTCTCTCTCTCCCTCTCATTTTCGGCCAAAGATGGGGCTAAGCCGGCAGTTACGAATCGGGAGAGAGATGAATCGATGTGTGAGAGAAGAGAAATATTATTTCTCCTAATAACTCAATCTAAGAGTAAATGTAGTATTTCTCCAAAGCTAAAATTATGGGATAATTAAATCTCATAAATTCAAATTTTAAATAATAATAACAAATCATCCTTTAACCTATAACCATATCCCTTAATTATCTCCAATTTTGATAAATATCCTCATGAGAATTTTAAATAAATAAATATCCAAATAAATTATGAGATATTAAATAAATTCAAATTTAAATCAAGAAAATAATTTCCTAATATTTATCTTAATATTTTCAAATAAATACTAGATCTTATAAAAATTATTTCTAGATCCAATATTTCTTTTCTTATTATTATTTCTATTTCATTTTTGGAGATCAAATAAATCAAAGGTATCACTCAAAATTTCTTCTATATTTTCTATACCAAAATATCGTAAATATCATTTATCATCCAAATTTATAAATACAACTCTAATTTATAATACACATCAAAATCTAAATTTTCGTGATGTTACAACTCATTCATAGTTAGATCTTGAAAAAAGATTAAGAATATCAAGGTTACTTTTCACCCTGGGAAGTAGTGCAGTCAATTGGCAATCTTTATTACATCATACAGTTGCGTCGTTTACTATCTGAAGTAGAGTACACGACTATTACGGAAGTTGTAAGGGAAGTAATGAGAGGATTCCTTGGTGAAATTAATGTTTTTTGACAAAGGCTGCTATAGTCCAATCCCTGCTGCATTTTCTGTAGCCACCTATATTGAGCCATATATGTTGCTGTGTATCTAGCCACAACCCTTATTAAAAGGGACAACAGCTATACCCGATGGACATGTTAAAATAAATAGCATTGTTTCTTTATCTTCTTCCTATTTTTCCTTTGTTTTCTTCTTCTTTCTCTCTAGTTTTCTCCCCCTTGCTAGCTGTTTTTCCCACTGTTCAGATCTATTCCAGCAATTGAATGCTTGTAGCTGATGAAGGTCTCCTCTGATCTCAGTGAGGATCAGAATCTAGCCTCCGAAAGCTGCACGCATCAGCCACAATGTACTATGATAGCCAGAGTGCAATCAGTTTGTGAAAGATTAAGTACTTCATGAAAGGATGAACATATTGAGATTAAATATCACTTTGTTCATTTGAGCCGAATATAATTTGCAATTTGAGGCTATTACTTAAAGTTCTTCCACTAAGTGTTCTTCATGTTCACCCTTAGACTTAAAAAATTGACAAGTGCCAGACTTTCAAAAAGCATATTTGCTTGTGAGAGGGTATGGGTATTGTTTGAAGATCAAGTATCGTTTTAGAAGAATGGCAGTGCCTTAGCCAGATCAAGTATTATTATGTAGTCACTACTTTTGCCTATTATTGCTCTACCTAAAGAACTAGCTTAGGATTTTGCAAGTGCTGCTCTTAGTCCTCTTGTAACTTCTATGTATTCTTTTGAAGAACAAGTAAAGCTTCTCCTTCTTGTTCTTCGTAGTTTTTCCTACAAGGGTTTCAACATAGGACATTGTATTTAATTTTCAATGGTTGTTAACTTCTATGCTCTTAGCTTATTAGCACTTCCACAACGCCTTCATCTTTGTCAAAGAAACACCCCATTTCATTGAGCTAACAGAGATGATAATATTTTCATATTGCTCGTCTTACACTCCACTATTAAATTAGACGTGTTAACCTCCATTGCAATATTGTACCTTGAAATAACTCAATGTGACTGGATGTTGGTGAAATCCTCTGAACACTGTTAAATATTCCTTGCTTTTCTTCTTTCTTCCATCTCAATTTCGTCTTATAAACACAGTGACAATGTTTATTAATTTCCATTGTTTGATTGGAAGTAACTGGCAGGAAAGGAACTTCGTTCTTTTCCTGTTCTTTTATGAAGCCCTTTTGTTTTCATTAGTCTATAGCGATCTCTTTTTGTCCTTCTGTTTACTACTTATTCCTTATAAATCTCCTCTATGCTGATCAATTATAACAATGAAAATCCTGTTGGTATCATTCTCAGAGATAACTCAGAGGATTGTCTGCACATTAACACGAAAGAAGGTGAAGAGCAAGAATGCACTGCAGCTGATACAGAGGCTCCGAATGAGGATCACCCTGTTGCTGAAGAAGAAAATGGGAAAGCTGTGAGAGAAGCCAGGAAGGGCGATGCCCCTATTCTTCAACCAAGGATTGTAAGCTCAAAAGCACAAGACTTTGAGAATATTCTGAAATTTGCTGTGGATGTGAAGAAGAAGATAAGTGCTTTGGTTTCAGGTGATTGTAAAAGAAAAATAAATTTTGAGGAGATGGTTGCAGATATACAGAGAAGAGGAAAGATGTTTGAAGAAGATATATCTATAATGAAAGCAAAGGAGCTTGAAATATTTGAAAAGGATTTCAATATATGGACAGAATCTTTGGAGGATTCACTAATACAAAGTAAGAGCTCCAGTACTGAAAATGGCTTCATATTACAAAGCAGGACTGACAATTCAATTCCCAGATTCGAAAATGAGCAAGCTAATGGTGTAAACCAAGCACCTTTGATTTTGCTAGAAATGAAAAGTCTAGCTTCGAATGAGGTTGAAGATGTCAATTGTGGGGGACAAGAAGATGTTTTTGAACTTAACAAGGAATCTAAAACTTCAGAAAGGCAGTTGACTGATTTAAAGGTAAATGAAAGTCTTGCCATGGGGGAAGAGCACCTAGAAACACTAGCAGAAAACCTAAAAACACTAGCAGAAAATATTCCCATTGATTCTAATGTATCTCGAGCAAAGGGATCACCGTTGGATAGGATTGCGTCTGTGTGTGAGGTTCAGCTGACCACTGAGCAGAATAAACAACAGCACATAAAAAATCTCAGCATGGACCTAGAATATCTCCAGGTATTAAATTCCTCGCTGGATTCTGGAGATTTGGAGCTCTTCGAGGAACTTTTAGCCAAACCTTCACCTACAAGCCAAATAAACAAAATTTTAGATCTACCAGGAAGTCTCTTGTGGCTCTTCAAACAGCTATCTTTGAGTAAGCAAGAACTAGAGATTGTGAAGGAAGATAACTTACATTTACAGCAAGAAATAGCAAGAAAGCAAGCTGAGATTTCTGTAGCACAGCTTCAAATTGATGATAAGGGATTTTCATCATCTGAGGAGATCACTGGGTATAGAGCAGAAAAATTGGAGCTGGAATGCGAGCTCAAACTACTCTACGATCAGCACCACGAATCGTTTGTGAAATTCAGAACTGCTCGTGATGATTTAACAAGGGAAAAGCACATGATGGATAAGCTAGTGGATGATTCACTTAAAGAGTACAATGAAAAGCTCAAAACCTTTCGATATCAGCAGGGCCAGTGGAAGAAGATTGTGGAGAAAATGGAGAGCAGAGTTAGTAATATTAGTTCCTTTGTGGAAATGAAATTTGGGGTTATGGAGAGCCGGCTCGCAGCTTGTGCCAACGAACTTCAAGCTGAAAGAAGCAATTTTGAAGCATTTCATTCCAAGTGGAACAAGCAGGTGGATAGATACTGCGAGTTGATGGAAGAATCCATTGCTTTAGAAACTAAAGTTTTGATGTTGGAAGAGAAGGAAAACATGCTGAAAATGAGGGTGCTAGAGGAGGAAAATCTGGAAGCAAAGCTTGGTAATTATGAAACGATGGTGAAGGAAATGGTAAAGATGATGAATGCTGGCAAATTGACTGCTGAAATTGAATAAAACTGGAGAAGGCATGTTCCAACTCTCTACAGCATGTAATGAGGGAGATTTATGCTGCTTCCATTTGCTGTTTGATGCTCCTCCCCATTCCCTTCTCAGATATGTTATGCAGTTGTAGATATGCCAAAAGTATGGGAAAAAAAAAAACTAGAGTTTTGATGTGCTTGTTAAGAATTCAGTATGCAAGTAGAGATTTAATTACACACACAATGCCCTTTTTCTCAGGCCCCAAAATGTCTGTAGCTCATATAATCTAGAACTCGGATCAAGTAACTGGCTTAGTTCTGCTCAATACTGCACAAGTCTTATTTTTTTTTTTAAATATAATGTTTCTCTGAGTTATATGACAAGTTGAATCTGATCGATATTTTTATGCTCAAGTTGAATCTGATCGATATTTTTATGCTCAAGTTGAATCTGATCGATATTTTTATGCTTTAGTTGAAGTGTATGTTCTTTTTTAAAATAATTTTTCAAATGCCATGTGGATCTATCAGTAAGTAAAACATTTAATTCAAAGCGTGGCTGCATTTGTTTAATTAATCTAGGCTTTAAGTCAGATTTTCAAGCACTAAATAAGATTATAGTTTTTAAATTCCAAGTCTATAAAATATTAAATAAATGCTTTATAATCAGTCAAAATAATAAATAATAAAGATTTATCTTTCAGTCAGGTTTATTTTGAATATGTGATCTAGCATAAAATATTGCAGTTAATTGATGTAAAAAAGTAGGGTAAATATTATTCAGGTTCTTAAATTTTAGAGGTAATATTAAATAAATTTATAATTTTAAAATTCTTAATGACACCCTTGAGATTAATATTAAAATTTAGATCTGGTTCATTTTATTTAATTTGTTATTTTTTATTTTCTCAAAATATAATTTATATTTAAATTTAATATTTTAATATAAAATGATAAAAATAACTTCTTTTTTATCTCGTATTTCAGGAAAAATTAGTTGCTATAGCGTGCGCAATAATTTAGTGATATTGTTGTGTTAATGCTGCACGCGAGTGTAGCAGCACGAGACCGACAATATGCTGAAAGGGAGGATATTTTTATTGTTTTGTATTTAAATATTTAATTTAAATATAAATTTTATTTAAAAAATAAATAAATATATATATATATATATATATATATATATATCAAATTAAGTAAAAAAAATTTGATTTAAATATTAATATCAATCTTAAGGATTTTATTAAAAAAGTTTTGAAATTATATATGTAATATCTCAAAATTTGATTGGTGTATTTTGAAATTAGAGTTGATTTGGATGATTGGTGCATTTAAAAATTAAAGCTGATTTGAATCTAAAAAGAATAATTTTAGATTTGGAATAAATAATGTTAGACTTATTTATAAAGATATAAAAATAGAGAAATTAAACTGTAATGTTTCTAAAAACAAATTAATATTACTTGGGCCAGCCAGCTGCCAAAAGCAGCAGCCAGCTGCCAAAAGCAGCAGCCAGCTGCCGCCGCCCCTTTCTCTCCTCTCTGCCACATGGCAGAGAGAGTAAAAGGGCAAAAATAAATAAATAAATATAAGGGCATTTCCTCCTTACCTTCCACCTGCTCTGTTTCGCCTCCTTTTGCCTAGCTCAGCCAGCAGTAGCTATTAAGCTGGGAAAAACAAAGAAAAAACTGAGGAGGAAATTTCGAGTTTTGTTCATAGGTAATTTTTTTTCTGAGTTGATATTGATTTATTATTACGTTGTGATTATAATTTTATGTTTTGAGAATTTGAGAAATTGTGATATTATGTCTATATTCTTTGATTTGGATATAGAAATGAGATGAATTTGATGGTCTGTGAGGTGATGTGGTATTATTGAATATTTGTATATCAAGATCCGACGAGAGCGGAAAGTTGCCTATTATGTATTATTCTAACGAGGGCAGGGAGTGTACGCCGGATGATGTCCTAAAATAGAATCTCCGATATAAGGCGGCTCCTATCAAGAATAATAAATTAAAAGAACTTTCGTCAGGCTTTTAGGTGAAAGTTCCTGAAAATGATAAATCCACATCACAAAACAGAACAATATTGTGTTATTACGAAATAAAGTGAGTTTAATGATATGTGATTTATGATGATTATTTTTAATATAAGACTGCTTGTGTTTTACATTTATGTGAAATATTATTGAGCATTCTATGATTTACTTGTATCATTCTAATTTGATATCTGATATTTTTGATTATTTTCGTTATATTGTGATTATTGGGATACTTGTTTGATGCGGGATGGAAAAAGATCGCAATGATATTTTACATTTATGTTTAGCAAAATTGATTGGCAAATTATTTTAATTAAGAGAAAAATATTTTCTAGATAAATTATATGATAAATAAGATTTTTGAATCCCGTAAATTAAGATATTTTAAAATTAAAATTAAACTGGATCGTATGATAAATAAGAATTTATCAATTTAGATTATGGCGATAATTTAAATTCAATAAATCAGATCCGAGGTTCAGGAATTTAGGACATACGTCTCACAGTTAAATCCAACAGTAATTAACACATAAAAAAATATCAGGTCGCACAATTAGAGCCAAATAAATAATCCATGTCAAGCGAATAATTTGTGTTGAAGTCAAATAATCAGCTTAGTGGGATTCAGGAAAGAATTTACCAGCGATTTGAATCGGAGAAGAGTCTGACGATGATTAATTGATCTGATCGAGTACGGGCGATGCGCGGACAAAGCGCAAACNGGCGGGTGGGCGCGCGGGCTCGTCGGACGAGTCTGGCAAAACTGCACAGTGCTGCGAGCGGAGCGAGCTTCGGAGACAGGTGAGTGCGCAAAGATTTTTTTTTTTTTATTTTTTTGAAAAGTGGATAACTAGGTCAATTTGAGGATTCTCACCAAAGGCTAATTTTACCATTTCCTTCACCGGAATATCGACCCCTTAACCCGAGTCTAAGCTCTGAGAAAACTCAAACATAATTTCATTCATCAAAATGCTATATCCTTTACAATGCAAGGTGACCTCTTTATATAGAGAGATCCTATATAGAAATTTAAAAATATAATATTAAATACAAAAAATAAAATATCAAATAAATAAAAGCAAATATGAAATTAATTCTATTACAATAAAATAAAATCAGCTCTAAATGTGGTGAATCTTCAAATCTTCCAGATATGCTCTGAATCAAATCAAAATAAAGCTAATATGAAAATCTCTAATAGCTCTAATTAATTTGAATTTGAATTTTGATTCAGCACATGACGTCATCTAAGCCATCCGATTCGATGCTGATCTGTGTCCCCACCAATTCTCCCCAGGTTGGAGGAACTCGACCTCATCGAGTATGGGTCATGCGACTCTTGTGTCTCCGAGTAGATCAGATCAGGTATAACCTTTGAGCCTCTGAAAAGGTAAAATTCTCCACCGAACCAAATATCACTGATAATTGAATTCTATTAAAATTACTTGCTCAATAAGTTTATTCAATTAGCTCTAAATAATTATTAAGGTGGATTTTAGCTGTAGACTCTCGTGGTTAAAGCTACGCTCAAAGGGAACAAGTGGCTATTGCTTCACTAGGTATTACTGTTGTATTCTGATAACCAATAAATCTAAAATATTGAAAGTATTAATTATTCCCATGATCTAATAATAATATTCAAACTTATTCAGTTGACTCAATTTAATAAAAATTTTAAAATAAATTAAATTAGAGATTTAATTATCTTAAATTATCATAATAAAATATTTTAAAAAAAAATTTACACTTAATTATAATAGTTCACTATTAATTTTACTGATTTCATTTATTTTATAATATATAAAGAAACTGACACATGTAATGAACTAAAATAAAATGCAAATACAAATACTGACTAGACTCAAACCTACGATATGAAAAAAAAGAATTAAACGTATGCAGACTTGATTTATGACCTTACTAATGCTTACGAGATAATTAATTCTGATTATAGGCATAGAAAAAATAGGTTAGAGTCATGAGAGATGAGGTTCCTAATAGGTGCTATAATATTCTCCAGAAATATCTGACGAACCGTACAGCACACCAGTTATATATTTATTTCCTTTGGAGCTTTGATATTAATTTCATGAAGAATAACATTGCTAATAACCTAATAAGAATTTTCCATCAGCTAATCATTCTTCATGTAAAACAATTTTTACTTTTTTCATTTATTCTATTTTAGCTAATTTTGTATCTTCAGGTGATTTTTTATTTTATTTTAGATAAACTACACCCAAACTTCTAATTTGATTCTTAATATCATATAAATTTATAATTTTAAAAAATTAAAATTTGAGATCTAATTTTACAAAAACCATCAATTGAATTTTTTTTATTTTAAATTTTTAAGAGAATGATCAAATTTTCTTCCATCTCTCCCCACTCCCTCCCTCCCTCCCACCCGTTCCCATTGTTATCGATGCCGGCACCGACGGAGTTGTAACAATACCTCAGATTGACGACAATAGGGCGGCAAAAGGGGTAGGGTTGCCAACCTCCTCCTCCCTTTCTCTCTAGATCTATTACAAATTTAGAGAGAGGGAGGTGGAGGAAGGAAGCCCTATGCCCCCTTTGTTGACAGTGGCTCTTTCGCCTCAATCAATAGTGAAGACAGAGCCGTAGCAGACGCGGGGATGGCCCCTTCCCTCTAGTCCCTCTCTCTCTCTCTTGATCTTCAAAGCTTTCTCTTTGTTTCTCTGGAGTGTAAATCTAAAAAAATAGAGGGAAAAAATGGTGATAGCTTTGTTGATAACTGTGAGAACTGGAGGGAGGGAGAGAGGAGAAAGTGAGGGCAATTTGATTATTTTTTTAAAAAATTTAATAGTAAAAAAAAAGATATGATTTATTTTAATTAAAAATTTAATTATTAATTTTTTGAAATTATAGATTTATATGATATTGAGCTTTATCTGTTTAGTCCCAAGATCATTTTAGTTATACTACATAAATTTTAATATAAAAAATTTATTTTATTATATATACTGAATTATATTCAATAAAATTATCAAATTTATTTTACATTCTTATTAAATGAAATATTTTAATCTAAAATATAGAATAAAATTGATAATTTTATTAAAATAATTAAGTAAAAAAAATAAAATAAAATTTTTATATTAAAATTTAGGTAGCATATAATAAAATTTATTTATTTATTATTATTATTTAATGTAATATCATTTTAATTCTAGGCAGGACCAAAATATTCTTGGGTCAACTAAGCTTAAATAGAGATTTAGGTATAATGTGCCCTTTATTGTATTTATTTATATTATTATTTCAGCCTGGCGAGGTGGCGGATGATTCTCGGAAAAAGAGCGGATGAGTGCTCGACAGTCCGATTGAGGAGTGGACGTGAAGAGAGAGAGGCGTCGGAGAGGCTGGGCGGGATCGAATACCTAGTGAATGGCAATGGAGAAGAGAAGCAAGAAGACAATCAACCTATTCTACTGCGCAGAAGCGGAGGAGCTCGCTCGCAAAGTCGCGCAGCAATCGGAAGTCATTCAACTTCGTTCCATCGCTTGGAGGTCTGCTACTCTTTTGAGTTTCTTTTTTTTTTCCTGATACTCTTCGAATTATGTGTTTTCTATCTGATTAATTTGAATTCTGTGTAAACGGATTACTCGAAGTTATGTATTTGTTATAGCTCACCACTTGTTATGACCTAGAAACAATGTTTTATTGGGTTTCGTTCAATTTCTTTACCTTTTTTAGTTAGAATAATGAATCTTTGTCTTGGGTTCGCTATTTGACTCTTAATGATTTGTTCATTAATTTGTTCATTAACCTATTTTGGTAGCTTACGATCTGATTTTGTAGTTCCTTTTTTCCAGTCATTTCTAGGAGCAATTTGGTTTGAGATCGTTCTACTTAAGCAGAACTGTAGTATTATGGATTAGCTTTGATCTTGAGGGACTGAATCAGGAGTTTCAAATTCCTGTTTTGTATGCAAAGGCCTAATATTTGTTCTGAGGGATGATGTAAAACATCTAGCGGCCTAAAATATTGTTTGTTATCCAGAATCCGTGGGGTTTGAACAAGTTTAAAGATTATCCATGTCAGCTCAGATAATCTTTCCATCGAAGCAAAAAAACACCATATTTAGTGAGATTTGACACTAAATTTTGACTTAACCTAAGGTATTTGGATCTTTTCTTCACCAGGATTGATACGGCTCCACCACCTTAAGCTTGATGCTTATGAAGAAGCAGATATTGGGATGACCCATTTTTTAATGTTCAGTTTGGGAAAATTCACAAGTTATATTTTATACGAATTGTGACTGAATGTTTTCCGAAGATCGGTTGGGATGTCATTGCAAAACTCACAAAAAGAAAGCAAGACATCAAGTATAACTTATCTCTGATCCTCAGCTAGGACTGTGCAAAAATTATATAGGAAGAATATTCTCCTCTCTTACATTACATTGTGGTATGCAATAAAAGAAGCAAGGAAATTAGCTATCTTATTGGTGGGTCTGTGCATGTGAGTTATAGCCTTATTGGCCCTGAAGGCACTCAAAGCATCAAAAATATTAACAAAATAATGTCAAGTTGGAGCTCCTATAGAAACCTACAAAATGTCGACTATGGCGATGGATGAGTCTCCCTGCATGCAGATGCCATTTACAGTGTCCTCCATCCTTTCGTGATCTTGGCCGCCTCACAAGCTCCTTCGATCCCTATGTTTGTTGCCACTCTGGTAAAGAGTTTGATGCTAACCGCCCAGAGGAGATTACCATCCTAATCTCTAACTACTGCTTATGCGCCTGTGGCATTATTTAATTTCAGCACGCTATCAAAGTTCACTTTGATCCAATCTAATGGTGGGGGAATTCTATGGGAAGAAGAGGGGTAACCCAACCACAAGGACTTGTGGGATCCTAGTTTCCCAGGTTGAAATGAGATGAGTGAATGATAGTTATTATGGTCTCTGCTGACCGAATGAGCCTTCAATGTATGTTCATGTTCTATGCTCGCCAAATATGGTAGAGTATTGCTGGTATGCTGGTCATTGAGTTTTTAATTTGTTCATTAGAATCAAAAGTAGATATATAGTCCTAGGAAGCATGCAACACCGAAAGAGGCTCACTCTCTTATTTTTAAGCTTAGGATTCATGCTACCAAAGAAAAAAAAAAAAGCTTAGCATTCGAGAAGCATTAAAAGTTGAGTGTTTTTTTTTCATCTATGTTGTTTCATTGGTTTAACATTTGAGAGAATTTTAGATTCCACCTGCTTTACTTTTTTTTCTTCCTTCCAAACCACAACAAAATTTGGTTTTGAATAAATTCTCATTGAACATTTCCTGCTTGGACTATTGGAGATTGGAGAATCAACCAACAATTTATGATCAGCTTTATTCTTTTTAAGGCCACCATAACAATTCCAGTTGAAACGCACAACAAATTGCATTGAAAGTTCATCATCATGTAAAGTTTTTGTGCATTGACAATGCAAGAATCAGATGATTTTTCTTCCGCATTAACTGAGAAAACTTTTGATGTCTCTGTTCCTTTTTCAGAAACTTTGATGATGGTTTTCCCAATCTTTTTATCAACGCTGCACAAGATATCAGAGGGCAGCATGTTGCATTTTTAGCATCGTTCAGCTCTCCAGCTGTCATTTTTGAGCAAATATCTGCAATATTTGCTTTACCGAAACTATTTATTTGTTCATTTACTTTGGTTTTGCCTTTCTTCCCTACTGGCTCTTTTGAACGAATGGAAGAAGAAGGGGATGTTGCAACTGCATTCACTATGGCTCGAATATTGTCAATGATACCCAAATCCAGAGGTGGTCCAACTAGTCTGGTTATCTATGATATACACGCTTTACAAGTAAGTCTATTAGCACAAGAAAGTTTCATTTGAAATTTTTTTTCGGTACCGTCAATTAGAACTGTGAATGTTTGAATAGTTGTCAACACAATATTGTTTAACTAGACTCTTCAAGCTGACAATATTTCCAATATATTCTTTTGTTAAGAAACATATCTAACATTATTGATATGTTGCCTCCTCAAAGTTATCACAGATATGACATTTCTTTGTGCTATCTGTATTCCTCCCCCACTCACAATCCTCCACCTTCCCACACGCACCCCTTAGAAATTTATTTTTGTGAACATTGAATTCATTTCTTCATAATGTTTTACTATCATTATTCTCATGTACATGATTTTGATACCTACATCTTTTCTTTGCACGTTAAGGTTTGCTTCTGAGAATCATAGATGCTGGATTCTTAAATTTCTTAGGCATCTTGCTAATCCTAATTTATAGTGTATTACATAGCTTTCAGTAATTTTTTAGTATGCTTTTTTCTTCAAGGTCCTTGAAATTATTCAATGAGCGTGGCCTAAGCTTTTTTAACTTTATCATTCACATGATATGCATAATTGATGTAAAGGAAATATTTACAATCTTTGCCTTTGTACCTTGGTCATCATACTAAGTTGGCTTGACTACATAATACTTAAATAGCATGTTCTCATTTTCGAGCAATGTCTTGGAGGATGTAATCGTAACGGAAGTTATAGGCTGGTTAAATAGTTTATATTTTTTCTTACACTATTATAAGCTCTGATCAATATTCTAAATCTAGTACCTTCTACTCTTGATTTTCCTTTTGCTTTTTCGATCATGGGGCCTCTGTATTGAACTACTACATTTTTTGTACACCTTTTAAAAGGCTTTGTTTAACTATATAGGATATGTCTATATCTCAGCTAAACTAATTACCATTATCATGAACAAATTGAACATTGCAGGAAAGGTTTTATTTTGGAGACGATGTTTTGCCCTGCTTCGAAACTGGTATCCCTCTTCTATTGCAACGACTCCGTCAGCTCTCTGATGCTGACAATGTATGAATTGTTATTTGTCTTGCATTACATGTCATGCTATTATTATTATATATGATGCACAGGTACGATGCAATGATATAGATTTGATACGATATGATATAGATATAACTATATGATAGATTTTTAAAAAGCATGACATGAATATTTCAGGGTGCAGTAGTTATATATATTCATACACATATAAGTATATAATGTGTAGTATTCTTATATTTAAAATATAGCTCATATAGCACACAAAAATGATTTATATTTCTTATTGATATGAATCTCAAAAAGATTTCTTTGAACTTTGTTAAAATTAATTATACTTTTATACTCTCAAGTATTTTTGATACTATTAAGAATAATATTATGGATAATCAAACTTGAAAAAAATGTAAACATATTTTAATGACTATTGAATTTCAAAAAATTTTAAATTTAGAATAATGACATACGTTATGTTTAATTATTTTTAAACATGTCATAACATATGTGTGATAATGAGTTAAATCTATATCAGTAGATCATGTTCAATTTCAAATTAAACCTTACCAAACTGATTTAGATTAATGCAAATGAGATAAAATTAATGAATAATGCAATTATTGTGACCAAAATTTAATAATTTTATTGTAATCAAAGTAGATGTATGTCCTTCTATCTCTGAGTTTTTGACTCACTGAATAAATAAATAAAATAAAAAAGGTCAAATTCTTATTCTTTCTACATTAATTCGATTGAGGTAAAGAAAAAGTATGATCGGCGTCCAACGGAAGCGGAGAAAAAGCAGTGACATCACTGGTGTTTGTAAGACCGTGAAAAAGACTCAACTAAAATAAAAAATTGTAACAACTTGTGGATACTAGATTTTTTTTTACTACTGGAACTCTATCGTGCAAGCTCTTTATGTGAACTCGTTGTCTCTCTCTTCTATTGTTAACCATCTGGTCCAAGCATGAGTTGTCATTTTTTTATGTAAGCACTTTTTAGTTTTAATCATGTAGGCAAATCTGATTGATTTAATATCTTTTCTCTTATTAGAAGTATCAGGAAGTATTAGGCAAGTTTCGAATAAGTATTGAGTTTTTTAAAAAAAATTGATACACCATGTTTCTTATTAGATATATATATAGTCTCAGTGAGTTTCAGTATCTGTCAATGTTATTGAAATGATTTTATTGAAATGTATTACTATAATGTTATTGAAATGTAATTTGATGCGTGTATTTTATTTTCTTACTACTTTTATGCCTCTGCATTATTGATTTTACCTTTATTTTTGCCGATATATTTTGTTTTATTTCAAGTTTTAAGTTCATTCCTTAAAACTTTCCATAGATAACAATAGCATTCCCAGATGATGGAGCATGGAAGAGGTTTCACAAGCAGTTACAGCATTTTCCCATGGTTAGCATGTTTCTGAAGCTCCTGGAACATGAGGTACGGTGAAACTGACTTGCATATTGTACTAACCTATAGCTTTTACAAATTCGATGGCAGATTGTTTGCTCAAAGTTTCGTGAAGGTGATAAGCGTATAGTTCGAATTAAAGAAGGAAATCCTGTGGGGCGACACGTTGTCATCGTTGATGATCTTGTGCAATCAGGTGGCACTCTTATCGAATGCCAGGTAATGATTCCTTTCCAAGGGATATTTCAATCTTTGGATATCTTATTCCACGCATGTTATGTAGATGCTGTAGAAGAATGATTAGAATAGTTTCTCTCCTATGTTTTAATATTGTTTTAAGGGCTTTATATTTTCTTTTCTTTGTATTAGTATCTTCTGAATTTCTTTTGCCTTCTTTATGTTTAGTTTCGATGTAATTTCTTTCTCTTGTCCTTTTCTAATGTTTTGGCAATTTTTATTTTCTTTTAAGAGTTCTCTCTATACATTGCCTAATTGTTGCATTTCCTTTGATTTTGATAAATTAAAAAAGATGTTACTTTCGAGCAATTCTCTCTCATTTTCTTATCCTTTCTTTTCTTTTAGTTCCACTTTACCTGAATTAGGGGGCATTTGATTCAAATTTATTGTGACGAGGTGTCATGTTATTTAGAGAAATTAATTATTTAATTTGATTATATGTTTAGACAATATTGTGAAAAATTATAAAATCATCTCTTTAAAATAATATGTTGATGTCACTCTAATTTTAATGGAGAGGTGCGGTTTGTTTGATTTTTTAAGGGGTGTTAAACATCAAAAATTGACAATTAGGGTAGTGAGGATTGTTATAGTGAATGAAACAGTAGGGAGCATCTAGTTATACCAAATGAATTATAAAGGCTATCTTTAAAATATGAATCTAAACTAAAAGAATGACCAAATTATCTTTCTTCTTTCAGTCATCTGTTCTACATCAATGTTTCTTCTGTTTAAGTATGACATGAAATCTAGATACTGATTATAAATGTGTAGATACAAGCTTAACTCATTTCAAGTACTAGTTATTGTTTCATGCAAAATTGACATGCTCAGATCTTAGCAAATCATAACTGCTAGTACATATGCAGAAGGTTTTGGCTTCTCATGGTGCTTCTAAAGTTAGTGCCTATGTCACCCATGGTGTCTTCCCCAAGAATTCTTGGGAGCGTTTTTTGCAAAATAGTGCCGGTAATCTTCTGAATTCCCCCATCTCGCGCCTCTTCGCTGTCATACACTAATTCAAATATGATAATATGATAAAACATATGCATTACTTCATTTCAGAGGATCACACGAGCCGCTTCGCCTATTTCTGGATAACTGATTCTTGCCCACTTACTGTTAAAGCCATTGCTGATAAGCCCCCATTTGAGGTGCTGAGCCTTGCCAGCTCCATTGCAGATGCTCTCCAGATCTGAAGATCATGACGCAGTTGAGGTAAATAAAACTGATTCCCAATAACTAGTAGCTATGCAGAAACAAAACTAGAATTTGATGAAGGGAAAACTTAGGCTAATGGTTATATAGTTTTATTCGTAGTTTCTGCTTTTGAAACTCAACTTCAGCAATTGCCGTCGAAAATTTTTCAATCTTGGTCTTCATCCAGTCTATCTGAATGTTGGTTTTCTTTCTTCTTTCTCTTCCATTAACATTTGATCAATAGCTTTGATGAATAAGCATGTTTTAGGCCCTGTTTGGCGCGAGGATCAAAACAGGACTAAAACAGGACCAAAATAGTTCTAATTTAAAAAACAACAATAATAATATATAAATATTTTAAATCATTTTACACAAATTCAAATATAAAAAATATTATTTTACTTTATATACTCAACAATTTAAAATAAAAATATCAACTTTATTTTACATTCTAGATCAAAATATTCAAATCGAGTAATTTGATTTAAAATGTGAAATAAAGTTTATATTTTTATTAAAAATTATTGAGTATGTGAAGTAAAATATTATTTTTTATATTAAAATTTGTGTAGAATAATTAAATAATTTATTTATTATTATTATTATTATTTTTTAAACTAGTACTATTTTGATCCTGTTTTGGTCCTCGAGCCAAATAGGGCCTTAGGGTGATTTTTTTAGATATATATAATGAAAAATAAAAGTAATTAATCTGTTATAATGAGATTTGTATGTTATCTTGAAATTTGTGTTGATATAAAATAAAATTAGGTTTTGTTATTGGATATATGTAGCATATGATACAAATTTATTTTTAAATTAGAGTTTACTTAGGATTTAAGGAAAATACATTTTTTTATCTTTAAAAACATATTTTTATAATTTTCTTTTTTTCTTGGATGATGAAAAACAACAGAGATGCTGATCTTTTGAGTTATTAATTGATTGTTGTTGATTTTCTGATCCAAAGAACTAGCCAAAAATATTTATATATTTATGTATCAGTCATTTTTTGTTTTATATTTCATCTTGCAAAATGAAATTCCGTTACCTACTGACCTTAAACTCAAAAAGGACATGTTTTTTTATTCAAATAATAATAAAAAAAATTATTTCGTAGTTTCTCACAATTTAAAGAAATTACGATAGTTAAAGTCAATTTTTATATAAATTTTTTACATTATTAATTTTATTTGAACTTTTAAATGAATTTTAGGCTACAATGCAAAGTGTATTTTCAAAAAGTGAGTTTTTGGCAATTTGTAGTTTAAATTTTAGGCATAATTATCTATGTATAAAAAAAATGTTAAACATTATTTTATTTGATGATGTATATATTTAAATGAAAGTGTAATATTTAAAATTTTATATAATATATATATATATATATTTAAATTTAAAATATATATCTTGTTTTAGTAATTTATACTTTAAAAAGTTGCAAAGTGACATTAAAATAGTTTAAAATTTTGATGTACTAAGTGTTAGAAATGCTGATTTTTAGAGTGTACTTTGCATTTATATTAGGGGATAATTAGTTCAAAATTGTATTTAATTTAATATTATATTATGTATTAAGAGATAGTAATTATTTAGTTTGATAATATAAATAATTTATAAAAATTTATGAAATTATTACTAGAGATTAATATTTAAATATCAAAGCATTTAATATTATAATATGATATTAAAATAATATTGAGCTAAATATTTTTAAATTTTATTGTTTTCATAATAAATTAAATTCATAATCATTGGATAATTTAATGGATTAACTTAAAACTCCCTCAAGTAATATATTAAGTTGTGTAGCGAAAAGGCTTTCCTAATCAATACATAGATGTACTAATACATTAAATTCTTCTTCAAAATAAATAAAACTAAAACTTTAAGCTTATCTCAGCTTCAAATATAACTATATATAAATATATGAATTTATATATGTTATTCATAAAAAAATTTCTACTGGTTTATTTTTCATAATTAAATAAAAATATCTCTTTTTTAAAAGAAAAATTACTCACTTATTTCTCAAAGATTAAATTTTTTTCTCTATTTAAACGAGAGAATATCTAGATTTTTTTAACTAAACTAAAAAAAATATAATTTATAATTATATATATAAAATATAAAATAATATATAAATAAATATTTTTTTAGAGTTAAAAGGGAGTACAAAGCTGGGCTAGCTGTATCTGTTATTTGCATTTTTTTCCTTACATGCCATATTCCCTTTATAGAATTAACGACTATCTAAATTTATAAAATTATAATTAAGCCCGAGCTCGTGTATTTGGATTGAGCCGTACAACTAAGTTCATTCATAAAAGTAGTCGAGCTATCTATTCTGTCCAGAATGAGAATGTGTTAGTGAATTTCTAGCCGTAACAAATTATATGTACTATATTATAAAGCCCAAGTACGTGTTCCCAAATTTTTAGCGGAGTTAAACTTAAAGGCCTGATATTGAAATATGACTTTTTTTTCTTTCTTCAAGCCTAAATATGTGCTGAAATATCAAAAAAAAGTAATACTAAAAATAATAATCATCATATGCGATCATAACCGTCCATTGTAGATCTTACGGTCACACAAGCACAGATGAAGTGCCAACGGCTAACTCTGCAGAGCTAGCAGCCCAGGGGCGGCTGATCCAGCTCTCGAACCATCCTACGAGCCTTTTTTATATGAATCTCATTTGAATTTTGAAAAATTTTACCGTTAGGTTTTTCCTTTATAGTTCCACATTCCCCCGCCCTTCAGCCTCTCTCTCTCTCCCTCTCTCTCTCTCTCTCTCATGTGCTATAAGACATGGCGGCTGAAGTGATCGGCAAGAAAGGGAAGAATCGGAAGGCCCTGAGGATCCTCACAGCGAATGATGCCAACATCTCAGTGGCGAAGAACTCCTCCACCGACGTAGCGAAGGAGAACTGCGATGTTGTCTCCGTTCTCATATCGCCCGAAAAGTCTAAGAAAAACTTGGTTCCGAAGGAGAAATCTCTCTCCCTTCAGCTGGAGGAGCTGCGGGGATGGATCAAGCAGCTCAACCTTGAGAAGGAGAAGATCGAGGAGCTTCTCAAACAGAGGGATGAAGTGCTCAAGCAAAAGGATGAGGAGCAGCAGAAACTCCAGGAGGAGCTCAAGAGGTTGAAGAAGATGAAGGAGTTTAACCCAATCTTGGTACTTATAACTTTCATCAGTAAGATCAAAATCGTTCATCCTCATTCCCTATGAATTTGTTTGCCCCTCTTTCATTTCCAGACCCTTCCCATGGTTAAGTATCTGAGGGAGAAAGAACAAAACGATAAGGAAAATAAGAAGAAGAAGAAGAAGAAGAAGAAGAGAAAGAATTGCCTCGAGAAGAAAAACCCTTCTCCAGCATATGTTATGTGGTGCAAGGATCAGTGGAACGAGGTAAAGGAGAAAGCTTTATAGGTTTTGATATTCTTTAGCTTCTGTTTTGAACCTTCTCTTATCTAGGTGAAAAAGGATCAACCGGAAGCCAATTTTAAAGAAATTTCAAGCATTCTTGGATCCAAATGGAAGAATCTCAGCGCCGATGAGAAGAAGCCCTATGAACAGAAGTACCAGCAAGAAAAGGAGGCCTACTTGCAAATAGTGGGGAAGGAGAAGCGTGAATCTGAGGCTATGAAGCTCTTGGAGGAAGAGCAGATGCAGAAAACTGCCATGGAGCTACTAGAGCAATACCTTCATTTCAGACAAGTTGAAAATACACCTTCTTGTTTCATTCTATTAAGCAAAATTTTGAGGATGATGACTTTATCCTGGATTTCATTGCAGGATACTAACAAAGAGGGCAAGAAAATGAAGTAATAGCCTTCCCCAATTCTCATCTATGATATTTTTTTGGTTGATTTAAACTAAAATCCTGTTTTTCTTTTGGTAATTCAGGAAAGAAAGGGATCCATTTAAGCCTAAGCAGCCAATGTCCGCTTTCTTTCTGTATTTAAATGAACGCCGTGCTCCACTTCTTGAGGAAAAGAAGAACGTTGTTGAGGTGTGTGCAGCTTAGCCGACCAAGGTTAAGAGGTTTTATGATCTTAATCTAATTCCCTTTTCTTTTCTTTTCTTTTTTTCTGTTTGAAAGGTAGCGAAGATTGCAGGTGAAGAATGGAAGAACATGAGAGAAGAACAGAGGGCCCCCTACGAAGAGGTCTAGCTGCAGCTTCCAACAGCTTCCTTGATATAGCTTTTATGCAGTTAATATTCCCTTTTTTTCTTTTACTGCAGAGAGCGAAGAAACAAAGAGAAGAGTGCAACAGAGAAATGGAGCTCTACAAGAAGAAAAAGGCTGAAGTAAGCTCTCAGCCTTCCTGATTAACTTCTGAATTAGAGAAGGAAATCTGGTAATTTGAATGTTTTTAACTTGGATAAGCAGGAGGCTGAGAAGCTTGAGAAGGAAGCGAATTGGCATATGAAGGTTCTCAAACAGGAGGCTCTACAGCTGCTCAAGAAAAAGGAGAAAACTGAGAATCTAATCAAGGTACTCTCAAAATCAATCTTACCTTTCTGTTTGTGCTGCAATCAAACTTACTCTTATTTTTGAACAAAGGAGTCTCGCGAGATGAAGAATAAGTCGAAGGCAGAACAGAAAAGAGATCCTGACAAGCCGAAAAAGCCTGCCTCCTCCTTTCTCCTCTTCAGCAGAGAAGAAAGGAAGAAACTGTCGCAGGAGCGGCCAGGCACCGCCAACTCCACAATGAATGCTTTGATTTCAGTGAAATGGAAGGTGGTCTGAATTCTTCTCTGTCATTCCATCCAACATAATAATCAAACGTATCTGTGAAAACAAAAACTAAAATTTTTACCTTCTTTCATGTCATAGGAATTGAGCGAAGCTGAGAAGCAGGTTTGGAATGAAAGAACAGCTGAAAAAATGGCTGCATACACAAGAGAAATCGATGAGTACAACAAGTTGGCTGCTGCTGCCACCAGCATCAGTTCTTCTTGCTAATTGTCTTATCTCTAGAATGGAGAAGTTCTTCCCACTGATCAGTGGTAGAATGTTTGAAGTTATTGCATTCAGGTTTTGGGAACAACATTCAGCTTTTGGCTAATTTAAAAACTACATAATTTAATTGCTACTGACTCTTAAAACATAAAGTTTTGACTTATGTTTACATTTAATACTAATAAGTTTTTCAACCAAAAAAATAGTGTTATTGTTTCACTTAAAAAAATTAGAGTTAATAACAACAATTAGGTCCTTGTAATTTGGGCCTATGCATTACTAAATCCTTCTAATTTCTAAAATAATTAAATTAATCTTTTGACATTAATTAGGAAGAGGCCAAATAAATGAGCATGGTATTTTTTACAATTACTAAATTAGTTTAGATATTATTTATATCTAAAATTTTGATTCAGTTTTCAAATTAATCAAATTGGTCTATTATTATGAGAAAATTGTCTTTTATTAGGATCTTCTATTAATGTTGAAGAACATATACGCGTTTATATCAAAATCAATTTGATTAATCTAAAAATTCAAAGAACTTTGTTGATTATAGGCTCAAACTAGAGAGACATTTACTATTTACCCATTTATGATAATTGGCGTTAAAATACTCTTACTCTGTGTATATATAAAATCAATTCCCATTTGAAACTTAATTTGGTTATTTATTGTAGAATTTACTCATCTCTTATAGGATTTGCTATGTAGCCACAAAAAATAAGAGGATTTGTAATATGATATCTCAATTAAAATCATGTGAGACAAATTATGAGAGAGGAATAAATGGAAGTTAAATACAATTTGGGTGCACATAATGCTTAAAAGGTCAAACTCGAATTCAAACTATTTAATAAAAATCAAATTTTCATTTAGTGTGATGGCTTTTAGTTCACACAAAAAACATTTAAGTGGGATGAACTCGTGCTTGAACTAATTTAATAAACAAATCAAAATTTCATATAGTGTGACAGCTTTTAGTTACAGTATGAGAGTATGAGAATAATATGGTGGGAAATGAGTCGATCAAATTATATTCACTACAAACATCATTACTTAAAAAATAATATTATCATTTATCAAAAAAATAAGAAAATAAAATTGTCATAAATCAATTTCTTTTTCAAACAGAGTTGACTTACCAAACAAGATGATCAAGCAAGTTCAAGTTGACTTGTGTGTTAATGAGAAATGCATATATTCATATCATTAATCTTATCCCTTGACCATATAAAAGAAATTAAGTAATCATATCACAAATTAAATAAAAACATTAACTAGTTAAATAAAATACCACCTAAGATATTAAATTTAGATATAGAGCCTTATCTAAGTCACTTATCATAAACCTAACCTTCAACCATTAAAAAGCTAAGCATTTATTACAACCATGAGTTGTTTGCTAGGCTAAATTACAAATGCATCCTTGAGATTTGGTCCATCATTCACATATAAGTTCATTTTTAATCATCTTTATTTCCAGCCTTTCTTTCTAGATCTCTGAGTTCTTCAAATCTATTTCATTTTACGACCTTGGTTCTATTTTTTTATTTTTTTATTACTATTTTTACTTTCTCTAGTTTTTTTTTTCATAATAGTGCAAATACTGATAGAAGATGAATCAAAAAAAGAAAGATTTGAGAGATGGGAGAAAAGAATGCCGAGGAGGAGATAATGATATTTGGAAGCTTAGTTTTTTTTTTGGAAATTTGATAAACAGGTTTTAAGGGAGGCAAACTGGAATGAAAGAAAGAATTTTATCTTTTTAAAAGAATAAAAGAAAAAGTTTAGAGATAATATATATATATATATATGTATATATCTTAAACCAAATTGATAGAAAATTAATAGAAAGATTTTTATAAAATAATTGTGGGTGCAATTAGGATAGCTTTGTGCTGAGATAAATCACTTTTTATATAATTTAAAACTAAAAATTACATTTAGTAAAATTTCTACGAAAAAAATTTATAATTAATATCTCAACCACCAATTTTAGTGTCTCACACAACATCCATCATTCATAAATTGAATTTTTTGACGAGCCAAACTAACTAAGCATGAGAAATGCTTCACCATCGTCTTTTTAGCTCGAGCATTGTAATAGACAAAAAAAATTTACTACTGCACAATATTGATCTTAGAACACCTTTCCTTTTCAACATTTTCTATCTAAGTTTTCATTATTTTATTTCTTAAATTGAGATGATATAGTGATGAGAATCAGCTTAAATGAGTTCTAATATGCAACACTAAGAAGTTTCACTTTTTTGGTTAATATTCGAGTAAATAAAACTTTTTCTATCAATTATTAAATAGCTCTATTTTTAGCATTTATTTTTCTATTAAAAATACTTCTACTACAACATTAGTTATTCGGAACAATGCTTTTTCTTACAATAAAACCTAAGTGATCTAAGCCACTAGGAGGAGATCTATGTGAAATGATTTTTTAAAATGAGGACCTATATGAAATTTACACTGAAACTTTGAGTTCCGAGCATAATTTCCCTTTTTGTCTATTTGGACTTTGGAGCTTGAGCTTTCGCCCCAAAAATCAAGCGGCGGTGGTGGCGCCGACGTGATCTCCCCCTCCCTCCTGCCCACGCGTCCTCTTTTCCGGCGAACCACCTGTAAAGCAACTCCGGCCATCGTCATCAAATCAGCTCTCCATACTTAGCACTCTTCTTAAGTATCTCTTATCCTTCCCCCATCCTTATGGATAAGCTCCAAGCTCCTCCGGATGCCGCCAAGCATTACACCGGCGGCGACGGCGACGGCGACGGCGGGGGCGGCGGCGGCGGCCTTGTTTGGGACTGCAACAGCGCGCTGTACGACTCCTTCGAGCTCAGGTCATTCAAACAGCATCTCGAATCCGCCGTCGCCGGCAGATGTCCCTCCATGCCCCGGCTCTCTGACCGCTCGCCGGAGCCGCAGCCGGAGGGCCGGAAGAAGAGTCAGAAGGCATCCCGGCTATCGAAATCCTTGCAGAAGCTCCTCCGGCGGGTGTTCCGGATGAAGCCGCCAGAAGCGGCGGTGAGTTTCCAGCTGGCAAACAGATATGGAGATGATGAGCAGGAGGTTTACGGCGCGTACCCAGCCCATTGGAGCGGAGGAGGAGAGCTAGCGTCGATCCCGGAGGCGTGCGAGAAAGGGGCGGACTCGCCGGAGATGGAGTCGGCGGTGAGGAGGACCGTGTCGGAGCGGTTCACGAGCTCCACCGGCGTCCCTGTAAGCAATCCGGCCGCCTGAGAGTACAGAGAAAGAATAAAAATTCTTGTTTTTGGCAAAGGGAGGGTTATGTATGTAAAAATAAATTTGTTTGCTTAATTATTAGATTACATATACACCATAATGAAATTTCATAAGAGTGGACATTAACCTATGGCTACTCCCATTGAAATTTTAGTGATTAGCTTAAAAGTAGACAAATAATATAGGGACATTTATGTGGTGGACACAGAAATTAGGCTAATTTACAGATTCCATCATAGATCTCAAAATATTACAGATATCACATCTAAGACAATTTTTTTTTCATTTTTCACATCTTGCGGTAAATTCTATCAGAATATTTAATTATAGTTAAATCTCAGAAAGGTCTAATGCTCGCTTGTAATACCCGCGTAAGAAGAAGACGCAAATAGTAGAGTGATGCTCGCGTGAATACATTATCGCCTTGCGAGAATACGCTGGCGCTCGCGTGAATATGCTGCCGCCGGAACCAATGCAGCTTCGCGATGCCCTAACATGAAGGTCGATGGTTAAACGATGCGATCAATGGCTGAGATTTTGTTAAAATTTAATTATGATTAAATCTTCTGATAGAATTTACCGCAGGATGTGAAAAACGAAAAAATAGCTGTATTAGATGTGATATCTGTAATATTTTGATATCTATGATAAAATCCGTAAATTAGCCTAATTTCTGTGTCCATCATGTAAATGTCCCAATAATATAATGTTCTTTGATACGGGATTGATTACTTGACTATAAACGCTACAAGATTTTACGCTAGCCTGCAATTAGCTAGGCATTAAGAAATCAATTGAAATGTTTGTCTCCTCAATCGAATCAGAGAGATCTTATATCATTTTTCTTGCATATTCGTGAGCTACTCCCTCTGATGGTTTTCATAGGCTTCAAACAAACTGTTCTTTTGGCAAATTTGACTAGGGCTTGTCTTCACCTTCACATCAATGTTGCCATTGATTTTCGAAAAACTCTGGTAAACGCTCTTTGTTTCGATAGAACTTTTCATTTCTACAAGTCTCACTACCTTTTTTGTTTATTCAATTTTTTCATATTTAAAAGAGAGCTAGATGACTTATCAGGAATACCTTGGCATAAGTCTACTGTCTTTGAGCCTTGTGCATCTCTACTTATTTAGCCAACCTACATTTACCGAGATCCAAAGTTAATGGTAACTTTACGACTGCTGTTCCTTGAAAGTCGCGTTCGTTGACTTCTTAGGTCTTATCAAATAAAGACTCTATTCGACTAGCTTTTATTGCTTAAACCTTTTTATCTCAATAGATAACTTTATTAAAAAAAAAATTTTCGATAAGCTTTACAACTTTCTCATCTTTTCATTATGACGAGAGATACCCAAAAAAAATTAATGTTTGTTTTATCTCAATTATAAATCATATAATTCTAATATATATATATATATATATATATATATATATATA